>CM071575.1:40873969-41047687 GCA_036426205.1 Ascaphus truei
TTCCCCAAGTATATATTGCTCTGAAAACCTGGCCTGTTGGTAGCCTTCAACTGAACTTGACAACCCCCAGCTTAAAATCTGCTACACACAAATACTCCCTCAAATAACAAACAAACAAAGGCCTCTTCATCGCAAAGCTCTAACTAAGCTCTTAGGCTAAGGCCCCGGTCACGGCGCTGTAATGCGCGCCCGCGCTTTTGGCTGCGCGTTCCGGCGATTCCCCGGTCTGCAGCTCACTGCAGGAGCAGAGACCGGGGGGGGCGTGGCGGAGGAGTGACGGGGGCGCGGCCATGACGTCACCCGGCAGGTTCGCCCTCATTGGCTGAACCGCCGGGGGGGCGTGCCTAGCCGCTCGACGCGAGTTCCTGCTCTCAATTCTATTGAGAGCAGGAGTAGCTCTCGCGCGAGCGCTGCGGCCCCCCCTCGCAGCGGGCCCGGCGCCATTGCGGGGAGGGCTCTCGTGAGCGCAGCGTCCGCCACAGCGGACGCTGTAGCAGGCAGCGGGGGCAAGGCCTTACTGTAGCAGTAACATTCTGCTTCTTGTTTATTTTATTTATAATAATAATAAATAATAGCATGTTCTTGTATAGCGCTGCTAGTTTTACAAAATGCTTTACAGAAACATTTTGCAGACACAGTCCCTGCCCCGTAGAGCTTACAATCTATGTTTTTGGTGCCTGAGGCACAGGAGATAAAGTGACTTGCGCAAGGTCTCAAGGAGCAGACACCGGGAATTGAACCAGGTTCCCCTCAAACTCAGTGCCAGTCAGTGTCTTTACTCACTGAGCCGCTCCTTCAAACATTTATAAAATGTTTTACCAGGAAATAATACATTGAGAGTTTTTGCTCTTTTTCAATTATGTCCTGGGAACAAAACATGGTTACATTAAATGAACAGAGGTTATAGATTCAATTTACAGAAATGTTATGAACAGTTAAAGATGATATATATGATTATGGGCGTATATAACAGTTATAGACATTCTTGAAATTATACTGGAGGCGGTTTTGAGAGTCTCCGGGAGAGTGTTCCAGTTGTGAGGTGCACAGTAACAGAAGGAGGAACGGCCGGATTCTTTGTTGAACCTTGGGACCATGAACAGTCTTTTGTAGTAAGATCTCAGATGATAAGTGCTGCATGTTGTGGGGGTGAGGAGCTTGGTCAGATAGGCGGGTAGCTTGCCCAGAAAGTATTTCAAAGCAAGACAGGAAAAAACGTCATTTGCATCTGGACTTGTGTCAACATCCACAACCTTAGTGTGACTTCCTTAAAAAAAAATAATAAAGCATGTTATTGATTTTATTTGGGTATCTATGCCACCCGTGTATCACACTAAGCAACTGTTGCATTTAATAACATAAAAAAATGTACTGGCAAGGCACTTTGCTCATCTTTCTTTCTGAAGCAATTTATCACCTTGGAATTTTACAGAAAAAGCAAGGCTAAGTTATGGGGTAGGACTGGAAATGATGCGCCTTTATACATTGCAGTTCTCTATATCTGCCAAGCCTCCTTATAACAGCAATCAATTCTCGTTTGGGAGACGGATGGTGCTGACAGAAAACACAGTCTTGTCACACGACTTGTGTGTGAAATACTGTCTGACTTCTCTGAGTCATTGGGTAGGCTAATGGGCTGAAGCACCAAATTGTTATTAAGTAGTCCCTGTTTTGCTTATAAAAATAGGTCAGTCACAATATAAATAAATAAATGTAAATTGTACAATAGAATCTCACAAAAGGGAAGAGGTTCGAGTGGGCATACACATGTCAACACAAACCTACAACGTTACCAATAAAAGACAATAAAGAATGCATAGAGAATATTTAGGGGGATTAGGGTTACAGTAGGTGGGGATCCATTCACAGAGTGTGGGCACAGAGATGCAAAAAGATAATAGGGCTCTAATAAAGCAAAGTGTGAAATCCATGCTCTCTGAAATATGAGGACCGTATCCTAGTCTAATTCTCCAGACTGTTTATTCCTCAATACTCTAAGCAGATGTCATGGATACTATTATGGGATGTCATTCTTATCTATTATTTAGTGTCCGCAGACATTAGTATGGAAAGCCCACAATAATATAGGGAATAGAATACGAGATTGCTTTTGCATACAGAAGAGCTCACATCATCTGTCCAGACCTTTGGGAAATTGGTGTTTTGGGGGCAGTGGGGGTTGGGTGTTCCACCTGTTAAATGACAGTAAAATATCACCATTACTACGACTCCACCTTCTTGATTCTTCCATTAGTAGTTTGCTGCAATATTATATACTTCGTTGGCCCATCCAATAATATAACTCTGTACAAATAACTTAATGGTAGACTCTCAATCACTGCAGAAGTTGGGCTTTTACTGTACATGGGAGCAACGGTGTATCTAATCATCACCTGAAATGTGAGGATAATCCAGACTGGCAATTATTGCAGTTTCTGCACAGTGTAACACGTATTCCACGTTATAGTAAGTGTGTCACACAGTTTGCTAACAGTATTCCACGCTTATAGTTAAGTGTGTCACCCAGATGTAACACGTATTCCAGTTATAATAGTGTGTCACACATGTGTAACATGTATTCCACGTTATAGTAAGTGGTCACCCAGTGTAACAGTATTCCACGTTATAGTAAGTGTCACAAAGGTAACACGTATTCCACGTTATAGTAAGTGTGTCACACAGTTGTAACATGTATTCCACGTTAGTATAGCGTGTCACACAGTGTAACATGTTCCACGTTATATAAGTGGTCACACAGTATGTACACATAGTATTCCACGTTATAGTAAGTGTGTCATTACACGTATGCGTTGTGTAACAAGTATGTCAACGTACGTATAGTAAGCGTGTCACACAGTGCTCACACGATCTAACTATCCACGTTATAGTAAGCCGTGTCACACAGTGTAACAGTCTATTCCACGTTATAGTAAGTTGGTGTCAATCAGCTGTAACACGTATTCAGTCTTTGTTTTGTATAGTAATGTAGTGTATATCACAGTTGTTGTTGTTTTTTTTTGTATTAGTGTTAAACACGGATTGTTTCAGTTATAGATAAGTGTACACACAAGGGATCTTAGTGACACGTATTATCACACGTGATATGGTAATGTTTTTTTGTTTTTGTCCATTTTATAGTTTTTTGGTTGTGGTAACACGTATTCCACGTTATAGTAAGTGTGTCACACAGTGTAACATGTATTCCACGTTATAGTAAGTGTGTCACACAGTGTAACATGTATTCCACGTTATAGTAAGTGTGTCACACAGTGTAACATGTATTCCACGTTATAGTAAGTGTGTCACACAGTGTAACATGTATTCCACGTTATAGTAAGTGTGTCACACAGTGTAACATGTATTCCACGTTATAGTAAGTGTGTCACACAGTGTAACACGTATTCAACGTTATAGTAAGCGTGTCACACAGTGTAACACGTATTCCACGTTATAGTAAGTGTGTCACACAGTGTAACACGTATTCCACGTTATAGTAAGTGTGTCACACAGTGTAACACGTATTCCACGTTATAGTAAGTGTCACACAGTGTAACACGTATTCCACGTTATAGTAGGTACGGTCACAACACAGTGTAAACATGTATTCCACGTTATAGTAGTGTGTCACACAGTGTAACATGTATCCCGTTATAGTAAGTGTGTCACACAGATGAATACACGTATTCCACGTTATGTAAGTGTGTCACACATTGTAACATGTATTCCACTTATAGTAAGTGTGTCACACAGTGTAACACGTATTCCACTTTATAGTAAGTGTGCCACACAGTGTAACATGTATTCCACGTGATAGTAAGTGTGTCACACAGTGTAACACGTATTCCAAGTTATAATAATGTGTCACACAGTGTACACTGTTAATGTCCACGTTATAGTAAGTGTCACACAGTTACCAATGTATTCCACAGTTATAGTAAGTTGTCACAAAGTGTAACCCGTTCCTCCACGTTATAGTAAGTGTGTCACACAGTTGTACATGTATTCCACGTTATAGTAGTGTGTCACACAGTGTAACATGTATTCCCGTTATATAGTGGTTCACACAGTGTAACATGTATCACGTTATAGTAAGTGTGTCACACATGTGTACACAGTACAACTTTATAGTAGCGTGTCACACAGTGTAACACGTATTCCACGTTATAGTAAGCGTGGTCACCACAGTGTAACATCTATTCCACGTTATAGTAAGTGTGTCCATCACAGTGTAACACGTATTCCCTATAGTAGTGTCACACGTGAACGTATTCACGGTATAGTAAGTTCACACAGTTTAACACTATTCCACGTTATAGTAAGTGTGTCACACAGTGTAACACGTATTCCACGTTTATAGTAAGTGTGTCACACAGTGTAAACACGTATTCCACGTTATAATAAGTGTTTCACACAGTGTCATGTAATTCCACGTTACTATTAAGTGTGTCACAGTGTAACACGTATTTCACGTTATAGTAGTGTGTCCCACAGTGTAACATGATATTCCACGTTTAGTAAGTGTGTCACACGTGTACACACGTATTATTCCCCACGTTATAGTAAGCGTGTCACACAGTGTAACACGTATTCCACGTTATAGCAAGCGTGTAACACAGTGTACCACGTATTCCACGGTATAGTAAGCGTGTCATACAGTGTACCACGTATTCCACATTATAGTAACGTGTCACACAGTGTACCACGTATTCCACATTATAGTAAGCGTGTTACACAGTGCACCACGTATTCCACGTTATAGTAAGCGTGTCCCACAGTGTACCACGTATTCCACGTTATAGTAAGCGTGTCACACAGTGTAACACGTATTCCACGTTATAGTAAGCGTGTCACACAGTGTAACACGTATTCCACGTTATAGTAAGCGTGTCACACAGTGTAACATATATTCCACGTTATAGTATGTGTGTCATCACTATTTATTTTTGTGGTACGTCCATCAAGTTCTGAAAATATACATTTAAATCCCAGATGCTTTTTGTCGATTGCATTGTCAGAACATCTGCAAAATGTGGGTAATACTAGTACAAAAACATCACCAGGTTATTCATCGGAAAAAAATAGTCATTTTTAATGTTTTAACAGCTGATCTTATTATGCCAGTTTTCATACAACTTTGCAAAAGGGGACTTGATAAAAACGAACCAATAATGTTAGTTTATTTTCTATTTGGGGGGATATTTATCAGAGCTTCAAGGAGCAAAAAAAAGACACAATGGGAGTTTCTTTCTTTGATAAATCTTGTGCTGTTATGTTGGTACATTTTTACACCAGTTTTCAGGATACAGACTTTAATAGTCCCTCATTTCCAATAAAAAAATAGTTTTTGCTGATTACTTTATTCTTCCATACCATAGGAGCAAGGAGGGGTGTAAAAATGCACCCTTTAGAAAGGTGAATTGCACATTGTCTCAAGGTTTCACCCAGTAAAACGATTATTTTTAAACTCCAGTAAAATGTTATTCTGGTCCCACAGACCAGACCACCGCTTTAAATAATTGCCTTGTTAATGAAAAATCCCAAATAAATTCCCACCCCCTCAAACCTTTCAAAGAAAACCCCTGTGGCTTTGATGACTGCAGCTATTAGGGACATTGACTATTCACCATCACCACATGCATTTTTTCTATGGCTTTGATTTTGTATACTGTAGGAACATGTGCAGCTGTGCCACACGAATGTTATAACTGAATACGCAATGTTCTAATAATTTCCACTATATTTTCTGTCATCCGTGTGATTGGCATGCACCGTAATAACTCACATTTGATATTTTGTGTTGGTCTGAACAATTTTGTCAAGATATTAACCGCTGCTGAACTGTCAACTGGGATCATTGCAAACAAATAGGATTTAGATTTATATGTCTATGTAACAGTGTACGGTGTTTTATGAAGATATGCGTGTATACTGTAAATAAAATATCTGTCAATGACACACGCTGCAGATTATGACAGGGGAGCTCAACTCCAGGCCTTAAGACCCCCCAAAAGGTCAGGTTTTAAGGATATTCCTGCTACAGCACAGGTGGCTCAATTGGTCCCTGCGTCAGCACAGGTGGCTTAATCAGTGGCTCAGTCTTCGACTGAGCCACTGATTGAGCCATCTGTGCTGAAGCTGGGATATCCTTCAAACCTGACTTGTTGGGGGGTCTTGAGGACTGGAGTTGAGATACCCTGTGTTACGGTATGACAACTAACACAGAGACTGGCTAATGCCATCAATCGCCTGTTTGAAGTCATCCCCAGCATGAATAAACATGTTTTAGAGCAATGATGTGAATGGAGATTAACTTATTTGATGTTTAACATCATGTTCTGTGTCTCAGCATATGTTTGTGGTTCTCAGGTGTGGACATGCCATAGAATACAAATGACAATGAAGTTAAACTTTAAAGGTTCAAGCACTGCTTTAAGACAGCTTCCATCATGTGAAGCATCTGCCATATCCCTGCCTCCTCCTCCACACTGCTTAACCCTATTTAAGCAGTTGTCTAGTTTTCACCTTTTTATCTCATGATCAAATGGTGACAAAGAGTACAAAAGGGCCTCTCACATCTAACACAAACACAGTGCCGGGCCGAGACTTCATTGCGCACCGGGCAGACACAACATTTGGCGCCTGTGACAGGGTGAAGTCAGATACTGATTATTATGTCTGGCAAACATATATCTGAGTCCTGCATCCAGCACTCAGAACGTTAACCCAGGAGAAAAAGCTGGGCAATCAGGAAGTAAGCAGACACCTGACAACCAGCATGATGAGATATAAGGAAGTCTTTGCTGGTAATCAGGTGGCTGTCTCAGTGCTATCCTGACAAGCTGCTATGCAGATGGATTCACAACTATATCTCTAAAATTACAGTAAAAACTGTTCATATTGTTTTCTGACTGTTTGATGTATGTTAACGGTTTGGTGAGTGGATTAGCCAGCCAGCCTGATAGATAGGATTGCAGTGTTAGGCCTGGTTCCTGCTGCATCTGGCGGCGCGCGGCCGCGTCACTCACCAGACCCGAGTTCTTCCCAAGCCAGCCCCAGTACCTCCTCGCTGCAAGGCTCGCTGCGCACTGTAACGCGTCAGCCAGCAGGGGACACATGAGGATCGGGATCCCAAGCGGCGACGCGTCACGTGGCCTCGCAGTGAGCCAATGAGGATGGGAGCTGTCTGGAGCTATGGGAGGGAAGTCTGTGCAGCCATTCATAGCCCCCCCCCCTCCTATGGTGCCCGTTTCGCAGGCTGCCCCTGCTCGGGGAGGTGGATGGGGGGCTGAGAGAGTGCGAGAGTATCACCATTGATTGATTATAACCTCTGCCACATATACCGGGACATGTCCTCACCATACAGCTAGCCGCATGTCTGTGTCAGCAGGGGGACCCTCTATCAGAGCTACGTCTCTCTCTCCAGTGCTGTTTGCCCCTGGGACTCCTGGCTTGCTTTAGTTCAGAGTGCGAGGGGCTCCGGGAGTGAGAGAGGGACTGAAGGGGGGAGGGGGGACAGCATGAGAGCCCTCCGCTCAAACCACACCCCCGCAAAAACCACGCCCCCCCCCGCTCCAGCACCTGCTCCCTACAGACCACAGGTAGCGGTCAATTGCTTCTTAGCGCACCGCCTGCATACAGTGCGGGCGCGCTGACTGAGGCAACGGGGCCTTAGCCTTAGTAAGTTCTCCCAATGTGGAGCAGGATTTATTTTCCTATGTTTGCTTATGCCTTAAAGGGACAGTGTGCCCACATGTTTCGTTATGCTGTGGATAAATAAAGCCACTCAAGATTCGCTTTAACCTGAAACTACACGTGTGGACTATTGCCTGACCTCAGCTACAGGCCGTCCTGCCACAGCGCCCCTACTCACGACACTACTACGCGGCTGTGGCGGGGCACCTCGCATGATGAGAGCGCCCTGGCCTAGTAGGCTCACAAATGGCGGCAGCGCCCCTTTTGGTCAGCGCGCAGGGCTGGTGCCTGGACAGCCCGCCCCTTAATCCAGCACTGCAAACACATACATACAAAACTCCAGAAACAATATCCTGGTAATATGATAGAACTGCAATTAGCAATATTACAAGTGTGAAACCGGTGTCTTGTGTCGTTTATCCTCCGTTTTGTCCATTTTTTTCCCTGATTCCCAGCTGGCGCATAACGTAGCATATAATCAGTAACATCAGCGAGGAAGACGAAAAACATGTTTGGTGTAGATGAGATGCGGCTGATTTATGGAGAATAGGAACATGAAATGTTTAAGCTGCTTTATGTCGGATTTTGGTCATTATGAAGCCAGATTGGCTCAGAAGATACTGAGTAAACAAATAGATTTCTCAATGCCAACATGCAGTGGAAATATGTTCAGGAAATGAGCGCCTGCTTTTCTTAGACTTGCTGCGTAGAACATTGTGCCCTTATACAATCACAGCGGGGCTTCTCATGATGTTACTGCATCGCTGTTTAATACAAGAGTCTGCAGTACAATCCATTACATTTGTGACAAACATTGTTCCATTTTTTGTTTCCGCAAATTTGCTAAGGTTTATACACTAAGCGCTGAGCTGCTGAAGTACATCCCTTATGTGCGGCTGTTCTGATTATTTGGGATGGGACAGGACACCAGCATAGGGAACCTTTATGCTAGCCCCCATCTGCTCTGCTATATGCCTCTTAAAGTGACGGCGTCATGAGTGTGTCGGCACCACTGTGTATTCTACAACAGGGCCGGGCAACTCCAGTCCTCAAGGCCCACCAACAGGTCAGGTTTTCAGGATATCCCTGCTTCTGCACAGGTGGCCCAATCAGTGGCTCAGTCTTTGGCTCTAGTCTTTGACTTTGGCTCTAGTCTTTGACTTTGGCTCTAGTCTTTGGCTGAGCCACTGATTGACCCACCTGTGCTGAAGCAGGGATGTCCTGAAAACCTGACCTGTTGGTGGGCTTTGAGGACTGGAGTTGCCCACCCCTGTTCTACAAGTTCATAGTCATATGTTTGTGTTGTTTGTTTTTTCTTTTAGAATCTGGTAGATTTATCAAAGAAAAAAAATGATACACAAAACAATACAATTTCATTCAACTGCATTTTGCATCAGACTTGCAGCATGATATACTGTGTAACTTCCTCTCTGCCGGTGCAAAAAGTGCCTAAAAATCAAGAATGTATTCCCATGGTTGCAAACTGGAAATGTTTTGTCAATGTTGAGTGAATGTAATGATTCCTTTTCATCGTTGGATGGACACAGGAGGATTGTGTATACATCGTATAGGTTTAATAGCTGTAGCTTTTATAATCATATTGTCTTGGTTGGATTACTGTTATACAGAATATTCAGTAAGTTTGCCTATGCAGTAAATAGGAGCCTATCAGATCATCCTATCAATAAGGACAAATGATTTTGGTGTCTCTGTAAAGTCCCAAGTTACTTACAGTATAGACCTCCCCAAACACACCATTATACCATACACGGAGAGATGCCTGTGAACAAAAAGGAACACCACCTGAGATACATGGGAAATATGCAAATTAGTCCTTCACTCATTATTGTACCTCTGTGGATCTGGGCCCGTGTGTCTTATAATAAACAAGCAAAACAGTGAAGCTACAGCTAATCCTCTAACACTATGCCAGGGGTGGCTCTAGGTTTTCTGGGGGCCCATCACTCACGACACAATGCGCCGTCACAATGCACTGCCTCCGTCAGACATCCCTTTCACAGTTATGTCAGGACAATTTTTATTTTCTTCTCCCAACAGCTTCTTTAAATTCCCAAATTGGCCAACGCCCTTACTGTCCAGTCACCATCCCGTTCTCTTATGCAGGTTATACATCGAAGACTCTCTATGACTAAATTGGCAACAAGTTGCACCAGAATATCTAATACATTCCTAAATCAAGTGTTAATGTCACCAGTTTATCAGAACAGAAACTTTGATACAAGGCCAACGATAAGGAGCATTGGCTTAAACCTCAACATATAATTAGACTTGGCTCACTCAGTCTGACTCTGCTCTGGAAGCTGTCCTCTCTTACGGTGGCATTTCTTTCTCCCACACTCCGCGCCCTGATGGCAGGGGTGGAGGCGTGGGGCTCCTGCTCTCCTCTATCTGCCGGTACCGTATCTTTCCTATTCCTCCCTCTCTTGCTTTTCCCTCCTTTGAGGCTCACACTGTCCAGATCTTCTCTCCTCTCCCTGTCCACGTGGCGGTCATCTATCGTCCACCTACCTCTACTCATCCCCCGTCTGTCTTTCTCTCTCACTTTGAATCCTGGCTCTCTTTCTTTCTCTCCTCAGATGCCCCTGTTCTTCTCCTTGGGGACTTCAACTGCCATATTGATGACCACTCTCTCCCTTGGCCTTCCCGCTTTCTCTCTCTAACTTCTTCTTTTGGCCTTCAACAGTGGACTGCAGCCAGCACCTACAAGGATGGCCACTACCTAGACCTGGTTTTCACTAAAAACTTTTCTCTCTCCGATTTCTCTATTTTCCCTTTTCCTCTCTCTGACTATCACCTCATCTCATTTTCTCTCTCTCCCTTCTCCCCTTCTCCACCTCCATCTATCCCTCGTCTCTGCAGAGACCTGCGCTCTATTAACCTACCAGCTTTTGAGTCCACTTTACGCTCCTCCCTCAGCTCTGCTCCAGACCCTGACAACCTGGCCAGGTACCACAACTCTGCCCTATCCTTCTCTCTTGATCTACATGCCCCGCTTTCAGCCATTCTTGCCCTTTCAACCCCAGACCCTGGCTAAATTCCCACACGCACATGCTGCATTCCAGCACACATTCCTCTGAACGCCTCTGGAGGAAATCTCATACGCTCGCAGACTTCCTTCACTACAAATTTATGCTGTCCTGTTTCAACTCTGCCCTCTCTCAGGCTAAACAAACCTACTTTTCTTCCTTAATCAACATGCACAAGTCTAACCCACGCCGACTCTTCTCTGTCTTTGACTTCCTACTCAGACCACCCTCTGCTGCCTGTTCTTCGTCCGCCATCTCACCTCAGGACTTTGCCGACTATTTCAAGTAAAAGGTGGAGTCCATATTTCAGGACATCCCCTCTGTATCCTCCTCCCATCCTACACCTCTTCCTAACTCTACACCTGCATTCCTTGACTCTTTATCACAGTGGAGGATATGTCATTGCTGATCTCCTCTTCTCCCTCGACCACCTGCCCTCTTGACCCCATTCCCTCCCATCTCCTAAAATCTCTTGCTCCTACTATAATCTCTATGCTTACACAGATTTGTAACTCCTCCCTCTACTCTGGTACCTTTCCCTCTTCCTTCAAACATGCAACAATTATACCATTACTCAAAAACAGCAAGCTTGACCCTACCTGTCTTCCTAACAATCGACATGTCTCCCTCCTGCCTTTTGCCTATAAACTACTTGAATGTCTTGTATTCTCTCGCTTGCTCCATTTTCTCAACACCTATTCTCTCCTAGACACTCTACAATCTGGATTCTGCATTGCTCACTCCACTGAAACAGCCCTCACTAAAATAACTAGTGACCTCCATGCTGCCAAAGACAGAGGTCATTACACTCTGCTCATATTACTCAACCTCTCTGGAGCATTTGATACTGTGGACCACCCTCTTCTCCTTCACATTCTCCATACTCATGGCATTCCTAACAAAGCTCTATCCTGGATCTCCTCTCCCATCGTACTTTCAGTGTCTCTTTTGCTAACACCTCCTCCTCTTCTATTGATCTCTCTGTGGGGGTTCCCCAGGGCTCTGTCCTGCGACCAGGATATGTAGAAGGAAAGGAGCACAGCATCCGTATCAGCAAATGTTCTGTGAAATATACCCTGAAGTGGTTAATATACTAAGCATAAGCTTATGTAACTTAGTGCAGTTAAAAACTGGTACAGGCATACCCCGCATTAACGAACGCAATGGGACCAGAGCATGTATGTAAAGTGAAAATGTACTTAAAGGGAAGCACTCCCTTTTTCCCACTTTTGATGCACGTACTGTACTGCAATTGTCATATACGTGCATAACTGATGTAAATAACGTATGTGTAACAGGCTCCATAGCCTCCCCGCTTGGGCACAGCTTCAGTACAGGTAGGGAGCCAGTATTGCTGTTCAGGACGTGCTGACAGGCGCATGCGTGAGCTGCTGTTTGCCTATTGAGCGAAATGTACTTACTCGCGAGTGTACTTAAAGTGAGTGTCCTTAAAGCGGGGTATGCCTGTATACAGTATGTCCTTAGCAGCACGCTCCTAGAGGGCACCACTATTAGGGTGTGAATAATGTATTTCGCCAATCCACCTGAACCTGCTTTATTGAGCAGCTTGTGGGAGGCCAGTCCCTCCTTTTTCAAGGTATATCATCTCCCAGTAAGGTCCCTGCAAAGTCACCTTTCACTCTACTTGCTTACAGGTAAGTAGCTTCACTGGTATATACCAGTTTTTAACTGCACTAAGTTACATAGCTTATGCTTAGTATATTAACCCCTTCAGGGTATATTTAACAGAACATTTGTATGTATTTAGCACAGGGACCTGCTATTGAGACTTACTTTGATGTTGGTTAGCAGGCTTGTCATTATTTGATCAAAGGATGTAACCAAAAGTCTCCTTTGTCTTACAGATTTAGTTTGCACTATGTATATTTTTTCCCCATTTATTGCTATCCCAATGGGATTCACTTTCTGTTTTTTTCACATTAAAAAATGATGCCTGCGGTTTTTACTCCTCATTGGTCAAAACAGATTGTGTTTTTGCAGAGTAATGCATTGCTGACCTCTCTGGCATCAAAGCGGTTAATACATAAAAATAAAGAGAACTGGGTAACTTGTCCCCTTTACTCCTGGGAAGGCCTGCAATGGATGGTTATAATGAGTTCTCCTGCCTCCCCTCCAAGGCCTGATGATCCATCTAGCATTGAACTGACATAACACATCACAGTGTCTGGGTCAGGAGAGGCCAACTCCAGTCCACGAGGGCAACCAACTGGTCAGGTTTTCAGGATATCCCTGCTTCTGCACAGGTGTCTCAATCAGTGCTGAAGCAGGGATATCCTGAATACCTCACCGGTTGGTGGCCCTTGAGGACTGCACTTGGCCACTCCAGCTCTAGGTTTATCTTCACTGCTCTTGTTCATGTTTGTTCCGGGTAAAACCTTTTGTTGCAGTAGGAGGAGGAGGAAAGGGAAGCTTTGCCAATACTGTATCCAGCTGCAGACCGTTTGGAGAGCCAATTTCTTTTGGAATCGCTCTTGATCTGTAACAGTTCTTAGAAATCCATATTTTTGTTTATCGCCAGTTGAACTGCTGCCCAAATGAATAAGAAAAACCTGCATAACATTAGTTCATACTGTCCTATTTAACAATTACCTAATGCATTGTGTACTGCAGTTCATTTGGGATGTTTTATCCGTTGTCGTCGGACAAAACATCGGCACAGGCTTTGCTGCTGTAGACAAAAATGTCAGCAAATTGCTGGCCAAGCGGAGATGTGTGGTCAGTAAATCACTTTGATGTTTTTCATTGTCAGGGTTGAAGTTCTGCCACAAGAACCTAAAAATAAAATGGTTTAAACTCTCGACGTGCAGCCAATCTATCACTTTCAGTTAAATGGATGGATTAACTGTACTGTTTAAGTATGCTCAGCAAATCCACTGGCATATAGATCATTTCCATTTAATGTTAAGTATGCTGAGCAAGCACAGTAAAGGTTAACATCAGACTGTAGGTCAGAGTAACTATGCATTAGCACCTTGTGACCAAAGGTAGAAAACCATTAAATCTAGCTCAACACCTGTGCCAACAGAGGCTCTTAACATTTTTGTCAAAGGCAGCAACATTTTATGAAAATGTTTTACCAGGAAATAATACAGTGAGAGTTACCTCCTTGTTTTAAGTAAGTCCTGTGCACATAGTTATAACAATACATTGTTATATTAAAAGAACAGCAGTTATACAGTAAATTCACAGACATTTCATGGACAGATAGAGTTGGAAAATTGGGTGCAGGGGATAAAAGGGCTGGTGAGTTTCAGATTGAAATAGAGAAGCTTTAACATCAGCGAGCATCATCCAATGGCTCACACCCTTTAGCTGCGCCAAAGGCTGTCCACCTTTGGGGTGACACAGATGTACATTGAAGGTGTTCAGATTGAATGCAGCTGAGAATTCAAAGTTCTTTGTCCTCTTGGCTCATTAACATTCCAGTGGGTGGGGTTGACGTCTCACAAAGTACAAGCAAATGTTAACCCTTAACAAGCTGTTCCTGTGCAGAGGGGAGCAGCTCTTGTGGAGCCCCTTCAGGTGTGTTCGCCTTTGGGGCGACGCAGATGTACACATCTCAGCCCATGTGTATTAAACAGTACAGTAATATGCCACAAACACACCTTCCGGCGCTGGAGGAGATGTCAAGGGTCATTCACTTGATGTGTCTTCCGGGGCCAGAAGGTGTTTTAAGGTATAGCACTGCCTAGTACATCTGGCCCATATTTAATGAAGATTCTGTTACATCTTTTTCTTCAACAGCCAAACACCTTGTCTTCTTGAAAGAGTTATAGCTTTCATGGAGTTTGCTTATGAAGCAGATTGATGTTGAAGACAGAGGGCCTAATCGTTGTAGGTGCCTGACCCCTGCTCTTCTGCTTCATAGTCACATCCACAGCTCATAATCACAATCACAGCAGCCCTGCTCTATCTCAATGCAAGGAATACTATGCAGTAAGAATGCTCAAACAGCATGCTCAACCAGCATGCCCAAACATGCCCCACCATATCCCACTTTCATTGGTTTAACTTTACCCCTCCACCAGGGGTGGCCAACTCCCGTCCTTATGGGCCTCCAACAGGTCGGGTTTTCAGGATATCCCTGCTTCAGCACAGGTGGCTCAATCAGTGGCTCAGTCAAAGACTGAGTCACTGATTGCACCACCTGTGCTGAAGCTGGGACTGATTGAGCTACTTGTACTGAAGCAGGGATATCCTAAAAGCCTGACCTGTTGGTTGCTCTTGAAGACTGGAGTTGGCCACCCCTGATCTACACTATTTAAAGGAGCAATCCCTCCTAGGACCAAAGTGAACTAATTAAGTATATAGGATAATTGATACCTTTTTCTTATACAAATCTGACACCTATAAGTGTCTTACATTAATTTTCTAAAGTTAGATTTAATTTTTTTCTGGCCGGTCCCTTTTGTGTGATGTCACTGTGTGATGTCACGGTGTGATCAGCAAGTCCTTGTACAGTCAGAGTCCCCTCTCCCCTTAACTTTATTGGTTCTCTGGTAAAGAAAGGGAGTGGGATACGGGGAAAGAAAACAAACTTTTCCCCATTCGGAGGCCCCCCAAGAAATTCCGCCGGACGACTTTGTGGGATTGTACCTTTAAAAAATAGTCACTTTTCCGAGACAGGTAATGGTCCCTCCCACCTTGTAATTCACTCAGCTGGCTCTCCAACCATTAACATTCATTTTTAAGACGATTCCTCTCCTCTGCTAGGCCGGACCCTTCTCTGGCTTTCTATACACTCCTCTGCCCTTCTCTCTATGGAGGTAACACTATTTACGCCAAAGTGGCTCTTCAGGCCATTGTTTTAGTTGAAACTTCCCATTGATTTCAATGATGATTTTCTGCCGATAACTGCCCGAGCCAACACTTCAGCATCTGTAGAAGTACCCTCCATGTTTACACTACTTATACTAGCTGTCATCGTGCTTGTCAGAGATGGATAAAACGGATTTTAGGGGGAAAATGCGAGAAAATCCTGGTCACATTATGTCCACCCTGATACTCCTCATTGGCAGCACCCAACAGGATGATATCCATTCCATAGTTTCCATCCTGTGTTTCTACAGTAAATACCGTACAGCTTTCATAAGCTCGTCAGGCAAGGACTCCTCCTCCCCAGGTTTACTTTTATGGATTCGTATTAGCCGCTTTGGTTCCTGGTGGAGTGGGTACGGTGGCCTCTGTAGTCCAAAATGCAAAGGGCAGGAACCAGAGCAGCTGACGTGAGACTGATGCAAGGCAACCCGGGACGCGAGTGAGAGACGCAGAAAGGGGAAGCCGTGCACGCGGGTACGCACACAGCAAGGAGCCGAGTCTGGAGCCGAGTCTGGAGTGGGGTTGGAGTGCACCCAAAGTCACTCTCTGCTTTAGACCAGCGGGGAAAGTGTGAGTTTCCCCCCTTTGTTGTTTGTTAATCAAAGTAAAATGTTAATGCGCCATATTGCATGTATCTGTGCTTCCTTTTCTACATGAGGTTTCTCAAGGAGGAACCACTCCGGAGGATCATGTTTCATGGAGTTACAGTATAAGTGATATCAGTGTCTGTTTATATTCACTGGGTTTATTGCACGCTTATATTGCCCTGTTATATTCACATTCATTTTGCGCCACAAACACCAGTTTGTTTCGTTTAGTGTGTTTTGCGGTCTGGGGTACCACAGGTGTTGAGGCTGCATCTCAGTTTGCTCACAAAATATCAATTTTATATGTTTGCAACTTATTCTGTTCACTTTAAACCCCTGTTTATTATAGAACCAACTATGCATTTAACACACACAAAAATCTGTGGTAGCAAAATGTGTCAGAGACTGTAAATACTCTCTACAAAGCGTGCAACAGTGATAACCACCACCCCCCACTCCCCGCCCCCCAATTAAGCCCTCTTTGAAGACCAGCAAAAACCCAGGAAGAGTATTGACCGGTTATAAACCCAATATATTGTATGTAGAGAAACGATAACCACATTAACCCCTGAAGCACCCGATTTGATTAAAACACATAATATTCCCCACCATTTTCATTACAGAAGCTATAAGCAAAATATCCTCATTTATAAGGCACTAGAAGCTAAAAAGTGGGACAGCCTGTGTGAATGTCATTACCCAGAATCCTTATCTGCACTGTAACGGGTAACATTGCAGTGAATTATGCAGGTTTGTACATGTACAGCAACAGCTGGTATCTCTTGAAGGCGACCACTGCGGTAACAGTGAAAATAAAATACACATGGGTAAGGCGACGTCCATGCTGCTGAAGACCGCGCGGATGCGTGCGGCGCGATCACAATGCCTTAAGGCAATGATCGCGCCCATAGACCATGCGCATGACAGCAGGAGGGGGCGCGCGGCGCGCGAGGAATCACTTCAAACTGATTCCTCGGTGCAACAGCCAGGTCACGTGAGCGGTTCGCCCAATGAGGGTGAACCGGCTCCGTGACATCACAGGCATGCCCATAGACACGCCCCCTACATCACGTCTACCTTGTCCAGAAAACGCTCTCGCTAAACGCGGGTGACGTCACGCGCGCACACGCCACCGCGCGGTCTTCTGCAGCACAGACGCAGCCTAAGAGAGAATCTTTTTGTGTAATGTCATGTGCAGTATACAGTAGCTTCACCACAACTGAGCTCAAATAAAAACCATTATAACACCATTCTCTTAGCAATATACTCAACATTTGCTGTTTGTTAATTATTGTGGCGTAGCTATTAGGATTCATATACCAAATACGAGTATTTCCAGGATAATGCCCAGTGTATGTTTTTATGCGCCCTTACTGCTTGCACTAAAAAGTTAACTTTACCCTCCGGAAATCAAAATGGCAGAAAGCCAAGGAGAGTAAGGCTGCTAGGACAATACATAATTCTCTGTGGACAAACATTCGAAAGCAGTCTCTCTACAATAAGGAACATCTTATTAAAGAAAACCATGCTTGAAAAGGCTGCTTGAGGTTTGCACTGTTTTCATTTGCTTATAAGTTAGCGTTTTGTATGACTTGCCATCGATGCTTAGCGGGCTTACCAATTTATTCCATGGAAATTGCCACATTTGATGAAATGATTTAAAGACGACAAGGTAAATGTGTTTTGAATTTTTAAAGCATTGAGATATGGTAGGACAGAGGTAAGCCAATTCCAGTCCTTATGGGCCACCGACATTTCAGGTTTCAGGATATCCCTGCTTCAGCACAGGTGGCTCAATCAGTGGCTTAGTCTTTGGCTCTAGTCTTTGACTTTGGCTCTAGTCTTTGACTTTGGCTCTAGTCTTTGGCTGAGCCACTGATTGACCCACCTGTGCTGAAGCAGGGATATCCTGAAAACCTTAAATGTTAGTGGCTCGAGAACTGGAGTTGTCTTACCCCAGTTCTACTTTCTCATTGGCTTCCGTAGGCTTCAAGTTTTTCCACTGATACCAATGGAGGTCGGATACAGAAATAAATGTTTTTTTGTTGTTTTTTTTTTTCATTTTATTTGGTTCAGAAAGGCATCAACTTTTCCAAATCCCTTAATAAGTTGTATTTGCACAACATTTTAGAAGCCTGTGTATTATTGACATTGGACTGAGTATATTGCCAAAGGTCTGTGTCAGCTCTCTCTTGGAAAAAGAAACTCATACATATAAATATGCCCTTGGAACTGCTTTAAGAAAGCATACACGCCCGGATTCCCTAACCTCTTATACAGGTTATCACACCACAATCGTACAATAACTGCCATTGGCTTGGCTTGCAATTAATGTGGGATTGCAGTTCAATAACCTATTTAACCCTCACTGTCTGGTTCCTAGGGAGTTTACACCAAATGTCTCTTATCTTGGCTTGTTTAGTGTGGGTTACCTTGTCAGGGTGCTGGATCCATGCAGACCGGGAGTGGGTTACCTTGTCAGGGTGCTGGATCCGTGCAGGCCAGGAGTGGGTTACCGTGTCAGGGTGCTGGATCCATGCAAGCCAGGAGTGGGTTACCGTGTCAGGGTGCTGGATCCATGCAAGCCAGGAGTGGGTTACCGTGTCAGGGTGCTGGATCCATGCAGGCTGGGAGTGGGTTACCTTGTCAGGGTGCTGGATCCGTGCAAGCCAGGAGTGGGTTACCGTGTCAGGGTGCTGGATCCATGCAAGCCAGGAGTGGGTTACCGTGTCAGGGTGCTGGATCCATGCAGAGCTTGTGAGATTGGGGATTACCTTGTCAGGGTGCTGGAATCCCGTGCAGGCTGGGCGTTGGGTTTACCTTGTCATGGTGCCTGGATGCCGTGCAGGCTTGGCGTTGGTTACTTGTCAGGGTGCGGTATCCGTGCAGCCGAATCGTATGTTACTCAGGTGCTCGACCCTTGCAATGCGCGTTGTTACAGGGCTACCTAGCACGACATGTTCTTGTCAGGGTGCTGGATCCGTTCAAGGCCGCAGCGGTTGTTCCCCTGTCCAGGGGTGCTGGATCCTGCAGGCCGTGGCATTGGTTTACCCTTCCGGGTGCGCTGGAATCCCGTGCAGAGCCGGTCGTTGGTCACCGTGTCAGGGTGCTGATCGGAGCTTGCTGGTACTAGGTGTCCTCGGGGCTTGGGTTACCTTGCAGGTGCTAGGAATCCTGTGCAGGCGCCGAGTAGCGTATGTACGTCGTGTCAGGAGTGCTGGATTCGTGGGGCAGGCTTGGATGTATGGTGAAGGCGGTTGTCGGATCCGGCGGTGGTTTTCGCGGGTCTGCAGGCCGGGCGTTGTTACCCATTTGTCAGGGTGCTGCATCGTGCATGCAACGGCTTGTACCTGTCAGGGTCCGGCGTGTGGGGGTGGGGTTGGTGGGTGTCAGGGTGGGGGGTGCGGCGGGCTGGCGGAGGGTGGATGTGCGGGGAGGGACGTCAGGGTGCGGGATCGTGGGCCGGGGGGTTACCCATTGTTCGGTGCTGGATCCGTGCAGGCTGGGCTTTGGTTACCTCTTGTCAGGGTGCTGGATCCTCCGTGCAGTGCTGGTGTTGTTACCTTGTCAGGGTGCTGGATCCTGCAGGCCGAGCGTTGGTTACCTTGTCAGGGTGCGTGGATCCGTGCAGGCCGGCGTTGGTTACCTTGAGGTGCTGGATCCGTGCAGGCCGTGGCGTTGGTCGCCGTGTCATGGTGCTTGGAATCTGGCAGGCCGGGCGTTGGTCACCGTGTCAGGGTGCTGGATCCGTGCCAAGGCCGAGCGTTGTTACTTGTCATGGTGCTGGATCCGTGCAGCCGGTCGTTGGTTACCTTGTCAGGGTGCTGGATCCGTACAGCCGGGCGTTGTTTACCTTTCAGAGTGCGTGGATCCGTGCATTCCGCTGGGGTGTGGTACCCATTGTCAAGGGTGCTGGATCCGTGCAGTGCTTGGGGCATTGGTTAACTTGGTCAGGTGCTGGTCCGTGGCAGGCCGGATCGGTGTCTACCTTGTCAGTTGCTGGATCCTCAAGCTCGTGGCTTTGGTTAACCTCTGTCAGGGTGCTTGATTCCGCTGTGCAGGCCGGCGTTGTCCGTGCCTCAGGGTGCTGTGGATCCTGGCAGTGCCGCGGTTGTCACCGTGTCAGGGTTCTGGGATCCGTGCAGGCCGTGCTGTTGGTTACCCCTGTCAGGGCTGCTGATCCGTGCCAGGGCCGGGCGTTGTTACCCTTCAGAGTGTGGTCCGTGCAGCGGGGCTTGGTCCTTGTCAGGTGCCTGTATCGTAAAGTTTCAGCCGTGCAGTGTGGTGCCTGTTTTGGACTCCTTGTCATTTGTGTGATCCGTGCAGCCGGCGCTTGGTCACCGTGTCAGGGTGCTGGATCCGTGTCAGGCCGGAGCGTTGTTACTTGTCAGGGTGCTGGATCGTGCAGGCCGTTGTTTTTCTTGTGGGTGCGAATCCGTCGGCGTGTCCCTGCAGGGTGCTGGATCCGTGCCGCCTGGGCTGTGTACCGTACTGCAGGACTTGCTCAGGGTTCCTGAGCCGGTACTGGCCGGGTTGGTTCTGTACTGGGGCTGATGAGCCCGGCTGTTACTTTCAGGGTGGCTGCGGTCCGTGCAGGCCTGGCGTGTTTAACCCTTGTCAGGGTGGTCTGTATCCGGTTCAGGCTGGGCGTTGAGTTACTGCGGTCAGGGTGCTGATCCGTGCAAGCTCCGGGCTTGGTTACGCCTTTCAGGGTGCTTGATCCGGTAGGGCCGGCGTTTGGGTTTAACGTTTCAGGTGTCTGGATCCGTGCAGGAGCCAGGCGTTGGTTACCACCTAGTGTCGCAGTGGTGCTGGAACTACGTGAGACCGGGTTGTTATGTTACTTGTCAGGGTGCTGAAATCCTGCGCCGAGCGTTGTTACCTTTGTCAGGGTGCCGGATCCGTGCGGCTGGGTGTTGTTACACTTGTGTTCCGTGTCATGCTGTCCGTGCAGTGCCGGGCATTGGTTACCTTGTCAGGAGTCTGGATCCGGGAGCCGGGCGGATTGGTTACCCTTGTCAGTGGTGCTGGATCCGTGCAGCTGAGCGTTGGTTAACCTTAGCCAGGGTGCCTGGATCCCGTAGTCAGCTGGCCGTGTTGACAGGCGTATGTGTCCCGTCATGGGTGCCTATCCGTGCAGGCCGGCATTGTGTTACCTTGTCAGGGTGGCTGGATCCTGGTAGGGGCCGGGTCTTTGGTTAACCTTGTCAGGGTGCTGGATCCTTGGCAGGGCGGGCGTTGTTTTACCGTTGTCCCAGGGTGCTGGCATCCGTGCATGGGGGCGTTGTTACTTGTCCAGGGTGCCTGGATCCGTGCAGGCCGAGCGTTTTACCTTTCAGTGTGCTGGATCCGTGCAGTCGGGGTCGTTTGGTACCGGTTTCAGGGTGCTGATCCTGGCGCCGCGACAGTTTGTTTACCATTGTCAGGGTGCTGGAATCCGTTCAGGCCTGGGTGTGGTTCCCTTGTCATGGTGCTGGGGATCCGTGCAGGCTGAGCGTATTGTGTTACCTTTTCAGTGGTGCCTGGCATGGGGTTGGTTCCGTTGTCAGTGCGTCGGCAGCCCCGGCTGGTTCCCTTGTCAGGGGGTGCTTGATCCGCAGGTGGCAGTGGTGCCTGATCCGTCAGCTGGTTTTACCTTTCGTGGTTGCGGATCCGTGTTAGGCCTTTGCGTTGGTTACGTGTCAGTGGTGCTGGAAATCCGTGCAGCTGGGCGTTAGTTTAGCTTGTCAGGGTCTGGATCCTGCAGCTGCCGGCGTTGTTACCTTAGTCAGGGTGCTGGATTCCGTGCAGGCGGAGCTTGTTACCTTGTCAGGGTGGGATCCGTGCAGCTGCCGGCGAATTTGGTCTCCCGTTCAGGGTGCTGAATCCATATGCAGCTGAGTATTGGTTACCTTAGGTCTTATCCGTGCGCAGAGTTGTACCGTTCACGGTGCTGGATCCGTGCGGCTGGGTGTTGTTTACCTTGTCAGGGTGCTGGCTCCGTGGCAGTGAGCCTGGCATTGGTTACCTTGTCAGGGTGCTGGATCCTGTGCAGGCGGTCATCTGTTACCTTGTCAGGCGGTGCTGGATTTCCGCAGTCCAGTGGCGTGGTTACCTTGTCAGGTGCTGGATCCTCAGCCGGGTGCTTGATGGCGTCCGTGCGGTGTGTTTGTCCACCCGTTGTCAGGGTGCTGAATTGCCGTGCATGCTGAGCGATGTTACTACCTGTCCGGTGGCTGGATCCTTGGGTCAGTTTAAGTCTGGGCGTTCTGATGAGTGGTATTGTTACCGTGGTCATGGGTGCTGGATTTCCGTGCAGGCCGGGCGTTTGGTACCGTCAGGGTGCTGCAATCGTGGCCAGCGACGTTTTCTTGTCAGGGGTGCTGGATGTCCGTGCAGGCTGCTGTTTGTGTCAGGTGCTGACGGCTCCGCGCTGTTTCCGAAGAATTGTCAGGTCCTGGAATCCGTGCAGGCCGAGCGTTGTTACCCTTGTCAGGGTGCGGTGGATCCGTGCAGTGCCGGCGTTGGTTTCCGTGTCAGGGGTGTGTGATCCGTGCAGGCCAGGTTTGGTTTACCTTGTCAGGGGTGGCTGGATCCGTGCAGGCTTGAGCTTGTTTACCTTGTCAGGGTGCTGACCGTGCAGGCGAGCGTTGTTCCCTTGTCAGGTGCCTGGATCCGTGGCGGTGCGACATTGTTACCTGATCGCTCGGTGTCTGGAATCCCATTGCAGCCATATGCGTTTTACCGGGCCTTTTCATGGGTGCGGATCCCTTCAGGCTGGGGTTGGGGTTACCTGTCCGGTGTGCTGGAATCCGTAGGGGCCGGGCCATGTTTAACAAGTCTGTCAGGGTGCTTGGAAATCCATGCAGGCTGGGTGTTTGGTTACCTTGTCCAGGGTGCGAGGTCCGTGCAGGCTGGGTGTTGCTTACCGTGTCAGGGTGCTGGATCCGTGCAGGCCAGGCATTGGTTACCTTGTCAGGGTGCTGGATCCGTGCAGGCTGGGTGTTGGTTACCTTGTCAGGGTGCTGGATCCGTGCAGGCCGGGCATTGGTTACCTTGTCAGGGTGCTGGATCCGTGCAGGCTGGGTGTTGGTTACCTTGTCAGGGTGCTGGATCCGTGCAGGCTGGGTGTTGGTTACCGTGTCAGGGTGCTGGATCCGTGCAGGCTTGGCATTGGTTAACTTGTCAGGGTGCTGGATCCGTGCAGGCCGGGCATTGGTTACCTTGTCAGGGTGCTGGATCCGTGCAGGCCGGGCGTTGGTCACCGTGTCAGGGTGCTGAATCCGTGCAGGCTGAGCGTTGTTACCTTGTCAGGGTGCTGGATCCGTGCAGGCTGGGCGTTGGTTACCGTGTCAGGGTGCTGGATCCGTGCAGGCCGGGCGTTATATATATAATTATATATTACACTTTACTTCCACCCCCTACCCCCCCCCCCCCCCCCACTAATTCTAAGGCAATTCTGTTTTTTAACCCGTTGCTATTACCCTGTAACTTACACATAGCATGTTAGCACATATAGTGCGTCCAAATGTTAACCTCTTAGGCACTGCACTCTTGCATTCTTGATTTTGACAATACAATAGTTTAGTTTCCTTTTCTCTCGATTGCAGAGGAGGACATACAAAGGACACAGTATATACCATTGGTAGTGTCGGTGCCTGCTGATAGGGCCGACCTTGACGTGCAGGCAGCTTAACTTGTCTTGGCCAAAAGATTGCACTAAATGGCCCATAATTCTGAGAAGAAGAAAAACACGGGGAAATGAATCTAATAATTTGCCATATTGGATATGCACTTCTTTGTTTACTGTTGTACACTTAACAATGTACATTAAAGATTCAATGAATGCACTCACCCATATAACACTTTCTAGAATCGTTTGTTAATGTTCTCACAGTTAGAAGCTTAGAACAAACACGAAACACAGATCAGACACCGGACAACACTTATCTGGGCCAACTACGCCTGACTAATACCCTAAAGAGGGTAAAAAAATAGGGGGGGGGGGGGGGACGACAGTGGACAGGAGGGGGGCGGGAGGGACAGGACAGAGGGGGGGGCGTGGTTTTATAGTTGCTTTGGGGGGGTTGCTTAAAATTTCAGGGGTCCCTTCCACTCCACCTCCCCTGTGTTTCTCCGCTTCCCCCCCTCTCTCGTGAGGTGGGAGAAGAGAGAGAGAGAGAGAGTGTGGTGCCGCGGGGGAGGCCGAGGGGGAAGAGAGTGGCAGTTGGGTGACGTCAGACCCACCATCTGATTGGCCGAGGCTGAGGACCATCAGATTCACCGCAGCTACAACAACCTTTCGATTTTATATATAAGATGGGCAGGTTTGCGGGTTCAAATCCAAACTTTGTGAACTTTGAACTATTAATCCAAGCCAAAACCAGGAGAAATAGAGGAATAAACCTCTGTGTATGGCGTACAGACCCATAGACAGTAGACACGCTGCATCACGCGGAGGATGCATCCACATTAACCCTTGATTACACGGAGTCCTGAGTATAAAGCGGGGAAAGCTGTAGCTGTAGCTGTGTAATGAAACCACAAGCAAATACATGGTACAGGGAAAAGCTGGCCACGGCGATCTTTTAAACTAGGCACGTTCATAAAGTTTTTGTTATTTTTTCTATTGGCCTCCAGTTCACGCTTTTTGCTGTGCTCCTCAGTTTTTTCCTTTTTCCAAAACCAAAGAGAGGCTCGTCGTCTGAGTCATTGTTGTTTTGTGTGTTTTATGGTTTTTAGAGTTCAAAGTTCATCAAAAAAGTTTGCTCGTTTTTTTTTTTTCTTCTTAAATAAACTGCTTCTTTATTTTGAGGTTTTCACCTAACTTTTAGCAAATCAATTAAAAACGTAAACAAACTTTCAAGCAAAACCAAACACAAGAAAAGAAATGCACAGAACCAGACCCCAATGAAAGTGCCCACCCATAATCTTTTGTATGTGTATTTCAGCAGGATGAAGGTTTCTTGTTTGGACTTTTATGCAGACATGTTTGATACGGTTATGGGATTTTGAATAAATAGGAGATGTACATTTCCTTTGTATTATATGCATGTTAATATTATCGCAATGTTTGGAAATACGGATTGTTTGTAACTTCTCAAATGAGGAGTGCAATGTGCAGGCGGTCCCTCGGTATCCACCGGAATCCGTTCTGGGAGTAGGTGGATAGTGAAACCTGTTGTAAAGTGGGAGTCCATGTATCAGTGGCGAGTAAGCGTTGGATAACGCATAGAGGCGTCGCAAAAAACGGCCCTTGGGTTGCATTGTAAGACGTGTGGATTGCCATTCGTTTTGAACTGTGAACGTTGGTAACCGAGGACTACCTGTATTCATCTTATTGTTTTGTTATAATCTCATTACTCACTGAACGCATCCCTTTTTTCTGGTGCATTTGTACATTTGTATTTCAGTAATGCTTGTTCATTTATTCAATATTTTTGTTCTTTTCTGTAAGCACGTTGGTTGTTAGATCTGCGCGAGCCCTATGCGTCCTCCTCTCCGGTAACGTTTCAATGGTATTACGTGACGCGTGTCCCCCTTGATGTTTGCGTGCCCATTTTGGAATTTATATACATTTACACACTTAGTATTTGTCTGAGGAATGTCTCTATTGGACCAAAACTTTGGCGATTTTTGTTTCCATTTCTATTTGGTTTATGAATAAATGTAAAATATTTTGGTAATTTTCCCGTGTGCTCTGGACTTTGATTTTGCTCAGTGAATTGGCTGCCTACACTTGCGATATCACAACTAATAGCCCTATAATATTGTAGTTTTGTGTAACGATGTTAGACAGGCTTCCTAAAAAAAACAGAATACAGGCTTACAGGAATCCTGAGAACATTTTCCATCGCTTTGCCAAATGGGTTATATTGCATATTCCTTCTAAAATAGAGTCCAGAGAGCTAGTCCCAATGTACAATAAATGTAGAACATCTTTTTCAATCAAACTAGTACCACTAGTATTTAAGCCACTTCGACAGTGATAGTACTGGGCATTTGAACAAAATGTCAACCTCAGACAATCTACAAGAGGAATACCTGCGTGTAAAACATTGAACCTCTGTTTCTTTTCCCTTATCATAAATTAAAAGGCTTGGGTAAGTTATGTCTTGACAAAAAAATGAGCTTGGAGGA
Source organism: Ascaphus truei (assembly GCA_036426205.1). Taxonomy (NCBI): domain Eukaryota; kingdom Metazoa; phylum Chordata; class Amphibia; order Anura; family Ascaphidae; genus Ascaphus; species Ascaphus truei. The sequence continues at coordinate 40,900,254 of CM071575.1, forward strand.
TTTTCACAGAGATATCTGCTGGCACCTCTGAACCCAAGTGGCTTGTCATGTGGTGTCTATCTGAACTGATGTTCAAAAACACACGGACGCGCAGACAGAGTGAAGGCCAGAAGGTAACCTGCTTGGGGTGCTGATATCTGGCAAACGGCTTCTCTGAGAGTAAGAGTGGATAGACACAGCAAGGTCTCTTGATCTGAAGTGAGATCTCAAAGGGAATGACGATTGTGAAACGTGCTCTTCTCCGTCGAACAACATATGTACATGTAACAACCTGCTTTTCCTGTCTATCTTCTTCCTTTATGATGTAAGCTCTTCGCAGCAGGGGCCCCTGCCTGTTGCACCCATAATAGTCTTATTATAATTTGTAGTGATATTGTTACAGTATAGGGTTTTCACGTCCACTGTGTCTTGGAATATGTTTTTACCGTATAAATAAATGCTAATCTACAGAATAAATTTTAATTTAGCAAAAAATATATGAAATCATTCAACCCCTTTGCGCACTAAAATGAAGTAAAAGTTAATAGCAGAGGCTTGGGTGGGGTCGGTGTATCCCATCTGTTGCCGTGTGGATAGATGGACCTGAAGTGAGGGAAAAGGTTAGGAGGGTGGAAATGGGAAGATTTCACCTATTGTACGTTACTGTGTGTAGAAGCAGTTGTCCAGAGGACCCTCATGCAAATATATATGTCTTCCCACGACTTGGATATTAGACGGGATATCCTCATACATCCATTACCCGCAAGCACGTTCTTCACGCCACACCCCGAAGCGGGAAATAGCCCAAAAATATCCAGAGGAGCTCCACAGATCGCAAAGCAGTCACATAGAAACCCATCCGATTCGAAGAGATATATATAATATCCATTCTCCTAACTTTGAGGGAAAAAAAAAACGAAGCAAAGTACCACCATGTTTACCTTACTAGGGGCTGTCGGGGCAATAATGGCACTCTGATGCAGGCCGGCAGATCCAACGAGATATTGGGCTATTGCACCTGGGAGTACAATCTGCAGTCCTTTGAAAAGAAGGATTAATAGTCATCAAAAATCAGGTGCTAACGACATCCCGAGGATAACTCCATGGCGTATAATGGCATCAGCATGAGTGCCGTGCACCACGTCAGGTCAGAGGAGAGCAGAGGAGACGGATGAATTCTCAGGTGTGAAAGTGAAAGAGGAGCGGTTGTGCCACAGCCGCCAAAAAAAGGGTGGACGGTGGATCGAGGCGGATCATGGCGCGCAGACATTTATTCATCTTTCTACAATGGCCAATACATTTAAAAGTATTCTTCCAGGAACGGTGAGTTTACGTAGAGTTTAGTAGAGGACACTACTGTGTACTCTCCTAACTAGCATATTCCATTCCTTTTCCTCTCTTTCTCAACTTGAGGTATTAAACACCTTATTTCAGGGTCTGGATCAGCAATAACCCGCCAACACATACGTCATCAGTCAGGTCCTGGCTTGATGGCGGATAGTGTCTAGGACAAAACAGGAACAGAAGATAGACACAGGGGAAAAAAAAAAAAAAATGTGGGGGGGGAGAGCCTTACGGTTGGGTGCAAATCACAGACGCCGCACGGGCCCCATTGCCCATTTTCGTGTTAGGACCCTCCGGTATTCTGGGTTTCCCTCCCAGGTGAAGCCAGCGTCGTCCAACCGGGGTAGGGCTAAGGACCAAAGGGCCGAGAATGCGGAGAGCGCGAGTCCTCCGGTGTGAAGAGGAGCGAAGGAAGAGATCAAAAGGAGTTTAACGTGCTAGGAAATTCGGTCGTTTCGAGGAGGATGAGAGGAGAGTGCGGAGGCCCCGACTCACATTGTTTGCCTCGGGCCAGCTCGGCGATTTTTTTTTTCCAAGCCGGGTCTGCATAAAGTTATTGGAAAGATTTGCCACAAGAATACACCAGATGACAGAATAAACATGATGTTGGACTACCAATGCTGAAATAAATGTCATGTCTTTGGTCTAAAAAGGGTAACGGCACTTTTGCACCCTGTATTTTTACAGATATTTCTGGATCATTACTAACGAAGGGGGCCGGGATCGCAAAGAAAGGATAGTGAACATACCCCCCGCCCTAAACGACAAGCAGGTTTACAGGATATACCCATATTCAGCATAGATGACTCACAATCGGTCCCAAGAGCTTCAGCACAGATGGCTCAATCAGTCCCAGACTCAGAACACAGGTCGTGACTCAATACATGAGGCTCAGTCTCTTGACCGAGCACTGATTGAGCCATCTGTGCGAAGCTGGGTTATCCTTTACACTGGATTGGGGGCGATATCTTAAGTTTAATCTGGACCTGTTGGGTGTCGCTCTCTATGCTTTGAGGGGACTGGAGTGTTGGCACCCTTTGTGTCTACCCTTTAGAGCAGGGGTTGACCAAGTTAGTTTCCCCATGAATGATGTTGCCCCTTGTGCAACCCCTCCCACCTTAACCTTGGTCTCTGGCATCAATTACCACCCTTGACAGCGCGCGTCCATTTTTGACGCCACATTGCCCTTGACGACAGTCGCTGGAAGCCCAGGTTAGGGAAGTTACAGAGGACTTCTCAGTCGATACACATCCCCCCTGGCATTTAATAAATGCCTTCGGGGAGGCAAGGACTCGTAACCGCCGTATCCCCCCCCTGTTGCCTTTGCGCTCCCCCGTCTTGCGCTCCCCTGCCTTCAAGGTGTGTAGCAAATTTTCCTATTTTATTCAGTGAAGAAACATATCTGCCTGGGAAGAAAAAAATTTCTCATCTACCACTAAGATGGACTTTATTGTTCTGGTTCTTGCCGTCAGCTTCCTTTCAACTGTAAGTCAAACTCAGATGCAAGATAGGACAATGTACCTACAGATATTTCCCCGTTTTTTTTTGTTCCCCTGTACAGATGCAAAAGGTAAGGATGTCCAAGGATTCCAATTATAAGAGAAAAGAAAACAAACCCTTACATAAACACAGTTACTGGGGAATGTCGTGCAGTTCCCATTGCTGTGAGCCGACTTTCCCCAATTGCTAGCTCTGGGTTACTTGTTGGTGGGTTGTAGGTGCCAGGAAACACCTCTCAGGGCTATTGTTTAAGATTGAAAGAGGTTTAAAAAAAAAACGGGAGGACAACCGGCGCAAAAGCAAGCATATCGCGAGGTGACCCAAAGATAAGTCAGTAGAAAAATATTCTTAACTCTCTCGAGATGTAAAAACCCAAACGCAACACCTACGCGTTCACTCTAAAAAAAGCGCCCTTTATCCACTGGCAGTTTTTTTTTTTTCCGGTTTCATCACTGACAATTATTACTACTATACTAAGCCTATCAAATGTAAATTAGCATTGGAGTATATACCATACACATGAAACTTCCTGCTATATATATCTCAAAAGTATCTTCAATGGCCCAAGGCTCAACAAAGTATCCCGACGTTCTCCTTCTCCTGTACCGTAACACCCAACAAAACGGTGGAACAACCACCTACCAAGGGAGACTCTCAAAGAATAACAAATACAGGGGAGAGGGAGGGAGAAGAGGGGAAATATACTACCGCATTATGGCTGTGGTTAGCCTCGTTTTTCTCTTACCCCTATTCCCGCATCAGCCCTAACCGTTCTCTTCCCAAACCTTGAACGCCTTTCCTGGCCCCCGATGGATCCCCTATCAGCCTACAGAACATATCCTTCCACCGGTCCCTTTACCCTTATTCCTAGGACTTCACATGCCCGCTTTCCCCTCTTCCTCTGTCGCCCATTCTCTCCTAACCCGGCGAAGCATAACGTTCTGTTCGACCCACCTATTCTGCCCCTCGCCCACTCTATTCCTGCAATCCCCACCGTACACACCTTTTTGTACTTTACCTCCCTGTCACGCTTCGCATGAGTTCAGTGAGTTTTGAAAAACGACCCCCCCTGCACACTTACCCCTCTCCCCCACATTCCCGGCACCCTAGAATCTCCACCGGCGGCCACCCCCATATGTTATCCTCCTCTTCCTACCCTATCACCCGCCGCGCCTCTCCCCTTTCTCCTTGTAACACCATGCGCCACCCCTTGCAATTTGTCCCTTTTCCCTAGCGCCTCCTCCTGCTCCTACCTATTCTTTAAACACCCTCCCGGTTATCCTCCATACGACTCATTACTCTTAGCCCCTTCACTACTCCCTCTCCCTCTTACCCCCCTACTGCCGCCACTTAGACACCCCCTCTTCGGACATACTTGAAACGAGACGGTGAAATCTCAATGTATACTTCGCGGTAAAATATTTTATAAATAAATAAATAAATGTAGCATGTGAGCACTCCACAGCTTGATCCACCATTCAATCTTTTTTCTAAAAACATATTTAAAGACTTAAGAATAATTCCTTCTGTGACAAGACTCTGCGAATGCTTATAATTATATTACAACAACGTCTCAGTGTCAAATGTATCAGATGTCTCCACATCATTTTGATAATAATGACACCACGTTTAGATTAGAACCCTTAACAAGGTAGCTTGGGGTGTATGTATATGAATGTGTCTATATATCCATATGGAGCAAGCACCTACAACCTATCACGCACCTAATGGAAGTGCCAACTGTTGTTGTTGTATTTGACTTATATATAATATATATATAGATAATAATTATATATTAATATCTATAAATAATATATATATATTAATATATATATTACACTTTACTTCCACCCCCTACCCCCACCCCCCCCCCCACTAATTCTAAGGGCCAATTCGTTTTTAAACCCGTTGCTATTACCCTGTGTAACTTACACATAGCATGTTAGCAATATAGTGCGTCCAAATGTTAACCTCTTAGGCACTGACTCTTGCATTCTTGATTTTGACAATACAATAGTTTAGTTTCCTTTTCTCTCGATTGCAGAGGAGGACGAATACAAAGGACACAGTATATACCATTGGGTAGGTCGGTGCCTGCTGATAGGGCCGACCTTGACGTGCGGCAGCTTAACTTGTCTTGGCCAAAAGATTGCACTAAATGGCCCATAATTCTGGAGAAGAAAAAACGGAGGGAAAAGAATCTAATAATTTGCCATATTGGATATGCACTTCTTGTTTTACTGTTGTACACTAACAATGTACATTAAGATCAATGAATCACCCTCACCCATATAAACTTTCTAGAATCGTTTTGTTAATGGTTCTCACAGTGAGAAGCTTAGAACAAACACGAAAACACAGATCAGACACCGGTACAAAACTTATCTGGGCCAACTACGCTGACTAATACCCTAAAGAGGGGTAACAAAAATATAAATAGTATTCTCCCTGAAGCTACCTGCAACTCGGCAGTTCATTCCATTATTAAATGACAGTACAGTGTGCTTACAAGGCCCTCCTCTATGCAACATATCCGTGGCCAATCACTATGCTGGGACCGACAGAGCTTCCTTCAGTAATTTATTCACTACAGATTCCTCACTATAATTCCGGGATCTCCAAGCCGCTGCATTTTTTACTCAGTCTGTCTCAGGCTTCAGGACACGAAGCAGCAAAACATTTAGATTGATGGCACAAGTGGGGGGGGGGGCGGGGGGGTTGATTGAATACTATTGGTGCCCTGTTTTTAAATGATATTATACGCAAGTTCAGAGCTGTGTATTGGCACAATTATGATCCAGTGGTAATTTCTCCCAATCTCATCACTTACTGTAGACAGGCAACATAACACAGTGGTGAAGATTCACTAACCACAGATATAGGTGTAACCCCCCCCCCTCCTTTGGGAGAGAGAGAGAGAGATAAAAAGAGAGAGAGAGAGAGTAAGCTTTCTATAAGGTCAGGTCCCAGGAGGAGTTGAAGAGGAGGGATCTCACGGTGTATATAGGTTTATACTGTAGATATGTCTAGGATAGGGTAAGAATTCCCTTTTATTGTTTTCTAGTTAGGGACAGTGTCCTGTTTATATAGCATTCCCAGGGATGGCACCACACTACTCTAAAGCTGTGTTTTCAACCAGGGTTCCTAGGAACCCTTGGGTTCCCCCGGGCATCCCTAAAAGGTAATTTTCAGGTAATTTTAAAATTGTACCAAATACAGAATAATTTACAATTTAAATCAGGATCGACGTGGGACCGAAACATTAGAGAGGGTTGGGGATCCTTACAATGCATCTGATCTCAGGCACACTATTAGAGAGGGTTGGGGTCCTTACAATGCATCTGATCTCAGACACGCTATTTGATAGGGTTGGGGTTCCTACAATGCATTGATCTCAGCGCGCGCCTATAGAGAGGGGTGGGGTTCCTTACAAGGCATCTGATCTCAGGCCCACACTATTAGAGAGGGTTGGGGTTCCTTACAATGCATTGGATCTCAGGACGCGCTATTAGAGGGGTTGGGGTTCGACAATGCATCTGATCTCAGGCGCGCTATTAGAGAGGGTTGGGGTTCCTTACAAGCATCTGATCTCAGACACACTATTAATTAGAGAGGGTTGGGGGTTCCTTACAATGCATCTGATCTCAGATGCGCTATTAGAGAGGGTTGTGGGTGGGGTTCCTTACAATGCATCTGCTCAGACGCGCATTATTAGAGAGGGTTGGGGCGGCCTCAGAATTTCACAGAATTCATACCTTAACTAAAAAAAAGGTTGGAAACACTGCTCTAAAGGTTCACAGAGAGGCAGCCTATGCCCCAAAGGAGGCTGCACAATCCGCAGCCCCAAAGCTAGCTGGATCAGACAATCGACGGTTCCATAGCTGGCTCTACCAGGTGATGGCATTCAGTACCCGCACGGCGGGTGGGTACTGACCCCCGACAGAGGGGGTAGCACAAGGCCTGACAGGGGTCCAAAGGAGATGGAGCAGTGTTGATGCTACAAAGCAGGAATCCTTAGGTAACAGGATTTACTCAAGCCTCAGCATTTCCTAGCGGGCCACAGATAGGGAGCAGCTAGGGAAGAAGGATACAGGCCAGCACATACACAGAACAGTGATGATACCATACATGAAGTGTAGTAAATTTAATCAAGACGTTATGATGGTGATTAATAAAGATAGTTTGTATGATAAAGTTCTGGCGTCCATCGTGTGTTACCAACGCCAGCCTGCATGGATCCAGCACCCTGACACGACGGGTAACAACGCTCGGCCTGTAAGGATCCAGCACCCTGACAGGTAACCAATCCCGCCTGATGGATCCAGCACCCTGACAAAGGTGGTAAAACGATGCCTGCATGGATCCAGCACCACACGAACGAGGGTAAACAATGCTCGGCAGCCTGCACGGATCCAGCACCCTGACAAGGTAACAACGCTCGGCCTGCACGGATCCAGCACCCTGACAAGGTAACCAACACCAGCCTGCACGGATCCAGCACCCTGACAAGGTAACCAACGCCCAGCCTGCACGGACTCAGCACCCTGACACGGTTAACCAACGCCAGGCCTGCACGGATCCAGCACCCTGACAAGGGTAACAACGCTCGGCCTGCACGGATCCAGCACCCTGACACGGTAAACAACGCCCCGGCCTGCACGGATCCAGCACCCTGACACAGGTGAACCAACGCCCAGCCTGCACGGAATCCAGCACCCCTGACAAAGGTACACAACGCTCAGCCTGGCCACGGATTCAGCACCCTGACACGGTGACCAAACGCCCGGCCTGCACGGATCCAGCACCCGACCAGGTAACAATGCCGACTCAGATCAAGACACCCCTGACAAGTAACATGCCAACCTGCAGGATCCAGCACCCGACACGGTACCAACACCCAGCTGCACGGCATCAGCACCCTGACAAGGTAACAAACACCCAGCCTGCACGGACCAGCACCTGACAAGTTAACCAATGCCCGGCCCTGCACGGATCCAGCACCCTGACAGGTAACCAACACCCAGCCTGCACGGATCCAGCACCCTGACAAGGTAACCAATGCCTGGCCTGCACGGATCCAGCACCCTGAGAAGGTACCAATGCCCGGCCCTGCACGGATCCAGCACCCTGACAAGGTAAACCCACTCCAGCCGCACGATCCAGCACCCCGACAAAGGTAACAACGCCTCAGCGCACGGATCCAGCACCCTGAAAGGTAACCAATGACTGGCCTGCACGGATCCAGACCCTGACACGGGAACCAATGCCGAGACTGCACGGATCCGCACCCTGACAAGGTAACAACGCTCGGCCTGCACGGAATCCAGCACCCTGACAAGGTAACCAACGCTCGGCCTGCACGGATCCAGCACCCTGACAAGGTAAAACAACGCTCGGCTGCACGGATCCAGCACCCTGACACGGTAACCAACGCCCAGCCTGCACGGATCCAGCACCTGAAAGGTAACAACGCTCAGCCTGCACGGATTTCAAGGCACCCTGACACGGTGACCAACGCCCGGCCTGCACGGATCCAGCACCCTGACAAGGTAACCAATGCCCGGCCTGCACGGATCCAGCACCCTGACAAGGTAACCAACACCCAGCCTGCACGGATCCAGCACCCTGACAAGGTAACACAATGCCCGGCCTGCACGGATCCAGCACCTGACAAAGTGGTAACCAACACCCAGCCTGCACGGATTCCAGCACCCTGACAAGGTAACAAACGCTCAGCCTGCATGGATTCAGCACCCTGAAACGGTGACCAAACGCCCGGCCTGCACGGATCCAGCACCCTGACAAGGTAACCAATGCCCGTGCCTGCACGGATCCAGCACCCTGACAAGTAACTAACGCCCAGCTGCACGGATCCAGCACCTGACAAGTTAAAACTAACGCCCAGCCTGCACGGATCCAGCACCTGACAAGGTAAACCAAAGCCCGGCCTAACCCGGACCGCACCCTGACAAGGTAACCAATGCCCGGCCCTGCATGGATTCAGCACCCTGACACGGTGACCAACGCACCGGCCTGCACGGATCCAGGCACCCTGAGCAAGGTAACCAACGCTCAGACTGCACGGAATCCAGCACCACTGACAAAGGGTAACCAATGCCCGGCCTGCACGGATCCAGAACCCTGAAAGGTAACCAATGCCGGCCGCAGGATAAGACCCGACAAGTAGGTAAAACACCCAGACCTGCACGGATCCAGCACCCCTGACAAAGGTAAAACGCTCGGCTTGCACGGATCCAGCACCCTGACAAGTTAACAACGCTCGGCTGCACGTAGCCAGCACCCTGACACGGTGACCAACGCCCGGCCGCAGGATCCAGACACCCTGACAAGTTAAAACCAACACCGGCCCTACCGGATCCAGCACCCTGAAAAGGGTAAACAATGCCCGGCACTTGCACAGGATCCACGCACCCCCTGACTCAGTTAACTAACGCCCAGCGCTGAGGATCACAGCACCCTGACAAGTTAAACTAACGCCCAGGCCTGCACGGATCCAGCACACTGAAACAGGTAACCAACGCCCGGCCCTACCCGGATCCAGCCACCCGACAAGGTAACCAATGCCCGGCCGGCACGGTCCAGCACCCTGACAAGTTCACAAGTTAACTAACGCCCAGCTGCACGGATCCAGCACCCTGACAAAGGTAACCAACGCACCGGCCTGCACGGATTCAGCACCCCGACAAGTTAAACAAAACAACAGGCTGCACGATCCAGACACCCTGACGAAGGTAACAACGCTCGGCCTGCACGGATCCAGCAACCTGACACGGTGACCAAACCGCCGGCCTGCACGGATCCAGCCCATGAACACGGCGACCACACGCCCGGCCTGCACGGATCCAGCACCTGACACGGGGACCAAGGCCCGGCTGCACGGATCGCAGCACCCTGACAAGGGTAACACACGCCGGCCTGCACGGATCTCGCACCCTGACAGGGGTAACAACGCTCGGCCTGCACGGATCCAGCACCCTGACACGGTGACCAACGCCCGGCCTGCACAGATCCACACCCTGCACGGAGACCAACGCCCGGCCTGCACGGGATCCAGCACCCTGACAAGGTTAACCAACGCCCGGCCTGCACGGATCCAGCACCCTGACAAGGTAACAACGATCGGCCTGCACGGATCCAGCACAAATGACAAGGTAACCAACACCCAGCATGCACGGGATCCAGCACCCTGACAAGGTAAACCACACCCAGCTGCACGGATCCAGCACTCTGACAAGGTAACAACGCAACGGCCTGCACGGATCCAGCACCCTGACAAGGGTAACAACGCCCGGCCTGCACGGATCCAGCACCTGACAGTTAACCAATGCAAGCCTGGCACGGGTCCAGCACCCTGACACGGGGACCAACGCCCGGCCTGCACGGAGGATCCAGCACCTGACAAGGTAAACAATGCACAGCCTGCACGGATCCAGACCCTACACGGTGACCAACGCCCGGCCCTGCACGGATCCAGCACCCTGACAAGTTAACCAATGCCCGGCCTGCACGGATCCAGCACCCTGACAAGGTAACAACGCTCGGCATGCACGGATCCAGCACCCTGACAAGGTAACAACGCCCGGCCTGCACGGATCCAGCACCCTGAACAAGGTAACCAACGCCCGGCCTGCACGGATCCAGCACCCTGACAAGTAACAACGCTCGGCCCTGCACGGATTCAGCACCCTGACACGGTGCCAAAGCCCGGCCTGCACAGCGACAGCACCTGACACGGCGACCAACGCCCGGCCTGCACGATCCAGCACCCTGACAGGTAAACAACGCCGGCCTGCACGGATTCCAGCACCCTGACAAATGGGCAACAACGCTCGGCCTGCAAGGATCCAGCACCCTGACAAGGAACCAACCACCAAGCGCTGCACGGATCACACCCTGCAAGAGAAGCGCTCACCAACACCAGCCTGCACGCGAAATCCAGCACTACTGAACAAGAGTAACAAAACGCTACTGGACTATATATATATATATATATATATATAGTCAAATACAACAGTTGGCACTCCTTAGGTGCTGATAGGTTGTAGGTGCTTGCTCCATATGGATAATATAGACACATTCATATACATACACCCCAAGCTACCTTGTTAAGTGGTTCTAATGCTAAACGTGGTGTCATTATTATCAAAATGATGGGGAACATCTGAATACATTGACACTGAGACGTTGTTGTAATATAATTATAAGCATTCGAAGTCTTGTCACAGAAAGGAATTATTCTTAAGTCTTTAAATATGTTTAGAAAAAAGATTGAATGGTGATCAAGCTGTGGAGTGCTCACATGCATACATTTATTTATTTATTTATAAAATATTTTACCAGGAAGTAATACATTGAGAGTTACCTCTCGTTTTCAAGTATGTCCTGGGCACAGAGTAGAAAGAACTTAAACTGGTGGTTGATGTGAGAGTCTCTGGTAGGTTGTTCCAGTTTTGGGGTGTACGGAAGGAGAAGGAGGAACGTCCGGATACTTTGTTGAGCCTTGGGACCATGAATAGTCTTTTGGAGATATATATAGCAGTATTGCATGTGTATGTATACTCCAGATTGCTTAATTAACATATTGATAGGCTTATATAGTATAATAATTGTCAGTGAAACCGGAAAAAAACTGCCAAGTGATAAAGCGCTTTTTTAGAGTGAAACGCGTAGGTGTTGCGGTTTTTTAATCTCGAGACTTTAAGTATTTTTCTTACTGCGGTCACCTCGCGATTGCTTGCTTTTTGCGCGGTTGTCCTCCGTTTTTTTTTACCTCTTCAATCTTTAAACATGCCCTGAGAAGTGTTCCTCCTACCTACAACCCAACACATAACCCAGAGCTAATGGGAAAGTCGGCTCACAGCAATGGGAACCTGCAGACATTCCCCAGTAACCTTGTGTTTATTGTAAGGGTTTGTTTTCTTCCTTATAAATTGGAAGCTCCTTTGGACATCCTTACATTTTGCATCTGTACAGGGACACGGGGAAATATCTCTGTTAGATACATTGTCCTAATCTTGATATTGACTTACAGTTGAAAGCTGACGGCAGAAACAGAACAATAAGTCCATCTAGTGGCAGATGAGAATTTTTTTCCAGGCAGATATGTTTCTTCACTGAATAAATATAGGAAAGTTGCTACACTCTAAGGCAGGGGAGCGCAAACGGGGAGCGCAAACAGGGGGATCACGGCGGTTACAGAGGCCCTGTGCCTCCCCGAAGGCATTTAAATTAAATGCCAGGGGGGATAGTGCGAGGCCTCTGTAACTTCCCTTACCATGGCTTCCAGCGACGTGTCGTCATGGCAATGTGGCGTCAAAGGACGCCGCTGGGTCAATTGATGCCAGAGCCAAGGTAAGGATGGGAGGGGTTGCGAACGGGGGCAGCATGCAGGGGGGAAACTTGGTGCACCCCTGCTCTAAAGGGTAGACCAAGGGTGCTCAACTCCAGTCCTCAAGCCGACCCCAACAGGTCAGATTTTAAGGATATCCCAGCTTCAGCACAGGTGGCTCAATCAGTTGCTCAGTCGAAAACTGAGCCTCTGTTTGAGCCACCTGTGCTGAAGCAGGGACTGATTGAGCCATCTGTGCTGAAGCTGGGACCGATTGAGTCATCTATGCTGAAGATGGTATATCCTGAAAACCTGACTTGTTGAGCGGGCCTGAGGAATGGAGTTGAGCCCCCCTGAGTTAGATAATAGATCCAGAAATATCTGTAAAATCAGGGTGCAAAAAGTGCCGTTACCTTTAACAAGAACAGACATTATGTTCAGCATGGGTCCAACATCATGTTATTCTGGCAATATCTTCCAATAACGTTATGCAGGACCGGCTTGGAAAATCGCCGGGCCCGAGGCAAAATGTGAGTGCGGGGCCTCGCACTCTCGCCCTTCCTGGAGCCCTACCCGTTTGGACGACGCTGGCGGCACTGGAGGGAAACACACCGGAGGGGTCCTAACACGAAAATGGGGCCCGGCGTCTGTGATTGCCACCGCTCCCACAGGTGGGGTCCCGGGGGAGAGCGTGAGGCCTGGTGCAGTCGCCATCAAGCCAGCCCTGACGATACGTATGTGTTGGCGTTATTCTGATCCAGACCCTGAAATAGGTGTTTAACTCAAGTTGAGAGAGAGAGGAAAGAAGATGGAAATAATGCTGAGTTAGAAGACATTAGTGTCCTCTACCGTTCCTGGAAGATGACTTTTAATGTATTGCCATGGTAGATTAATAAATGTCTGCGCCATGATCCAGCCTCCACCCGTTTTTTGCGGCGGTGCACCGCTCCTTCTTTCACCCATGAGAATTCATCCGGCTCCCTGCTCTCCTCTGACGTGTGCACGCTGCTGATGCCAGGGACCCATGGAAGTTATCCTGTGGAGGTCGTGAGCACCTGATTGTTGATGACTATGAATCTTCTTATTCAGACTGCAGATTGTACTCCAGGTGGCACTAGCCCCAAGCGCGTTGGGATCTGCCCCTGCATCAGGGCCATGATTGCACCGACAGCCCCTAGTAGGGTAACATGGTGGGACTTGCGTTTTTCCCTCAATAGGAGTCATTCACACTGCATACCAATATATAAGACCACACCACAAGCCTCTGCTATTAACTTTTACTTCATTTTAGTGCAGCTAGAAGGGGTTGAATGATTTCATAGTATTTTGCTTAAATTAAAATTTATCTTGATATTAGCATTTATTTATACGGTAAAAACATATTCCAAGCCACAGTGGACGTGAAACCCTATACTGTAACAATATATCACTACAAAATTATAATAAGACGTATTATGGGTGCAACAGGCAAGGGGGCCCCTGCTGCGAAGAGCTTACAATCTGAAAGGAAGAAGATAGAACAGGAAAAGGCAGGTTGTTACATTGTTACTGCGGAGAAGAGCACGTTTCATCAATCTGCATTCCCTTTGAGATCTCACTTCAGATCAAGAGACCTTGCTGTGTCTATCACCTCTACTCTCAGAGAAGCCGTTTGCCAGATATCATCCCCAAGCAGGTTACCTTCTGGCCTTCACTCTGTCTGCGTCCGTGTGTTTTGAACATCAGTTCAGATAGGACCACATGACAAGCCACTTGGGTTCAGAGGCTGCCAGCAGATATCTGCTGAAATCCTTCCAAGCTCATTTTTTTCATAGACTTACCCAAGCCTTTTTATTTATGATAAGGGAAAAGAAAACAGAGGTTCAATGGTTTACACGCAGTATTCCTCTTTGTAGATTGTCTGAGGTTGACATTTTGTTCAAATGCCCAGTACTATCACTGGTCGAAGTGGCTTAAAATACATAGTGGTACTATGTTTGATTGAAAAAGATGTTCTACATTTATTGTACATTGGGACTAAGCTCTCTGGACTCTATTTTAGAAGGAAATATGCAATATATAACCCATTTGGCAAAGCGATGGAAAATGTTCTCAGGATTCCTGTAAGCCTGTATCTGTTTTTAGGAAGCCTGTCTACATCTTACCTAAACTACAAATATTATAGGGCTATTAGTTGTGATATCGCAAGTGTAGGCAGCCAATTCACTGAGCAAAATCAAAGTCCAGAGCACACGGGAAAATTACCAAAATATTTTACATTTATTCAATAACCAAAATAGAAAATGGAAACAAAAATCGCCAAAGTTTTGGTCCAATAGGACATTCCTCAGGACAAATACTAAAGTGTGTAAATGTGATATAAATTCCCAAAATGGGCACGCCAAACATCAGGGACAGCGTCACGTAATACCATTGAAACGTTACGGAGAAGGATGGACGCCATGAGGTCAGCGCGCAGATCTAAACACCAACGTGCTTACAGAAAAGAACAGAAAATATTGAATAAATGAACAAGCATTACTGAAATACAAATGTACAAATGCACCAGAAAAAGGGATGCGTTCAGTGAGAATGAGATTATAACAAAACAATAAGATGAATACAGGTAGTCCTCGTTATCCAACGTTTCACGTTACAACGAATGGCATATCCAACGCTTTACAATGCAACCCCAAGGGCCGTTTTTCGACGCCTCTATGCGTTATCCAACGCTTACTGCCACTGATTAACATGGGACTCACTTTACAACGGTTTCACTATCCAACGCTACTCCCAGAACGGATTCCGGTGGATAACCGAGGACCGCCTGCACATTGCACTCTCATTTGAGAAGTTACAAACATCCGTATTTCCAAACATTGCGATAATATTTACATGCATATAATACAAAAGGGAAATGTACATCTCCTATTTATTCAAAATCCCATAACCGTATCAAACATGTCTGCATAAAAGTCCAAACAAGAAACCTTCATCCTGCTGAAATACACATACAAAGATTATGGGTGGGCACTTTCATTGGGGTCTTGGTTCTGTGCATTTCTTTTATGTTTTGGTTTTGCTTGAAAGTTTGTTTACGTTTTTAAATTTGCTAAAAGTTATGGGGAAAAAACTCAAAATAAGCAGTTATTTAAAGAAAAAAGAAAAAAAACGAGCAAACTTTTTTGAACTTTGAACTCTAAAAACCATAAAAACACACAAAACAAAATGACTCAGACGACGAGCCTCTCTTTGGTTTTGGAAAAAAGGAAAACTGAGAGCACAGCAAAAAGCGTGGAACTGGAGGCCAATAGAAAAAATAACAAAAACTTTATTGAAACGTGCCTAGTTTAAAAAGATCGCCGTGGCCAGCTTTTCCCTGTACCCATGTGATTGCTTGTGGGTTTCATTCGCTACAGCTACAGCTTTCCGCTTTATACTCAGGACTCCGGTACATCAAGGGTTAATGTGGATGCATCCGCGTGATGCACGCGTGTCTACTGGGCTAGTAGCGCCATACACAGAGGTTTATTCCTCTCATTTCTCTCTGGTTTTGGCTTGGATTAGATAGTTCAAAGTTCACAAAGTTTGGATTTTGAACCCGCAAACCTGCCCATCTTAATATATAAAATCGAAAGGTTGGTGCTAGCTGCGGTGAATCTGATTGGTCCTCAGCCTCTGGCCAATCAGATTGGTGGGTCTGACGTCACCCAACTGCCACTCTCTTCCCCCTCGGCCACACTCTCTCTCTCTCTCCTTTCACCCCGAGAGAGAGGGGGGAAGCGGAGAAACATACAGGGGGAGTGGAGAGGAGGGACCCGGAAATTTTAAGCAACCCCCCCCCCTCCTGTCCACTGCCCCCCCTCCTGTCCACTGTCGTCCCCCCCCCCCTCCTGTCCACTGTCGTCCCCCCACCCCTCCTGTCCACTGTCATCCCCCCTCCTGTCCACTGTACCACCCCCTTCCCTGTCCCACTTTTTCCTTCCCCCCTCCTGTCCATGTCCCCCCCACCCTCCTCCCACTGTCCCCCCCCCCCTCCTGTCCACGCCCCCCCCACCCCTCCGTCCACTGTCCCCCCCCACCCTCCTGTCCACTGTCCCCCCCCCTCCTGTCCACTGTGTCCCCCCCCTCCTTCCCCTGTCCTTCCCCCCCCCCTCCCAGCGGGAAATTTAACTCACGGGCATGCCGACTGTCTCTCAGCTAGTCCTTAATAAAGATAAAAAATGATCACGTAAATGAAAATAAAACATTTCGTTTTTTTTTTTATAAAATCAGAATAAAATGTAAAGGGCACAAAACATTATGTTGATGAATAAAGAAAACCCCCAACAATATATGAAACACAGCTTTCTACTTCATTCATGAAATGTACACAAAGACAGTTCTCACCACACAACCATAAATCTATCTTTTCTCCAGGAATCAGTGATGCTCAAGCACATCGCTGAGGCTCTTGGGAGAGAGGGTATCCCAAGTAAAAATCCCCAAACATTCCCTTTGTAGTAAATGCAGCATCTTAACGTGTTACATCACCATACAATGTAGGAAAGAGGCAAGATGGGTAACAGAATGAATTAGAATATTGTACCAAAGAGTTTTGGTCCGTTACTGAACGAATTCGGCTACGCTAATCAGTAAACTTGCTTCGTAATTCTCTTTTGGTTCTACCTGTATGGATCAGGCCCCAAGGGCATTTGATTGGGTAGACCACATAATCTATGCTACACTTAATCCTGGATTTAATGTCGTATGTCTGAATTCTCTACTCACAATTTCACAATGCAATTCTCCATGTAATGTGACAGCCAAGAACAGTGCAAAGACAACATTTCAGGTCCCATATGGCTCAATCAGTCCCTGCTTCAGCACAGGTGGCTTAATCAGTCCCAGCTTCAGCACAGGTGGCTCAATCAGTCCCAGCTTCAGCACAGGGGGCTCAATCAGTCCCAGCTTCAGCAAAGGTGGCTCAATCAGTCCCAGCTTCAGCACAGGTGGCTCAATCAGTCCCGGCTTCAGCACAGGTGGCTCAATCAGTCCCAGCTTCAGCACAGGTGGCTCAATCAATCCCAGCTTCAGCACAGTCAAAGACTGAGCCACTGATTGAGCCACTTGTGCTGAAGCAGGGATATCCTGAAAACCTGACCTGCTGGTGGCCCTTGAGGACTGGAGTTGGCCTCTCCTGCTCTAGTGCTTAACGCCTCGTTCCTCCCTGCTTGCTGGAGATATGTCATTCATTCCCCATAATCCCACACCCTGCCGTGCTATTGCCTGCGTAAACCCACTGCTATGTACTGTATGCCAAATAAAACCAGCACTTCTCTAATGAGGACTAAATCGCATTTTAGGAATTATATCAACACCTTCGTTAGTGGAGCTCTGGAGGCTTTTTTTTTATTATGATCAATTGACCTTTTTACTATTCCCACAGATACATAACCAGCTTCAAGACAGATGATTCCCATTGCCCATTAATTACCCAGAAGCCTCCCTAATAATTAGATGAAACTGCATTGGTTGTCTGCTTTCTTCCTAATAAAAAAAATCCCTAATCTCCACACAAGTCAACAATTTCACTGATAGACTCTTAGCCGCGATTGTAGTGGGCGTGTGCACGCCCGACATTGCGCGCTGCGTGTACAAATGTGTGTTCCTCAATGAGGCCACCCATAGTGCGTGCGAGCGCTGCGGGGCGGTTGCGTGGGTGATTTTTGAAAATACAAATGAATTAGTTTTTTTTGCGTGACGTCCACGTCACGTGTGCGGTTCAGCCAATGAGGGCGAACCAGCCTGGTGACGTGTCCGCCACGCCCCCACCATGCCTCTGTGCATGTTTTGCGCGAACGACAGGCCCGTGTGACGTCACTCACACGCCGCAACTATAATCGCAGCATTATGCAGCGTGTCCCGCTCTCAAACACAGAATGCATCTTATTGGTTTAATATAATTACATAGTAGAAGAGGTTGAAAAAAAGACATGCGTCCATCAAGTTCAACCTATGCTAAATTTAGACGACAGATACTTTATCCTATATCCGTTCTTACAGTATATTGATCCAGCAGAAGGCAAACAAAATAACCCAGTGAAATATAATTTAATGATATCACATAAGGGGAAAAATTAATTCCTTCCTGACTCCAGATATTGGCAATCAGATTAATCCCATCCTTCCCGTGTTTACTTATTTGGTATATCCCTGTATACCTTTCCTTTCTAGAAAGATGGCCAAGCTTTTCTTGAAGATATCTGTAGTATCTGGCATCCCAGTCTCCATGGTTAATGAATTTCACACTTTAAATGCCCTTTCTGTAAAGAACCCTAAAATATAAATACACACGGTTCTATTGGAAGAGCCAACGGTTTCCACATAGAAACTCCTTCTATAATTGTGGTTATCAGAAAAATAATAATTACTGTTTAGCACTGAACATATAATTTTGCAGGCACAAAATCCTGCTCCGTAGAGCTTACAATCTACATTTTTGGTGCCTGAGGCACAAGGAGATAAAAGTGACTTGCCCAAGGTCACAGGGAGATAAAGTGACTTGCTCACGATCACAGGGAGATGACATTGGGAATTGAACCACGGTCGCGTCAGTGCCTTTACTCACTGAGCCGCTCCTTCAGACTTTAAATACTTATTTCACTTAACAAATGAAGAGTATATGAGACGTGTCAGTTTTATTACCAGTGCTCAAATTATATAGAATTTATTTAAAGGTTTTTTTTGTGGGGTGAGCTATATAAGGTTGTCCTTTTAAATACCTGACTGAATCTAACCGTTTGTTTTTCTGTGTCCTTGATAATATTCCATCCTTGCTTCATGATGAGACAACTGGATTCTTTTGGCATCATTTCCATTAACAGAGAGGATCTCAACCTCTCCTGAGATGTAAGAGCATCTCCTTCCTCTTCAACCCGTAAACAAGCTTGTAAAGGGGTATTCTCTTCTAGGACCAAAGTGAACCAATCCTACTAACTTGCTTAAGGGGCCTCATCTGGGTAATTTATACTTTTTTTTTACCCAAATATAGCACCTATAAGTATTAAAGTTAGACTTGGGATGGCTTTGGTTTCATCTGGCTGCTCCCTTTTGTGTGATGTCACTGTGTGATGTCACTGTGTGATGTCACTGTGTGCAGCAAGCACATGTACATCCCCCTCCCTATGACCCCTTATCTTTATTGGCTCTCTGATAAGGACACGGTGGGGGTGGGGGAAAGAAAACACTTGATTGACAAACACTTCAACATTCAGAGCCCCCTAAGAAATTCATCATTGACTATGTGGGATTGCACCTGTAACAGGTTACACGCTATATCCTTGATCAAAGTCTGTGGAAGCAAAGCTAGGTGAAACAAACCTACCCATGCACAACGCAGATAACTGTAAAATGTATTTTATATCCCATTGACTACCTTGCCTTGACGGCCAAGCTGCCATGTTGCCATCTCCCAGCATTCCCTGATGTCCCACAATGCCTCATAACAAGGTTTGAGCCGCAGCGATATCCAGAGAAATGTCAGTCAGCCATTCCCATAATGCACCGCGGCCTTGATAGGAGTAACCTTGAAAAATCAGTAACGCCACATTACCTGCCATCAAATAAACCCAAAGCGTGTTAATATGAAAAGAATGTACACGTCGTGTCATTTAATGGAGGACACAAAGGTTTTGTTTTTAACCGTTTGCAAACCAATTTGTTGTTGCCCTTTTCTGGCAGCAAAAATTTAAATGAGAAAGACAGCCAAACAGATGATTAGATTATGGTCTGTAAACGTGCTTTAAAATCAAGTAATAAATATCGAAATGTTTTGTGGTTTTAACTGAAGCCATGAAAGGTAAACTCTCCGTAACATTCCCACAAATTGCAAAATGAATCGAATGCGACCATTAGAGTGAAGCAATTAGTTTAAACCCTTCAAGCAAAGTGAAATGAAACCCTCTAGTTCTGTATGGACGTACTGTACAGCACAGTGCACACCATGGGAGCCTTATGATATGATTATATGTCATGGCACTATGCTTGTTTTCGAGGAGAACATTGTGGTGATCTGCGCTCCCATGGAGCTCTGACTGCAATCTGAGAGCTCCCCTTCCTGCTACAACAGGGGTGTTCAACTCCAGTCCTCAAGAGCCCCCAACAGGTCAGGTTTTAAGAATATCCCAGCTTCAGCACAGGTGGCTCACTCCGAGACTGAGACACTAATTGAACTATCTGTGCTGAAGAAGGGACTGATTGAGCCACCTGTGTTGAAGCTGGGGTATCCTTCGAACCTGACCTGTTGGGGGGGTCTTGAGGACTGGAGTTGAGCCCCCCTGGTCTACAACACCGGAATGACGTTGAGATCATGTGATCGCTCAGGCGCGATCACATGATCAGGTATTGCCAGAGGTGACAGGATCCCCCGGCGCTGAAGGGGTTAACACACAATTGAGCTTGTTTAAATAAATAACTAAATAATAATAATTGATGGCATGATATTTGAGCTGCCAGAGTTGGTTGCTATTAAGAACGGGCGCGTTCGCGGGTTAAAAATCCAAAGTTGACGGTGGCGCAGTTCGATCCGAATTCCGCGGCGAGCAGATCAAGAATTAGACTGTTGATTCGAACTCCGAACTCCGAGTTGAACCTAGGAACACATTTTCACATCTGAGTAACATTCAAGCCCCCCTCCCACCAAAAAAAACGTCAGATGTTTTTGTTGGTATTGTTTTTTTTTTATTGTATTTTTGGGAGTTATTTTGTGTTTTTGTGTTGTTTAAAGCAGCTATAGTCCAAGCTGCTAATTTTTTTTTATTTTTTATTTTCCCCTTTAATCTGTGCATCAATACAATCCACACAATGATAAGTAATTAGCTAAGTTACCGATTGTTCCTTTCTCCTGTGATTGATCGGCGAAGATTCGGCTTGGGGGTTCACTAAATGGCTGCAGAGGAATATTGACTCAGTATCTGTAACTTTGTAAATGGTTGCTATAGAAACAAAAAAGGCTTGTTACATTACAATACATTAAACATGTAATTCAGAGTCGTTTTAAAACGAAAGTATTTTCTCATAGTACAGAACTCATTTATTAAAAAACACATGTAGGATATTGCTTGAACTGCAGCTTCAAAATGGTAGAATCTTCTAAAAAAAAAAAACAGGTTTAGAAAATATATTAGATTTAGAAGTCTGTGTAACAAATGAGCAATTTGCTTGCTTGTTTTTGATCAAAACATGATTCAAGCCTGCCACCCCCATCAAGGTAACCTCCATTTAGCAGGTACCTGCACAGAATATATGTAATTTCTTATTGTCCTGTGGACTAAACTTTGTGAAATATGTGAATGTGCTCTGAAGGGGTTAAATAAAGGAAGCATATGCTTTTGTGATTTAGTGCAATTAATCACAAAAGCGTATACTTCATTTATTTAAGTTTAGTCCACAAAGCAATAAGAAATTGCATATATTCAGTGCAGGTACCTGCTAAACGGAGGTTACTGTGATGAGGGTGGCAGGCTTGAATCATGTTTTTATCAGAAGATGCAACCAAATGATTCCTGTGTTACACAGACTGAGGTTCTAAATGTAAGTGTCACTAGTATATTTTAGCCCAATTGGTAGGAACGCAGGAATTGTTCTTTTTCTGAGCCACTACACGAATAAACAGGATATTTATATCTCACTGATCACCGCACATTTATTTATGCAAACACTGTGCTATCATTGAGAGAGGCTGCAATATTTGATTATTGAAGGTGCTGGAGTTACTTAATACATTTTGCACATTAACTGCTGAGCCTAACAATTGAATGCTGAAAAGTGCTGGCATAGGTCAAGCATTGTTTGAATGTTTTGCAAATGGTTTCCCAGGGAAACAGCAAATCAGTACTCGTTAGCTCACCGCAGCATCTCCAAAACGACACCCAGGTACCAGGCAGTGGCTACACACAGTCCTGGAGTAGACGCACTGTCTGGACTGCAGGAGAACTAACACCAAGCGCCTGATCCCAGCGATATAAACTTCCCAGAATGAAGAAGCATTCGGCGAAAGTGTCACCTCTAACATCCTTCAGCATCTCAGAATTGCAGACAGCTATAGCAGACGGTAAATACTGTCATTTATATATATTTCAATATGTTTAGATAATACTGATGGAAACTATTTTAACAGCCCTTCTTTGTACCCATATTTATTACTGATTTCATTACAAGAGTATTTGGTGTTTTTCCTCTCTTATTGGCTTTTTGTTGTTTTTGCTGTGTGGTAGTTGCCGTGTTTATATTCTTGACATGTTGGAAATGAATAAAGATACCAATAAATAATCTTTGGCTGGGACTCCAAACGAATAAAACAGCATAGCTTAAACAATAAAAATTTTTTAAAGTTTATTTGGAAATGTAATAAAAATAAAAATCACATTGCGGGTTGTAAGGGTAATTGATTTGTTTTTCTGTCACTTCAAATGCAAATTAAGACTATAGGCTGATAGTGGTTCATTTTATGCGGCGTCTTGCCAGCAATATATACATGATAACCAGTGTCACAGGCATGGGCTTGTCTATATCTTTTCTCTCCAGTGAGGGTTTTTTAACTGCATGTCTTGCACAGGTAAAAGCAGAATCTGTTCTATCAAACTGTTTCATGATGCACTGAGTGAGATGTAATGTAGCTGATGCACTGAGATGATGATGCGCTGAGAGATGTAATGTAGGTGATGCACTGAGATGATGATGATGATGATGCGCTGAGAGATGTAAAGTAGGTGATGCACTGCGTGATACAATGTAGCTGATGCACCGAGATGATGATGCGCTGAGAGATATAATGTAGCTGGTGCACCGAGCTCCTCTCTATCCTGCAGTAACTGCTTTGGGAATATTCAAGTCTTGTCTCTGATGACAACAAACCTGACGTCAACCTCAACGCTAGGAGAATAAATAGCTACTGTTAAAGTACAGGAATAATCCATTACTATCCTGGATACTCTTAACCCGTGTCATTTCTTCACGGAGAGTGAATAGACCAAATCAAATATAACGTGTGTTTCCCAAGGGAATAGCTGTATGCTTATAAAATATAACAAAGTATTAGATTACGGATTGATGCAATAGAATGCATGAGGTTAATTCTCATTTGGTTTTGCAGCGTACATTAAAACTTAGTATATTACCAGATTGAAAGCTGCTTCAGTCATGGAAAAAGGTTTACATCTAGTAAGTGCTGTTTGTGGAAAATTACATCAGTTGGGTCCATTGTTGACTATAATTATTTCCGGTTTTAACTCACTTGTTCATTACTAAATCGTGCGCCTTGGGTACATACAGAGCTTAATTTTAAAGATTTACAAGAAGCAACAGATCTGTGCTAGGAAAGTGCTGTTACTTGTATGTTACTTGCATGCAGAACAGTTGTTCTACCAAATAATTAGTTACAGGCATGGGGCACATCTCACTGGTGTCGTTTCTAAGCCAGCATGGAGTTTGCATGTTTGCAGAGAATAATATTGCAATGTACCACAGCGTCGGCATCTGCGACATATTTACATTTATTTGCTATTTATGATTTGAATATTGAATGCACAGATTACATGGAACATGTCTGCCCAGCTTCCCTGTCACGATATGGCCTTGAAATGTGCTGTTTCAAGAACATTTAATGACATTTCCCGTGGGTCTCCAGCACCAGCAGCATCCGTATCAAATAGCACTGAGAGATTTCTGCACTGTCTGCATCCTCTGGAAGGGTTAAGACTAACATTGATGCAGGCAGTAGGACATTTAGCGGTACAGTACATCTTTAAAGCTCACACACAACATAAACTGTGCAGCAAAGAAATGTGAATCATTTACAATAAATCTGTCAATATTGGGTGCCTATTATAAGAGCTAATACACGACTGGGGCATCTATTAAAATGGGTTGTTTACTAGAGAGAGGCTATTACTCACCTTTCTCTCTGGATAATAGCTGGTTCAAGAAAACTATTTGAAAGAATTGCCTTTGCTTTTCCCCTGTTGAATATTAATCATCTTCGCTTCTTCTTCTTCTTTGTCAAGTCCTCCAGCAGTTTCAAAGAAATATTAGACATACATTGATTCAGTTTATTATATAAAACACTTTTTTTGTAGTGCTGCATTGGGAATTTTATAAGAAATACCCAATAACTGTTCGTGTTACTGCATTTTTGCCTTATTTAGGTGTGATGTTTTTAATATCCATTAATAATTGCATCGTGTTGTATATTCCATTAAACAAATTGGCGTGATTTTTGATGTCAGGCTTTTGGGCCTAAAACAAGCAAACGCACGTTGATCTTTCACTGGTAACAAGGCGTATAAAACACATACTTCTAATGCAATAATAGCTTATGTGCTTACTTAGCAAAGTTATATACTGCATGCATCATTCAACTGTGGACCATTATTCTCTGAAGCAAGTTATCTTTGGGGGCATTTTTCACACTTCCGGCAGAAATAAATACACAGTATAATATTCAGTGTATGTGCATTCTGTGCCACTCCAATCCCACACATCCCTATTTCTTTAGAGATTATATAGATTATTAAATCGTAACAAACAACCATTTGCCAGAATTGATTCTGATTGACAATGTATAAAGAGCTTACAATCTGTATTTGGTGCCTGAGACACAGGGAGATAAACTGACAGACCCAAGGTCACAAGAAGAACTGACATTGCTATTGGAACGGGGTTCACCCGCTTCTGACTACTAAGCTTCTCCTTCAGCCTTTTCAGGTGTCGCTCTGCAAAGTGCGATAGGCTGTCGATTTAATTGTCTACCTCCAGGATCTTTATACCCACAGTACCAGTTCTGTGGAACTTGTGGAAACTGATTAAGGCAGGGGATCACAACTCCAGTACTGAAGACCCACACAACAGGTCAGGTTTTAAGGATCTCTCTGCTTCAGCATAGGTGGCTCAATCAGTGACTCAGTTGAAGAGCCTACTTCAGCACAGGTGGCTCAATCAGTGACGCAGTTGAAGATCCTGCTTCAGCACAGGTGGCTCAATCAGTGGCACACTCAAAGAGCTTGCTTCAGCATAGGTGGCTCAATCAGTGGCTCAGTCTTTGCCTGAGCCACTGATTGAGCCACCTGTGCTGAACCAAGGATATCCTGAAAACCTGACCTGTTGAGGGGGTCTTGAGGACTGGAGTTGAGCAGCCCCTGGAGTAAGACATGTAGATGCATTCTTTAGCCCCTGTAAAGTTCTGGATTATTCTAATTATTTTACCCACCATAAGCTTAGTGTGTGTGGTTTGAAGAAAGAAGAGTAGAAGAACAATCAGGCTACCCATTGTGCACTTTTTAGGGTTTTACGTGCCATATGTTGTAACACTGTAAAAGATAATCACAGTCCTTTAATACCATGGCATCCCTTTCTGGATTCCACTGACATTTTGGAACTATGATTTTTACCTCCTCTTCTTTCATGCAAGAATGGACCTGTCCATATGATGGCACCAGGCCCAAGGAGAGAAAATCCATCTTGTCTGAAATGGTACGGCCTGTGGAATGAAATGTACTAATTGTCTACAGGTCAGCCAACCCTAGCAACTGTTGAATAATTGCGTTTGTGCATCTTGGGAATGAGCAGCAGCCAATGTCCATTAGTATGAATTCATTGAACTGTTTGAATAGCATGAATTTAACAAGATCATACATTCAGGAGTCAGGAAATTAGCCGTCGTAACAGGTATGTCTGTTTCATGAGTAGGAGTGACTCAGTGAGTAGAGATACTCACTCGGTAAACGACGACACTGAGTTTGAAGGAGTGTTCAATTCCCGGAGTCAGCTCCTTGTGACCTTGGACAAGTCACTGTGTCTCCTTGTGCCTCAGGCACCAAAATCATAGATTGTAAGCTCTACGGGGCAGGGACTGTGTCTGTAACAATCCTATGTACTGCGAACCGCACGCTGTGCTGTAATTGTGAAGCGCTTTGAGTCCTAATGGGAAGAAAAGCAATATACAGTATGAAATAAAGTTGTTGTTATTTTTATTAGTATTATGTTTTCCAGACAATGAACACAGGAAATAATATTTATTTTTTTCTCGGTTTTTACGAATGTTTATATTCTGCAGCGCCGAATTCATTCTAACTCTTTCTTCTCAGGTACTTCCCAATCTTCTGTTTCCCGGTGTCTGTCTGGAATCAACTACCCCAACTCATGCAATAGTACCAAAAAGAAGCTTTGCCATATATCAGCAGCTGAAGATTCGTCTTCTCCCATGTTTGAGATGGAAAGTAAAGCTACCTTTGGAAAATATGAGCACAACAGAGTCAAGAAGAGGCAA
The DNA here is from genome assembly GCA_036426205.1 of Ascaphus truei. Lineage (NCBI taxonomy): Eukaryota > Metazoa > Chordata > Amphibia > Anura > Ascaphidae > Ascaphus > Ascaphus truei. The sequence goes on from CM071575.1 coordinate 40,926,710, forward strand.
AGCAGTTCAGGTAGGATTATTAATTCTACTGGCATTATGAATGAAGTAGAAATAGTCGTGTTAGTTGCGATAGTGAAGAGTAAATGAGTACTTTAGTGTTAGGTGTGTCAATGTTTGCAAACTCACAAACAGGGTTCGGTGATAATGAGAAGTTTATTGCATAGTATGATCACACACATTCAAAAGTCCAAAAGGCTCTCTGTCAGGGAGTGCCCAAACAGCCTTTTTATACATTTTTGATTCCTTTGTTCAAAATAGGTTACCAGGCAGAATATACTAACCACTCCTTCATTCTTAAACCAATCATCTTACAGATCATTAAAACCTGGTTAAAACTGACTTAAAACAGCTCTGTAAAAGGAACCAGGTACAACCTTATACTAGGAATGTGGGCGTAAACTACAGGCACAGTCGTAAATCTGCCTAGAGCAAAACTCACTCTCACCCCATTCTTACACACAAAATGGATACTAAAGACATAACAAATCAGACAAAATGGAGACAGAACATTGCCTTCAATCCTTCTCCAGAGGCCCCCCTCCACCCCCCAGTACATTTCAGTAATATCAACAGTATCTTCATTTCAGGAATATTACTTAATCAGGTGATACCTTTTTTATTTGGACTAACAATTGATATTATAAGACAAGCAGCTGCCTAACCTGAGGAAGAGAGGAGAACTCTCGAAAGCTTGTCTTCTAATATTCATTGTTAGTTCACTAAAAAAGATATCACCTAATGCTGAAGTACTGGCATTATAAAATGCATACTATCATATTTCATGTCTTAGAAAATCTCGTCAACTTTGTTCACGGCAAAGTGGAACAGATAGCAAGGAGCACATGGTGTCAGAAATGGGAAAACTACTTACCCCAGATATGCAGCAAATTCAGGCAATTAAGATTGTATCTTTTTATTTCATAGGCTAAATTTTTACAAAGTCTTTTTTTATCCGAAAGTTTGTTTTCTGCAAACAAGTCATCTGTTTGTTAATGTAATACGTTTGTTAATCCCATCACTGAGTTGGGCGTTAAATACGCCATAAAAGGATGCCAGAAAATAACAAAGACTTTGAAACCTGGTCTCAAAACAAAGAGCAAATTAAAGCAACACTATTCTGTAAACAAGACACTCAATTCTTTTCATTTGTTAATTAGTTTGCTCAGTGGAAATAAAATGACGAGCTTGGCTTGCATCTGCTTTGGAATGGGATGTAATATTTCTGGATGCATTTTACTTACCAGCAAAGAGAATAACTACGACGAGTACTGGTAGATTTTAATGCAGTTGTCAAGGCTTGAGAGGGATGGCATTTCACATTCGTTTGATTCAACTTCTATTTAAAGAGTAGAAAGATATGTCGGACTCAATAGCCTCGTGAAAGAAGCAGAAGGAACCTGGGCTCTGCTTTCAATAGACACGCAATCAGGTGAACAATGGAAGGCAACATAATGCAACAATGTACATGACACTAATTGCATGTAGTAAACATAATGTAACATACATATAAGGGCTGTTATATACTGTGTGCGGCCGTGCGCGCCTGTGCGAAGGCGCGTGCACGTGCCGCACACGTTTTGTGTGTATACTGTGCGCGAGTGTATGTGTGTGTGTATGTGTATGTATGTCTGTATGTATGTGTGTGTGTGTGTGTATGTATGTGTATATGTATGTGTGTGTGTATATGTATGTGTGTGTATATGTATGTGTGTGTGTGTGTGTGTGTGTATATGTATGTGTGTGTGTGTGTGTATATGTATGTGTATGTATATGTGTGTGTGTGTGTGATTGTGTGTGTATGTGTATGTGTAATTTATTATTTATTTAAAAAAAACACATTGATAAAAATAAAATATTTATTAACATTGTGCAGACACACACACACACACATATATACATACATACATACACATGCATTCATACATACACACACACATATATACATACATACATACACATGCATTCATACATACACACACACATATATACATAAATACATACACATGCATTCATATATACACACACACATATACATACGTTTCAGCGCCGGTAGCGGCGCAAAATCATTGTATTCCCCATCTTCCCCGCTGTCGGCCGGATGCACGCTCACTGCCGTGCGCGCTCGCGGCCCTTGTATAAAAGGGCTGACTAACCTCAGCCAATTATAAGTGCCGCGCAGAGCATAGCGCACGCGGCCACTATATAACAAGCCTACGGTTTATAACAAAGAGATTATTCACAAACAATGCAAACCTAATCTCAGTGTGTATCTATTCAGCAAAATATGTCAGCCACCAGAAATCATCATTGTTTATTAAAAATGCAACGTTTTCATTTAAAAAATAAAATAACACCACTCTTGGATGGAGTTTAGTGACACTGCATTGCCCTTGGCTCTAGACCGTGTGATGAAGTAATAATTCATTGTAAAAGATGTCTATATTGGTTTGGTCAGGCCTGACAACTGATTATACACAAGAACAGCCGCAGTTAGAATAAAAATGAAGCCATTATGGTATGACCAAGTCCATAATGTGTAGACATGTCAGGAATATAATGCACGGCCCAGTGCACCGAATTCTGGCATGGCAAACCAGTTACACCAATATCATTCGCGGGGTGTCACATTTAGTAACCAAGGACTTCAATTGTAAGGGCCTTTTCATGATTTCATAACTACTGTCTCAATGTAACTAAATAAATAAATAAATAAATGTTCCATCGTTGCACATAAACTTTAACTACTTGTTTATCTAATTCACTGCTAATATATGTGAGCTCCAAAAGGGCCTAAAGGTACGAGCCTTATAACATGTAAAATAGTATAAATACCACAGACTTTTAGCATGCTGTTGGAAAAGAAAGAGGCATAGTTTCCAGCTACCTCTCTTCTCTCTAACGTGGCAATCTCGCCTGGAAAAAAAGAGCATACTAAGATTTTATTTGATTACATTTTTTCAGGTTTCATCAGAATTTCCGGTAAGAAAGAAAAGAACCAACCGCTCAGCCAAAAAGTTCCTGTTTTTTAGGGGTGCAAAGGGGTTAGGGTAGGCAATGGACAGAATTGGGGGAGGCTGCAGAAGACACGGCGTACCCCCTAGTACCCCTTGTAGTGCACTCTCCTATGTAGGTGATAATCTATCTGACAACATATAAAAACGACTACTAAGTTGAATCAATAGGTTATGAGTTATTAGACTCTGGACAAAACCCCTAGTAAACAGTGGTGAATTAATTAATTAGTTGAAAGTACTTTATGCTATATAATTACTAAACGAAGTGGGGTATATCGGCACATAAATTAAATGACAAAGACACTGTACATCCTCCATTTGAGTCCTGCTTTCTGTGAGTACTATACCCCAAGCAATATTTCTCATATCATCTAGGTGCTCTGATTCAGCCGAGACTAGCTGGGAGCACAGCCACAGTAGCAGGGAAGTACTCGCACACTGTGCAGATAATGGGATCTGGGAGCCCAACGGGCAGTTTTGAACATAATATCGGCGCTCCGATCCAGCAGCAATTAGAGTTCTTGTCTTATGAGTATTATACTCCCTGCAATATTTTGAATATAAACTAGGTGCGCAGATCCAGCCGAAACAAGCTGGGAGCACAGCAACAAGAGCAGGCAGATACTACCACGCTCGTCAGATCATTGACTCTATCTGGCCTATGCAGTAAGTTGCGAGATGTGTCTGTCGCCAGCGCAATTAGATCTCCTTTTTTTGCCGGGTATTTGCCGCTAAATGCTGTAAATGGCGATTGTGAGTAAAATGGTGAGTTCCACATGTTGCGCGAACACTGCGCAGTGCTTCGCGTTCATGCAGCAAGTGGCGGATCACGTAATGTATCGGTATGCCCTCCACTGCAATATGGGGTTAAGAATAATATAATTATTTTTAATCACACATCAAAAGTTTGACCTAAAATAATTTACCTGTAGTTGTGATCAATAGCCACTTATGCGCAGAAAGTTCCCTTAAAGTAGATTGGAGTTTCCATGCAAAGTGCCCAATCAGTACAAACACTTTAGTTGATCCCTGTGCAGAACCACTAAACAACACATGTAAGAAGTTCAGAATGACATGTAATACAAGTCAAGCTGCGCTGGCAACAGCAACTCTATAATGCCACAGCAATTTCACTAGCAGCTGAAATGTTCGGCTCTCGGCTGGTTGTTGGTGCCTTCTTGGATTGGCGCAGCTTTTTGGCGCTTTTCTCGCTAAGAGTTTCTGCCGCGCACCGCCGAGATCTTACTCGGCATCTACTGCATTCAGCGTAGTGCTTAATATGGCAAAATAGCCATTCTCGCCACCCGCACGGCGCTTTATTTCCGGCAACAATAGCATGTGCCGTGTTTCAGTTATCTCGCACACATACCGCCATCAACTGCATACCATATGGCAATCTCGCAATAAAAAAGGCGAATTCAGCCTTCTCGCAACTTACTGCATAGGCCCCTATATGACTCTATAAATCACGGTAGTGACTATAATAGATAGATATCATGAAACTCATCTCGGTTTACTATAATTTTATTAAAGACAGTTCAGACAATTCTGATTAGGGGCGCAGTGATTTACCACACACTCCATGACAGGCAGTGACACACCTGCGGTGGCAGTGAACCCAGACGCTCCCATACCATACCTTTCTAAAGAGACAAGGGCTACATGCAGATAGCTACTCGCTACTCCCCACTATACAATATGGGGATTCGTTATTTGACAACTAAGTAGCAAGCGATATACTAGTAGTAGACCTTGTTTTATGCCACAGTAATCTACAAGATATGAGTATGAGAATAACATAATTGATGTAATTAGTGAGCCCTGTCCAACTACAGTACTTTAGTGGCAGGCATCAGAGTGGGGCTTTAAACGTAAGGATGTAATAGCACACCATTGCTTACAGTAATATGACAAGCAAACTGCACTAATATATATCATACTCTCAAACACAGAGCATTCACTGCACTAATATATATCATACTCTCAAACACTGAGCATTCAGGAACTGTTCTGTCTTTATCTACATAATGAGGAATCAGTAAATTTACTATCTATGGTAATTATGCAAACCACTGCATAGAGTCTACCTTTTAAATTATTGGTCACATCATCCGAATTATATGGCAAACATTGGATCCGTGATTGTATACTATAATCTCTGCAGAGAAGAGCCACCAAATTAATAAAGGGGATGGACATTCTAATTTATGAGGAGAGGCTAGCTAAATTAGATTTATTTACATTAGAAAAGAGGCGTCTAAGAGGGGATATGATAACTATATACAAATATATCCGGGGACAGAACAAGGAGCTTTCAAAAGAACTATTCATCCCACGGGCAGTACAAATGACTCTGAGTCATCCCTTAAGGTTGGAGGAAAGGAGATTTCACCAGCAACAAAGGAAAGGGTTCTTTACAGTAAGGGCAGTTAAAATGTGGAATTCATTACCCATGGAGACTGTGATGGCAGATACAATAGATTTGTTCAAAAAAAAAAGTTGGACATCTTTTTAGATGGGAAAGGTATACAGGGATATACCAAATAAGTAAACATGGGAAGGATGTTGATCCAGGGAGTAATCTGATTGCCAATTCTTGGAGTCAGGAAGGAATTAATTTTCCCCTTATGAGATATCATTGGATGATATGTCACTGGGGTTTTTTGTTTGCCTTCCTCTGGATCAATAAGTAAGTATAGATATAGGATAAAGTATCTGTCGTCTAAATTTAGCATAGGTTGAACTTGATGGACGTACGTCTTTTTTCAACCTCATCTACTATGTAACTATGTAACTATGTAACTATGTAACTATGTGTCCGTACATGAGATCTAAGGCTGCGCTTATAGTGCCTTTGCGACGGCGATGCGATGTCGCTCCAAAACAAATACATTGACTCCGTCGCAAGCGCTTATAGTAAGCGCGACGGCGACGGTGCGACGTTGCGACCAAAAATTGGGAAGCCAGGTAAATGATTTGTTTTTAGAGACAGTCGCCACATGACTGTCTCTAAACCAAACGGATTGCACTGCCCCGCCCCCTTCGTGACGTCACTGGCCTTGTCGCCAGCGATGTTTGCTAAAAAACAAATTACAACTTTCGCTGATGGCGACGGGTGACGTCATCGGTCGCATCGCCGTTGCCAGCGCTATAAGCACGCCCTTCGTTAGCCAATTCTTAATAGAGTTCCAAAAAGGTACTTTTTCTTTAGTACTTTGCGTAACTTTGAGCGGGGAGGAGGCGACACGACACACAGACTCTAAAAACAAAGGAGAAGAGGCGAAATAACAGACATAAACCCCAAGATCAAAACTTACATTATTAGGAAACTCCAACGTATAACATCAGGGGAATATTCATCCCACATTTTGTGTTTGTGTTTCATGTATGTACAGTGTCTTTGTCATTTAATTTATGGGCCGATATACCCCACTTCTTTTATTGATTATATAGAATAATGTACTTTAAACTAATTAATTAATTACTAGGGGTTTTGCCCAGAGTCTAATAGCTCATAACCTATTGATTCAACTTAGTAGTCATTTTTATATGTTGTCAGATAAATGATCACCTACATAGGAGAGTGCACTTCAAGGGGTACTAGGGGGTGCGCCGTGTCTTCTGCAGCTATATACAGTATATATAACAACATAAATATACATTTTTAAGGCTTCACAAGTACACAAACTTGGCTTCTGAAATACTCCACTTCCCTCTGTTGATAAGAGATATTAAATGCAACACACTTGTGATTTCTTTGTGTCAATGTGTATCTGGACACTCGGACAGCAAATGAGTTAACATAAATAAAATATGAATGTATTTTTATTTGGTTTCAGGGGGAGAAGGATCACAAGGAAATACGGAGACTAGCCCTGAAAACCATGAAAAAACTCGCTGCCAGTCCTGCACGTCAACATTCCTTAAAATTGTCTGGGGATTTCTGATTATTCTGTCAGTCTCATCCTCCTGGGTCGGAACCACACAGATTGTCAAAATCACGTACAAGAACTTTTACTGCCCCTTCTTCATGACTTGGTTCTCAACAAACTGGAACATTATGTTTTTCCCGGTGTATTATTCTGGACACCTAGCAACAGCACAAGAAAAGCAGTCACTGCTCCAAAAAATCAGGTACAGTAGGCTTTGTCACTTATACCAGGTGTGCTCTACTCCAGTTGAAGACTGAGCCATTGATTGAGCCACATGTGCTGAAGCTGGGATATCCTTAAAATCTGACAGCTTCAGCACAGGTGGCTCAGTCTTTGACTGAGCCTCTGATTGAGCCATCTGTACTGAATCTGGAATATCCTAAAAATCTATCCTGTTGGGTGGGTCTTGAGAACTGGAGTTGAGAACACCCGACTGATACAGTAGTTTTGCCATTTCCAAATAAATAGCCAACAATAACTTGGGAGTCCACCGAAACTTACAATACTTAATACATGGAAAATCCAAACTGGCCCATGAGCCGCAGGTATTGGGAGCCACCTTGAGATAGCATTGAATCTCTGTGGAGTATGCCCCAAAGAATAATGCTGTATCCTGTCTGTAGCTGTTTCTTCAATAAAGGTTTTGGCACTTGAATATTAATGGTTAGCCCTTTCAAAGCGAGAGAGGGATCTGCCCTTCTGGAAATGAAATGTGTTCTTCCTTTGCACTTGCTTTACAACATTGTTTTTCAGATCCAGAGACAGAAAAGTGCAAATGTGTGGAATAGATATGGACATTATGTATGGTGTTAGATGTGTCGAAACTGAAGCCACATGTCCATAAGTAGCTGCCTTTCATTAATTAAAAGGTTACTTTTCCAGCCAAGACATGAATATCCCTGGTGTACTAATGACATTTGCATTTAATGTAATTTAGGCGTATCATGCAAATAATGTGTCGAGTCCTTTACACAACAAAAAGTACTGCATTGGTTCTAGATTTTTTGCAGTAAAGTCCAAATCACAGTTTTATTTAACTTTGTTGATCTTGATAAAAAATATACCTTTTACAAAAAGACAGACTGAGGGCTAGACCAGTGGTAGGCAACATGGTATACCTCAAGGGCCGCATGTGCACCCCTAAGCCCTAACAAGGGCCTCACATTACACATACACATTACACATTATATATCCTCATCATCTTCAGCCCTTGTAGATCCACTGCATGATCAAGGCCTCCCCAAGTATCATCCAGGTACTATGTTTGCAAACCTCTCTTTTCCACGTTACTTCCACACATTTTCAAATTTCATCCTCCCATCTTACTTTTGGTCGTCGTCTTGGTCTTTCAATTGCCCTCGGAATCCAGTCGTATAGCATCTTTGTCCAACGATGGCCATTTCTTCTTGTGATATGTCTGGCCCATCGCCATTTTCATTTCTTCACCCTTGTGATGATGTCACTGACTTTTGTTTGGTTTAGATCCCCTTCATTCTTTTTCCTGTCTCTTTGGGGGATAATACCCATCAGACATCTCTCCATTCTTCTTTGAGTTGACAGAAGCTTCTGAATGGTCTTCACATTTAGGGTCCAAGTTTCCCATCCACACATGAGTATGGGCAGAATACATTGGTTGGAAACTTTCCTCTTTATGCAGTGGAAGGGTTCCCTTGAAAGATATTCTTGTTTCTTCCAAATGCGCATCCATCCTATCTTCATTCTCCTGTTGATTTCATTCAGAAGGTTCCCATCCATTGTTACTCGCCGGCCAAGTTAGACACAGTCTTAGACCTCTAGTTCTATTCCATTTATTTTGATCTTTGCAGACTTCACACGTTTGTTGACCATCACTTTGGTCTTGCTGAGATTCATATGGAGGCCACAGAAAGCCACTGTCTTCAGAAAGTTCTCAGATTTGTTGCTGGAGGTTTTCTTAACCTTACTTGACTTAACCTTGACTTAATTATTCACTGTTGGTGTTGATTCCTTTTTCTTCCTCCCTACCCCCTCCAGAGAATTTCCTAATGCCGGCACACAGATGTATACTTTCCCACTCCTCTCCTTACACTGGTCACTACAGTAGTGATTAGCACTGTCATAGGGCAGCGGGCGGAAGCTACAATGCACGCCAGCAACATCTCCACTTCCTCTGCACTGGGGGGAGAGGGAGAGCAGGCTTCTGGGGAGGGCACCATGCCACCTGTTTCCCAGCAATGGGTCTAGCCCGGGGGGGGGGGGGGCAACTCCAGTCCTCAAGAGCTACCAATAGGTCAGGTTTGCAGGATATCCCTGCTCCAGCACAGGTGGTGCAGTCATTGACATAGAAAAACATTATGATCTTAGATGTGATTTCATAAAACCCATACATGGATTTACATGATCAGGAGTGACGAACTACAGTCCTCAAGGGCCACCAACAGGTCAGGTTTTAAAGATATCCCTGCTTCAGCACAGGTGGCTCAATCAGTGGCTCAGTCTTTGACTGAGCCACCTGTGCTGAAGCAGGGATATCCTGAAGAACCTGACCCATTGGTGGCCCTTGGGGACTGGAGTTCGCCACCTATGGGCTAGGTCTACTAAACCCTGTTAAATCAGGGCCCGTGAAGTTACCTAAAACAAGAATGGACGTGATGTTTCCAGAAGTCAACACATATCAAAGCTAATTATATGCAAAAACAACTGCCGTTCTACATCTCATTCGCACGGGCTAAACGCCATGATAGCATAACGTTGTGTTATCTACCAATAATGTGACGTTCAGTATGTCTCGGCGTTACTCCAATCCAGACCCTGAAATAGGTGTTTAACTCAGGTTGAGAAAGAGAGGAGAGGGAAATAACACCATGTTAGTTAGCGCATGCGTAACCGCGGCGTTATACCCATTCAGACCCTTTATACGGATATGGAGGATGTGAGTAACACCAAGTGTAGGTGGGATCTAACTTAGTGTAGTCTCTCCATGTTAACCTTAATGCACTTTTGTGGATATGCTCTCTTCTGGTAACATCTCACTTGAATATCATTATTACTAAGGGCCGGTTTAGTTAACGCTGTAAATGGCTAAACGTAACATTATTGCCGTATGACGTGGGAAGGCTTAACGTGATGCTCAATCATGTAACAGAGCTTAGTGCATCTGGGCTTAACTGATTATAAGATTTGACATACCTGCAATGGTAATATCTTCCACTTACTTTAGTATAAACATGATAAAATCCAATGTCTTAACACTTAAGGGACTTATTTATTAATGGTCTATGTATTACAAGCGGCCAAAGAAAGATGAAAGACCGATGGTACGCTCTGAACTGTGAGAACTCTTCCAGCCATGTTGACATTCTCAGAAGACTGTGATGTGTTCTATTTCTCAAACATGCTTACAGGCATACCCCGGTTTAAGGACACTCACTTTAAGTACAATCACGAGTAAGGACATATCACCCAATAGGCAAACGGCAGCTCACGCATGCGCCTGTCAGCACATCCTGAACAGCAATACCGGCTCCCTACCTGTACCGAAGCTGTGCGCAAGCGGGGAGACTATAGAGCCTGTTACACATGCGTTATTTACATCAGTTATGCATGTATATAACGATTGCAGTACAGTACATGCATCGGTAAGTGGGAAAAGGTAGTGCTTCACTTTAAGTACATTTTCGCTTTACATACATGCTCCGGTCCCATTGCGTACGTTAATGCGGGGTATGCCTGTATTACATATAATGTATCTGCTTCTGTTTCCATACACATCTTCATTTGGTTTGGAATGATTTAATTGTTGAGTGAAAAGATTCACTTTCTGAGAATGGTGGTTTTTTTTGGCAGAGGTGAATATCATCTGGAAATGACTCGTGCCGTATATACACAACGCCCACACGTTTAATGTGCCAACGACTAATTTCACGTATATTTCTTTTTGCCATATTTTATGTCCTGGAAATGCGTGGTGGTCAATGTGCAAATCTGAACTATTTCATCCTTTTTGGGCTCCTCAGGGAATGCAGTCGGATTTTTGGTGAAGATGGTTTGACCTTGAAACTCTTCCTTAAACGGACCGCACCCTTTTCCATTCTATGGACCTTGACCAATTACCTCTACTTACTGGCTTTGAAGAAGTTGACGGCCACGGATGTCTCTGCCCTGTTCTGCTGCAACAAAGCATTTATGTTCTTGCTTTCCTGGATTGTGCTGAAGGACAAATTCATGGGCGTCCGGGTAAGGACATATACATTAAACACTTCATCCTTGTTTATTTACCAGAATCATCCTATTCAGGAAAATGTTATAGGGATTCTGCTTGCATCAGTAGGAAGGGGGTTAACAATGTCTTAACCTTATATTATGGTCCAAGGGGAAGGTGCACTCACGAATAACAAACAATGTCTTCACAGTGCAGGTCTCCTCTAAGACAGAGATACAAAGTAGCGCTCTACTCAAAAGTTCATAATGACGTTCTCCATTTAATGTGACAGCCAAGAACAGTGGAAAGACAAAGTTTCAGATCCCATTTGGACCTTTCATTAATGGAGCTGATGAAAGGTCCATATGGGACCGGAAACGTTGTCTTTCCACTGTTCTTGGCTGTCACATTAAAAGGAAAACTTCATTATGAACGTGTGAGTAGAGCTCTGCTATGTATCTCTGGCTTAGAGTAGACCTGCACTTTGAAGAAATTGTTTGTCTACGTTGTGTTGGCTGCACAAGCCGGATTCTCCTGTAATGGTTTCCCCGTATTTTTGGAATTGCACTCACAAATAACAGCCTTCTGCCATGGGTGCTCAGTCACAAAGCACGGTGCTCGGTACGGACATCACCGAAGTCTAAGGTACACAGTAGGGAAGATAGCAGTGCTCCAGTGGTCTTATCAATAAAAGGTGGATTTGTAGGTGGATGAGTAGTGATCGACGCTTCGGTCCGCTTGTAATGATGAGAAAGGTTTGCAAGCAGACCGAAATGTCGATCAGTGCTCAATAAATCCACCTTTTATTGATAAGACCATTGGAGCATCTCGCTGTTTTCTCTATTGTGTACCTTAGATGATGATCCTACTTTCAGTAAAATGTTATACGGTGTATATTCTGCTTGCAAAAAGTAGTAGCAAATTATACAAATATCAGACTTCCATAAAAATAAAAAAAAACCTTCAGAGCACATCTATAATAATAAAACAGATTGTGCGTATTTAGCTGTACAGTGTATGTAGGTTTGTAAAAAGAATTTATCAGGTATCTTCCCTATAAAACGTATAATCTAATGTGCGGCGACTAACCTGCCCAAGGCCACAAAGAGTTGGTAAAGAAATTGGAATTGGGTTCCCCTGTCGGTGCCGATTTCAGTGTCAGTGTCACTCGTTCTCTCTAGAAACAAAAGTGGGAATGGCTCTAGGCCTCCTGCAATGTACATGCTAACGGTGGCAGAGAAACTTGTCAGTGAACAGGCCGTTAAAGGAATTTGTCAGAGGTTTACTCTAGTTTTGCCTCTGCTTTTTCCGTCTGAAAATAACAAGGGAGGGATAATGTATGGAACGGCTCCGAAGACTGGAATGTGGCATTAATGAGGACACACTTGTGTTTTTTTTCTCCTGTTTCATTGGGCTTGTATCAGGATAGAAATCAGTGAAGGAAATTAGTAATAAGAGCAGAAGGTAACTTAATGTTTCCATTGCGTTCAGTGAGAGTTCAATGAATAACCCCCTTGAAGTTTAATTCTGAGGAGGGCAAAATGAATAAGCAGGCTTTCTGTGAGGCCGTTTGCAGTTCAGAAATAGAGACAGGTTGGAGCAAAACAGACATGAATTTCAGACATTCAGTTGTATAATTCTTTACTCTGGATGGCAGAATATTTGGTGAATTTTGCAGAGAATATATGACATTGATGGATGGGTTTCAATGTACACAGTAACATATGATCCAACAAAAAGAGGGGAACAGAAATAGTCATATTTGTTGATGGCACTTGTTATATCAGTGTCTCTGCTGTCACTGCATGTGTTAAACTTAAATATAGATACAATGCTGCAATGTTCAGACTACTCAGCCTCACACATGTTCAATCCAGGGTGAACAAGGTCAGGCGTGTCCATGGGACAAAATGTGTTTCTTGTAAGAAAAATCTGCTAATTGAGAGAGGAAATCCAGTGCCTGAGAAATATCAATAACAGCTGCAGATGGTATAGAAATGGTTCACTGAACCTGCTTGAATAGGCTGGGAGCTTCATTCTTCTTGCCAGGCAAAATTTCTAATCTTTAACTCTCCAGGTTCCTCCTCCTTCCAGTCTTCCCCCCTCTGTTTTTATGCTTTGGGTCATTAGTAAATATGTTAGCATATTTTTCTCCAAATTGTGCAGAGGATGGTTGATGGGAGAATGGAATAATCTTGTAGTCCCTGGGGGGCTCAACTGCAGTCCTCAAGCCCCCACCCAATAGGGCAGGGTTTCAGGATGTCCCAGCTTCAGCACAGGTGGCTCAATCAGTTCCAGCTTCATCACAGGTGGCTCAGTCTTTGACTGAGCCACCGATCGAGTCACCTGTGCTGAAGCTGGGATATCCTGAAAACCTGACCTGTTGGTGGCCCTTGAGGACTGGAGTTTGCCACCCCTGCTTCCCACTGATCTAATGGCATGCCAGATACCCTTACGATGTACCAGGTATGTCATGCACTTTCTCGTTTCCTGGGGGGGGGGGGGGGGGGGGGGGGGGGGGCGAGTGATCGGGCTCACCCCGCCAACAGAGCGGCCAGATCGAAATGGAAGTGGAATACGCTCTACTTCTGTTTCCAGCATCCAGAGCCTGGTCGCGGTCATGTGGTTGCCCAAGGGCGATCAAATGACCAGGAGATGCCGGACCCCAGTTAAAGATTTTGTTTTCAAGGTTGAAGCCATGTAGGGTTTGACCTTCCAAAAAAATCTCTCTCTCGCATGTGGAAGTGTGCAACGCATTCCTCTGCAATGTACAACAGGCTGTTTCATGAGGTCAGACGTCTTCCACTGATAGGAGGCATTGAAGATATCATTGTTTTTGCCTCTTTCTATGGCACAGATAGTTGCTGCTATAATGGCAATCACAGGAATCGTCATGATGGCGTATGCAGATGGTTTCCATGGTGACTCGATCATCGGAGTGGCATTGGCTGTTGGATCTGCCTCGGCTTCAGCACTGTACAAGGTATGTAGTGTGCAGTATAACCACACTTGTATCAATCTACATGTAAAGAATGGCATGATATGCCTAAAAATGTAGCGATTTTTTCAAATACCCAATATGTGCCACAGCACATCTTCCACAGGGCCCCAAACCCTGCATCATTCACCCGATTGTCACATGTCATGCAATAGTTATCTGCAGAAAAGCATTCTGGGCAGTGATATGCAAAGGATCACCCAGTGGGTGTCACATTTGGCTTCCCATTCATTGACATGCATTGAGTTTTACCTGATTTTAATGTGAGCCTCTAACGAAGCAATTTGCGCGTTTTTTAACATTGGTTTGAAGCACAGGGGCTCCGGAGCTGAACCTCAATTACTTCATCTCCGGGGACCCCCTGCTTCCCGAGATACTGACCTCCAAAGGGGGTGCCGGTATCTCTGCAAAGTTTAAATTTCCCGCATCACGTGGGCCAATAGGAAGCTGCACCTGATGATGTCACGGCTTCCTATTGGCCCGCGGGGCGCGGGAGGTTTGAAACTCCGCCATTAAATGAACTCTACTACCAGAACGGAGTGGCTACCGGCATCCCCTATGGAGCTATGAATCTCTGGAAGCAGGGGGTCCCCGGAGCTGAAACTGATGGGTTTAAACTCCAGAGACCCCCTGCTTCAATTCTATGTTAAAAATAAATAAACAAAAACAAAATTGCTAGCTTGGATTGCCTCTCTAACAAGCCCAGAACAAAAGCAGCATGCACAATATTTCTGTGGACTTTGTACTTGGACTTGATCCTTTTGCGTCTATATCTGAAAATCTGCTATTATGTATATATGTATGTATATATTATATATTATAAAATATATACACATACATACATATACACACACACACACACACACAGGTGCATGGCGCCAACAGCAGAGAATTATATGAGGCACCTACCTATATCTCTGTTGCTGTCACCTTCCTTCTTCTTCTCTCCTTTGCTTTACTCTGTCGGACTCTCTTACAACAGCATGTCCCTCTCCGGTGAGCCCAGAGACTGCCATTGTCCCGTCACCCACACTGCTTTCCAAGGAGATGCAGTGGGGGTGACAGGGATGACAGCTGGGCTTGATTTGCTCTTCCATCCTTTTTGGCAAGTAGCTACAGTGTATGCTTGTAGATTTGTTTTCATCGTGTCCCTTGACAACTTACCTGTTCCTCCACAATCCAGCCCAACATTCACAGACTGTAATACACATTAATATTACTACATTCCCTTAAACATTTTCAACATAAGTAGCTATGAATATAACTATTAGGGCTGATGTACAGAACAGTCTAACATGAGTAAATGATGCTTCCTTTATCTCAATATTTTCACATCTCTTTTTTTCCTTAGGGTAACAAAGGCGGATGGATTGACCCAGTATTTGTGTCAATGGCATACTGATAACATTTCTAGTAGTTATTTGGGTTGGTTTTGAAAATGACTCTCAGAATATAAACATATACACTGAAGTCTGTGGGAAGGAAAATGTGTTTTATAAATAAGAGACGGCCGTGGTAAGGAAATAGCAATCCCATCATGCCTTTTATTTTTCTATATATGAAACCCCGCGGGCACATATATAATTTAGTTTACAACTGAAAATAACTTGCACAAGGTTAACCAAGAGCTGGTAATGGCTCCAGAATCTCAGACTCCCAATTCCGAGGCCAGCATCACTCATTATCATCATCATCATCACTCATCATCATCACTCATCATCCTTGATACTCTTAAAAGCATTTGTAACATATCTTCTAGTAATAATTCTATCTTTACCCCTATTGTTTTTAACTATGCATTTTCTGGTGTGCATTTTTTTTCACTTACACACCCTTGATGTCCTAGATTAGGGAAGACTTGATGGTTATATTCACTGTAATTAATCTATGATGGGATGAATGATGATAAACCGTAAGTGTGATGAAGATTTGCCTACTCCAAGAACCATGCTTGGAATGTGTCCTCTTTCATATGTTCGTGTCTTCACCTTTACCTCCTTAGGCCTGGGACATAGTAGGGTGAGGCTTGCTGAGCCGCGCTGAGCCTCGCTGAGCAGATGCACTTACCCCCTGCATCTGTCATCAGCGCGGCTTTAGCAGCCTCTTCTGCATGCGTGCGGAGGCTCAGGTATTTTGGCGAGACAGGCAAATTTAAAATTTGCCGCTCAGGGAAGCGGAGGAGCGGTCACGTGATCGCTCACATCCAATGGGAGCGAGGGACTAGCCCTGCCTCCCGCCCGCCTCCGATCCGCCTCCCGATACGCCTCCGGCCTGCCTCCGCCCCGCCTATGCACCGCCCCCAAAGCGCGCTCACTGTCTCGCCTGCCAGGACACAAAAAAGCTCCAGTTTGAGCAGGCGAGGCAGAGCAGGAGCGCTGATCAGCGCGGCCCGAGGCACCATGCCCGAGGCCTTAGATGACACTTTAACATCCTATCCAAATGGCGCTCTATATCCATCCATGGACCAATACTTGTAGTTTGGCTATGTATGACTCATGCTGTGTAGACTTTACCCCATGCCCTCTTGCCATTACTACATTACTTTAATGTAATTATGTTCCACTAGTTTATTCCTGAGCAACGATTCTGTCAACATGTACAAATTGGATATTATAGTCAATTCTATTTTTCCCCCCCATTCTTGTAGGTTTTGTTTAAGATGTTTCTCGGGACTGCAAACTTTGGTGAAGCTGCGCATTTCTTTTCTACATTGGGATTCTTCAATTTAATCTTTATTTCGTGCACCCCAATCATACTTTATTTTACCAAAGTTGAACACTGGTCATCGTTTTCTGCTTTGCCGTGGGGTTATCTGTGTGGCGTGGCAGGCCTATGGCTAGGTAAGTAGCGAAGGATCTTAAATGAATGTATTAATAGTTTATATCAGGGGACTGGCCCACTCCAGTCCTCAAGAGCCACCAGCAGTCAATGATTGAGCCACCTGTGCTGAAGAGGGGATATTCTGAAAACCTGACCTGTTGGTGGACCTTGAGGACTGGAGTTGGCCACTCCTGGTTTATATTTTCCTTGTAATTCATATTTAAAACAGTTTTCTAACCTTTTTCACCAGAATCTGAAAAGACATATCCAAAAATTGCTGGGCCAAACTTGGTAAACACAGTAACATCAGATACAAGGGAACAGCCAGAGGAAATCACCCCCCTCCCAAGTCTCAGCGCCCCATGTTTACAAACTAACTTAACATACTTTTAGGTGTCAGATTTTGGTTAAATAACATTTGAATCCATCGCTGGCCTTAAAAAGAGCAATGTATGTGCTTTTCTTAAATTATTTTTTGAACATACTGTAGGATTGAAGCAGGGGGTGTCCGGAGCTGAGCCCCACTCATGTCAGCTCGGAGGATCCCCTGCCTCTCCAGATACAGACCTCGGAAAGGGGGTGTCGATATCTCTACAAAGTTTAAAGTCCCTGGTCACATGGGCCAATAGAAATCCTCACCGGATGATGTCATGGCTTCCTATTGGCCCGCAGGGTGCGGGAGTGTTGAAAAGCGGCCATTATGTGAACCCCAGCTAGCCGAGTCGGAGCGGATACCGACACCCCATACGGCGGTAAGTATCTTGGGAAGCAGGGGGTCCTTGGAGCTGAAATAAATGGGGTTCAGCTTGGGAGACCCCCTGCTTCAATCCTGGGTGGAAAAAAAAATATCGCAATTTTACTCTTGACGCTTACAAATAATACATTTCTGCTTTTAGTAAGTGTTGTAGATGATAAAGAATCTCGTCATGCTGGCTCCTTTTCATGGAGTGATGTTTTTCATTGCAGCTTTTAACATTCTGGTGAATGTTGGCGTTGTGCTTACGTATCCCATTCTAATTTCTATTGGAACAGTTCTCAGTGTTCCAGGCAATGCAGGTACGTTTTTCAAGCAGTTGTTAGTATTAAATGAAGGGGCAGTTAGCAGAGTTCGGAGGCTACATTTGAAGCAAATTGTTTGTACATTTTGTTGCACAAAATATTATGAAGTTCCATTTAGCTGTTATAAAATAGATAAGTGCTAAAAAAAATATAAAGCAAATGATGGGCAAAATAACATAAGCGGTTTCTAGCTGTGAAAACAACGTTAGAACAAAACTGGGGTATTTTGTCATCATGCACCAATGTATCAAAGTAATTTGCCCTGTCTGCCCTAGCTTGCACCTTGGGGAGAGTCAGTAGGAGGAGTTACATGGTGCACAGATTATAATGAGATGTATCGCATTCTGCGTCTCAGTCCCAGTTTGCACCTTGGGGAGAGTCAGTAGGAGGAGTTGGAGGGGGGGAGTTACATGGTGCACAGATTATAATGAGATGTATCACATTTTGCGTCTCTGCCCCAGCTTGCACCTTGGGGAGAGTAAGTAGGAGGAGTTGGGGGGGAGTTACATGGTGCACAGATTATGAGATGTATCACATTCTGCGTCTCTGCCCCAGCTTGCACCTAGGGGAGAGTCAGTAGGAGGAGTTGGGGGGAGTTACATGGTGCACAGATTACAATGAGATTTATCACATTCTGCTTCCCTGCCCCAGCTTGCACCTTGGGGAGAGTAAATGGGAGGAGTTGGGGGGAGTTACACGATGCACAGATTATAATGATATGTATCACAGTCTGCGTCTCTGCCCCAGCTTGCACCTTGGAGAGTCAGTAAAAGGAGGTGGGGGGAGTTACACGATGCACAAATTACAGTATAATGAGACGTATCGTAGTCTGCGTCTCTGTCGCAGCTTGCACCTTGGGGAGAGTCAGTAGGAGGAGTTGGGGGGAGTTACATGATGCACAGATTATAATGACATATCACATTCTGCGTCTCTGTGAGTCATTCTTTTTCCCTTTTATTTGCCCCCAAAAACCCGCCAGATCTGAAGTGGTGTAAGTCTAAAATTCTGCATCAGATGTAAGAATCCATTCTCACATGCTGCAGCTCTGCTCCCAAATATTGAGCCGCGCGTCAAAACACACTTTGCTATTCGTTAATACATACACCCCCCTAAGGCAGGGGTGCTCAGCTCCAGTCCTCAAGCCCCCCAAACAGGTCAGGTTTTGAGGATATCCCTGCTTCAGCATAGATGGCTCAATCAGTCGAAGACAGCCACTAATTGAGCCACCTGTGTGAAGCTGGATATGCTCAAAATCAGACCATTTTGGGGAGGGGGGCTTGTGGTCTCGAGTTGAGCACCCCTGCCCTAAGGAGCTATCACTTTTTAAAACATTGACGAATTCATACACAAGTACAGTTTAAATACAAAGTAAGGGAAATGATGGGAAAGTGTTTAAACATGTAAGTGAAGACAGATAAAGATAAAAAGTCGCAAATATATATACAGCTCAACCCCGTTATAACGCGATCCGTTACAACGCGAATCTGCTTAGAACGCGATGCAAGGGTGGCTCCCAATTTTTGTACTTATGAATATTTTACAACACAATTATTAGTATCTTAAATACTTTATTGTACAATGCATACAACTGTACATTATTTCTAACGCAATCCGCGCAATGTGATTCTTTGGACCCCAAGCCCAGCGTTATAAGGGGGTTGAGCTGTATTTCACATTTAATTTATTTAAATGTTGTTTAGTTATCTTTCATTACCATATAAGGCCTCGGCCCATTTCCCCCCCCCCCCCCAAATGTTTTGTGTATATTATGTGCAGCGATAATACTAAGTGTTTCCCATCTTGCCTTCCCCCGTCCTGCCGGTTATATAGCCATCGACCTACTCAAACATGAAGTGATCTTCAGTGTTGTGAGGCTGGGAGCGACCATCATCATTTGCCTTGGGTTTCTGTTAATGCTTCTCCCGGAAGAATGGGACGAGATCACCCTGCGATTCATCAATAGCTTAAAGGAAAAGAAAGTGGAGGAGCATGCAGAAGAGGTCCCAGAGTCTGGCGCGCACACACGGAGCAGGCTCAGAGCCAACGGCGCAGTGTCTATACCACTGTCGTAAAAAACACCATCCTTTTGAATGCACGTGAATGTATATTCTGTGAATATAATTTAATTATTTCACTAATTGTATGGTAACATAACAGTATTAATCTGCAATGAATTCTAAGTTATTAAAGACATGACAACAAATAAATATGTTTACATTTATACGCCTATGTGTAAATAAACAAAATAAAGCTTTTCTACTGAAGGGTTTTTTATTGGTGTTCTTGTCTTTTTTGTGTTCCCTTTTAGATATTGGTTTTTATCCAGGTAACCATTGCTGACTCGGCTGTAGAGATTGCTGAATGCGCCCAAATTCTGGACTTTCGTGGTTTTTCCCCACATAGTCAATTTCGTGGTGTAAATTCCGCAAACGGATTTGGTCGGTTTGTAATCCGTGCGGATCCATCAAAAAACACGATTGGATACAACCCGTGGGCGGCTTTGTAGAATTCAATCTGTGGATTCAGCGATCCGTTGGCGCATTCTTAAAAATCCGTCCGGGGGTCGCGGAATCGGCAGAGTGTATTGGTAATAATAATTTTAACAAATTAGCAAAACGCGATTCGCCCTTTTTGAGATTGATCCGCTGAAATCCGTGGGCCAAAAGAACCGGCGGATCCAGTGCGGATCCACATCTGTCCCCAAAAATTCCCCCATCTCTAAATCGGCTTTAATTATTTTTTTATATATACTGTATTTGTAATCTCTTTCTTTTGTCTGATACTTTATAACTGGTGCAGAGATGGGCATGTATTTCTTCGTATGTATGGATGTATGTATATTTATATAGCGCCATTAATGTACATAGCGCTTCACAGCAGTGATACACGTGCCAATCATATAAATAACAAATAATATAAATAACACAAAGGGGAGAAGTGCTTCAGGCATAAGAGTAACATTTAGGAAAAGGAGTCCCTGCTCCAAAGAGCTTACAATCTAATTGATAGGTAGGAAGAATGTACAGAGACAGTAGGAGAGCATTCTGGTAAGTGCGTCTGCAGGGGGCCAAGGTTAATGTATCATGTGTATAGTATCCGACCGCCACGGAGCTACTCATATGCTTCTTTAAGCAGGTGTGTCTTAAGGTGGGTCTTAAATGTGGATAGAGTGGGTGCTAGTCGGGTATTGAGGGGAAGGGCATTCCAGAGGTGCGGGGCAGTCAGTGAGAAAGGTTTAAGGCGGGAGAGGGCTTTAGATACAAAAGGGGTAGAGAGAAGACATCCTTGAGCAGAACGCGAGAGTCGGGATGTTGCATAGCGAGAGATTAGGGCTGAGATGTAAGGAGTTTAAATTAATCAAAAATAGAAAAACCGAAGCACAGTTGACAAAAAGGTGTACCGGTGGAACAATAGACCAATATCAAAAATCACTCTTTGATAAAGCGCCCTGTGCGTGAAACGCGTTAGAGGATCTGTCAGGACTTTGTGTATATGTTTTTAATTTAATACATTTTTGATATTGGTCTACTGTTCCACCGGTACACCTTTTTGTCAGCTATGCTTCAGTTTTTCTATTTTTTATTCATTTCAACTACTGACCATGCTCCTGGATGCACGCTGTGCTAGAGATACAATTAGCGATACAAGGCTGCCAGTGAAGCAGTCTGTTCAGCCGGGACCGTGGCTGCACAGATCCTGGTTTCACCGCCCTCCGGTTTCAGTATTACGTCCCCGCCACTGCAACGGAACAGCTGATGTATGCGGAGCCATACCGGAGCTCTGCGGTGTCATTATAGAGTGGAAGATCTACCCTTATACCTTATGGAAGGAGGATATATCTTATACGGCTGGGATTGCAGTTTTGAGCTGTGGGGCTGTTCCTGCTCCCTCCTCGTCTCCTCTTTCTCCATCTTCGTTCATTTTGGTAACCGTGAGTAAAGCGGGCAACATTATTGCGCTGTGATTAATCTGGCCAGTAGCCACAAACACATTATTATTATTATTATTATTATATGTTAGCAGTAGGGGGTGAGGAATGATTCTACATACTATACAGTGTATCTCTAGCCAATACATTTGTGCTATTTTCATTGAGCGCCAGTATTTCGTGGGATGGTAACAGTCCTGCTACTCTGAGATGTAATTAGGAGCAGAGGAGTGTAACGCTTTAAAAGTGAGGAGGAGAAAAGACCCGAAAAGTAATGCATATCATTGCATTGCACTCTCCTCCAACCTTTAATACACGTTAAATAAGTCATGGTGGGTAAAACAGTGGCAAAAACCCTCCACTGTGCAGCACACAGCAAATAAAATAGCGCGTGTGAGCACATTCACATGTCTCAAGCAGGTTCTGCCACGCTGCCCTTCCCCGTTATCTCTTAGCATACAATGCTTTCGGGATATGGCAGCCATGAGCTTTTAGGGATCCATGTTAAAATGCATAAGAGGCAAAAGGTGACAGTATGTGCTCATCTGCATGTCATTACCCAGAATTCCTGCTGCAGTGGAAGCACTGTATGCTAAGAGATAATGGGGCAGGGCAGCGCTGCAGATCTGAGACGTGAATGTGCTCGCAAGGGGTATTTTTTATTTGCTGTGCAACTATAATACATCACTCCTAGTGAAAACATTTAATAAACCTCTATTCATATCTATTTATTGCAGCGTGTATTGATCTATATCTATCCTTTATCTATTAATCTATCATTGCATCTCTCTCACAGTGCGCTTAGTAACCAGTCCGGTTGCCGGTGGCTCTGGCCAGGCAGCTGACACTCTTGGATCTCCGAGCCTTCATGTTGAGCCTGTAGGTTTTGAAACTGGTTCATGCAAACACGGAGGAAGCATTGTAGATATGAGAAGAGAAAAACGTGTGTGATTGACAGCCAACAACATGCTGCAGGCCCTAACAGGACGCAACACTGTCATACTTATGTGATCAGACAGCAAGGCTAATAGCACACAGATAAGTCAATTGTTATCAGATAATTCATTAACAGGCCCCAAGTGCTCTGTGTGCTGTATCTGGACCAGGAGCGCTCAACTCCAGTCCTCAAGCCCCCCCTACAGGTCAGGCTTTCCAGATATCCCAGCTTCAGCACAGGTGGCTCAATCAGTCCCTGCTTCAGCCCAGGTGGCTCAATCAGTCCCTGCTTCAGCACAGGTGGCGCAATCAGTCCCTGCTTCAGCACAGGTATCACAATCAGAGGCTCAGTCTTTGATTGAGCCTCTGATGGGGCCACCTGTGCCAAAGCTGGGATATCCTGAAAACCTGACCTGTTGGGGAGGGGGGGACTGAAGTTGAGCACGCCTGAGCTATGCGCTGTCCTGTCCCTTTGATTGGAGAATGCTTTAGCCTGTAGGATGAATCCCAGCTGGTCTTCCATGTCAACAGTAAATGCCCTTGGTGCATTGAAATAACGCTGACAGCCACCATGAATTTAAATATAAATACTACAAGCCAGCAAAAATGTTACTAGCAGTGCTGCTTTGTAAAAATCCATGACAGTTACTTATGAAAGAAGGCTTATTCATGTCATAACATCATAATAAACAAGGCTAGGAACCGACAGTAACTCGAGTTCCACTCCAGCATGATCCACATTTGCTGATGTAAACACTGTCCAGCAGTCAGTTACTTCTAATGCATCTGCATGTCATTTCCCAGAATCCCTGGCTGCAGTGGAAGCATTGCATGCTAAGAGATAATGGGGAAGGGCAGGGTTGCAGACCTGTCCGAGACGTGTGAATGTGCTCACACGTGGGATCTGTATTTGCTGTAGATGTAATGGATAGGAAGAGATCGGGAGCAGCATCATTTAAATATACTTATATGGTGTGAAGAGATTAACACAATTGAAGATAATTCAAATGTAATTGTGACAATTATAAACACAGCCACTGGTCTACACATCCTACCACTCCATAAAAGAGCCACACTTGGTTTAAACAGTATATATATATATATATATATATATATATATATATATATATATATACTGTTAAAAAAAAAAACCAAGTGTGGCTCTTTTATGAGTGTTAGGATGTGTAGACCAGTTGCTGTGTTTATAATTGTCACAATTACATTTGAATTATCTTCAATTGTGTTAATCCTCTCACACCATATAAGTATATTTAAATGATGCTGCTCCCGATCTCTTCCTATCCATTACATCTACACAAATACAGATCCCACGTGTGAGCACATCACACGTCTCGGACAGGTCTCAACCCTGCCCTTCCCCATTATCTCTTAGCATGCAATGCTTCCACTGCGGCCAGGGATTCTGGAAATGACATGCAGATGCATTAGAAGTAACTGACTGCTGGCAGTGTTTACATCAGCAAATGTGATCATGCTGGAGTGGAGAACTCGAGTACTTCGGTTCCTAGCCTTGTTTTTATGATGTTATGACATGAATAAGCCTTCTTTCATAAGTAACTGTCATGGATTTTTACAAAGCAGCACTGGCTAGTAACATTTTTCTGGCTTGTAGTATTTATATTTAAATTCATGGTGGCTGTCAGCGTTATTTCAATGCACCAAGGGCATTTACTGTTGACATGGAAGACAGCTGGGATTCATCCTACAGGCTAAAGCATTCTCCAATCAAAGGGACAGGAACAGCGCATAGCTCAGGCTGCTCAACTTCAGTCCCCCCCTCCCCAACAGTCCATGTTTTCAGATATCCCACTTGGCACAGGTGGCCCCATCAGAGGCTCAATCAAAGACTGAGCCTCTGATTGTGATACCTGTGCTGAAGCAGGGACTGATTGCGCCACCTGTGCTGAAGCAGGGACTGATTGAGCCACCTGGGCTGAAGCAGGGACTGATGAGCCACCTGTGCTGAGCTGGGATATTCTGGAAAGCCTGACCTGTAGGGGGGGCTTGAGGACTGGAGTTGAGCGCTCCTGGTCAGATAGCAGCACAGAGCACTTGGGCCTGTTAATGAATTATCTGATATAGTCTCAGGATCCATCATCTTTCTATCCCCACTTAGAGCGAAGTTATCTGGTGAATTGGAACGCGCGTTACTATGGACAGTGACTTGCAACGAACCCTTACTGCAGTGTGTGATGGAGCCAGGCAGTTAAACATTCACACGCGGCAGGCAGAAACCCACTGAGGGTGGAAAAGAAATGTAAATTTAACTATTCGTACAGCAGTCCAGATGGCCATTCCTAAGGACAGACAAAAGGCTTGTGTGTACATAGTAGCATTAGTATCATACCTCTTGCACATAATCATTAACTCCTGGTTCTGGTGACTGATTGAGACTTTAATGATACCACCGTTATAAAGCTATTTGAAATTAAATTCTCCCAACACAGGATACTTTGAAGGAGAATTTATTTGCAGTTGATTACATTTTATTTGCATATGACATCCTTGTTAAACATGAGTTTGAAAATCAAGTGGGACTTTAGCAGCCTCACAAGTAATATATAGAATGGGGTCGTGTGAGTACAACATGTTTTTATGTTCCTGTTAGGTTAGTTGTGTTGTTTGAGGCTACCCAGCCTGAAATGTTACTGTGAACCATGAGAGTCAGGATTCCTTCATGATTTATTACCGTGCGATAATGAACATTTAACCTCGGTTATGTTGCTGGTGGATAAGGTCAGATCTAAGTGTCCGAATGGAGAGTAGGCCACTAAAACCATCAGGGCCATAGTACACGAACCTCTTGTAGGTACTGACCTTGAAGACAGAGAACAGTAGAAATCCATGTGCAGCGGGCATGCTATAAGCCAGCCTATGCTGAATGAAGTAGCACATACAAAGTGGTCACAGTACAGGGTGTACATCGTGTCGCCCCAAAGGCAGACGCTGATGTGGTTCCCCAAGAGGCTCCCCTCTACACAGAACCAGAGTGCTAAGGGTTAAACATTTGCTTGACACATGTGGCACGTCAACTCCACCACTGGAATGTTTAATGAGCCAAGAGGAACAAGGACTTTGTATTTCGCAGCGCATTCAATCTGAACCCCCTCAGTATACATCTGCATTGCCCCAAAGGCGGACAGCTTTGGCGCCAGTCGAAGGGCAGAGGCTAGTGTGAGCCGTTTGCTGATAAAGCTTCTCCATTTCAATCTGAAATCACCAGCCCTCTATCCCTGTACCCAATTTCCAGCTCTATGTCCAGGAAATGTTTGTGAATTACTGTATAACCTCTGTTCTTTTAATGTAACATGTATTGTTACAGCCTGTGCCCAGGACAGACCTGAAAATGAGAGGTTAACTTCAATGTATTACTAATGGTAACACATTTTATAAAATAAATAAATATTACACAACATTGCCGTACTCACACCATCCTACAGTAAAGTCATTTCATTGATGAGCTTTGCCTTTTTCTGTCCACATTAATACTTTAAACTTCACACTCTGGCCACTTGCACCAATCCACCTGTCATCGGTGAAAAGAAGCATTTCCTCCTTCTCTTCCCTGCTGATGCCAGCACCAAAGGTTATCTCCATTCTGAGCTCATAATTCATGGATCAGCATCCAGTCAATATGTCAGGTGCAGATGACATGTTAGTATATTATATATCTCAAATAAAAAGATCACGTGTAGCACATTCACATGCCTTAGACAGTTCTGCAACCGCCTTTCCCCCTTATCACCTAGATACAGGCTTCCAACTGGGCAAGGGATTCTGGGAAATTAATGCAAAATGAGCACTAATATATACCCCACACTGATGAGACCCATTAAGGTCGAAACAGCTGTGGGTTTCCTGGCTATGCACATAACACTACTGTGCTCAAAGCTGTGACATGCAGAAGCTTAGGCCTATAGGGAACCATGTAAAAAATGGTTTTTGAAGCAAAAAGTGGCACTTGTGCTCATTTGCATGTCATTTCCCAAGGTCCCTTGCTGCAGTGGAAGTGCTGTGTGCTGGGTGATAATGGTGAAAGGCGGGGGGGCAGACCTGCCAAGACATGCAGATGAGCATACAGTTTGTATATATTATATTATATATATATATATATATATATATATATATATATATATATATATAATATATACAACTGTATGCTCATCTGCATGTCTTAGGCAGGTCTGCAACCCCGCCTTTCACCATTATCACCCAGCACACAGCACTTCCACTGCAGCAAGGGACTCTGGGAAATGACATGCAAATGAGCACACAGTGCCACTTTTTGCTTCAAAAACCATTTTTTACATGGTTCCCTATAGGCCTAAGCTTGCTGCATGGTCACAGCTTTGAGCACAGCTAGTGTTAAGGTGCATAGCCAGGAAACCCACAGCTGTTTCGACCTTAATGGGTCTCATCAGTGTGGGGTATATATTAGTGCTCATTTGCATTTAATTTCCCAGAATCCCTTGCCGCAGTGGAAGCACTGTATGCTAGGTGATAATGGGGAAAGGCAGGGTTGCAGAACTGTCTAAGGCATGTGAATGTGCTCACACGTGATCTTTTTATTTGAGATATATATATATACATATACATGCAATCTGCACGCTGACATATTGACTGGATGCTGATCCATGAATTATGAGCTCAGGGATGGAGATAACCTTTGGTGCTGGCATCAGCAGGGAAGAGAAGGAGGAGAATGCTTCTTTTCACGATGACAGGTGGATTGGTGCAAGTGGCCAGAGGTGGTGAAGTGTTAAAGATTAATGGATGGACAGAAAAAGGCAAAGCTCATCAAATGAAATGACTTTACTGTAGGAGGAGTGTGAGTACGGCAATGTTGTGTAATATTTATTTATTTTATAAAAATGTGTTACCAGTAAGTAATACATTGAGAGTTACCTCTCATTTTCAGGTCTGTCCTGGGCACAGAGCTGTAACAATACATGGTTACATTAAAAGAACAGAGGTTATACAGTAAATTCACAAACATTTCCTGGACAGATAGAGCTGGAAATTGGGTACAGGGGATAGAAGGGCTGGTGAGTTTCAGATTGAAATGGAGAAGCTTTATCAGCAAACGGCTCACACCTTTAGCTGCCCTTCGACTGCGCCAAAGGCTGTCCGCCTTTGGGGCAATGCAGATGTATACTGAGGGGGTTCAGATTGAATGCAGCTGCGAATACAAAGTCCTTTGTCCTCTTGGCTCATTAACATTCCAGTGGGTGGAGTTGACGTGCCACATGGTACAAGCAAATGTTAACCCTTAGCACTCTGGTTCTGTGTAGAGGGGAGCAGCTCTTGGGGAACCACATCAGGCGTCTGCCTTTGGGGCGACACAGATGTACACCCTGTACTGTGTAACACTTTGTAATGTGCTACTTCATTCAGCATAGGCTGGCTTATAGCATGCCCGCTGCACATGGATTTCTACTGTATCTCTGTCTTCAAGGTCAGTACCTACAAGAGGTTAGTGTACTATGGCCCTGATGGGCTTTAGTGGCGCTACTCTCTCGGACACTTAGATCTGACCTTATCCAGCCAGCAACATACCGAGGTTAAATGTTCATTATCGCACTGTAATAAATCATGAAGGAATCCTGATCTCTCATGGTTTCACAGTGAACATTTCAGGCTGGGTAGCCTAAACAACACAACTAACATAACAGGAACATAAAAACCATGTTGTACTCACACGAACCCCATTCTATATATTTACTTTTGAGGCTGCTAAAGTCCCACTTGATTTCAAAGCTCATGTTTAACAAGGATGTCTAATGCAAATAAAATGTAATCAACTGCAGAATAAATTCTCCTTCAAGTATACTGTGTTGGGAGAATTTAATTTCAAATAGCTTTATTAACGGTGGATCATTAATTAGTCTCAATCAGTCACCAGAACCAGGAGTTAATGATTATGTGCAAGAGGTAGGATACTAAATGCTACTATGTACACACAAGCCTTGTGTCTGTCCTTAGGAATGGCCATCTGGACTGCTGTACGAATAGTTTAATATTACATTTCTGTTTTCCACCCCTCAGTGGGTTTCTGCCGCGTGTGAATGTTTAACTGGCCTGGCTCCATCACACACTGCAGTAAGGGTTCTTTGCAAGGCACTGTCCATAGTAACCGGCGTCCAATTCACCAGATAACTTCAGCTCTAAGTGGGGATAGAAAGATGATGGATCCTGAAGAACTAAAGTTCTTTTAATACAGAAAACAACCAAAATCATCTTTTATTTATTTTAATTTATTTTTTCAACCAAATGAGACAATTCTACCTCGTTGGGTTTTTTTTTTTGTTTCTACACTAAATGGGTTTAAATGCCTCAAAATGTAATCATAAGGTGAGAAAGGTGACACCGCTTGAAAGTAAAGATGTGTATGTCTCACCGGCGAATGAACAGAACAGCTTCTCATTTGGACCACTGGATCACAGAAGTCCGACATGCGAAAGATATCTCCCCCCATTAAGAGAGACCCTATATGGAAGAGGCTCCCCAGGTAATATGGAAGAAAGCAGTACTTTTTATAGGGGCCATGTGAAGTACAATAATTGCTACCTACTGCTCGCGACTACATCAAAAGAAATGTCTGCTAGTCATGCATCTTAGATTTGCAGCAGATTATTACCTGCAGGGAGGTCTCTGCCTGCTGCCTGCGTTTGATGCTAACGAGAGACAGGAAAATGAGTCAGGGACTCCGAATTTCATACTTCCCTTTATAATATGTGATTGTTACTTCTCCGGAGAGCATCAAATTGTTCATTAACGCATGTGGGAGGATAGTATCATTATGAGTAAAGTGTGTTGATCATTTTTTTTGGAAGAATTATGTTTAAAATGCCTCTTTGCATTAACTTAATATATGAATGTTTTCTTAGGTAGTGGCAACAATGTGTGTGGAATTTTGCAAGCATTATAAGTCCCTGACGCAAAGAGCTAACGCTCGTATCTCCTTGTGCCAGCACACATTACAGAGATTTGCCATTGGGAGCATGGGAGCATTTGGCTTCAAACCAGAATCCCCCACTTAAAAGCAGTGTTCTTACCATGAGTTTTTCCTTCAGCCGGGTTGGTACCTGTAGCATATATAAGATAGTATAATAAAGGGAGATATTTTAAATCTTTTAGCAGACCAGAATTAACAATACAAGAATAAAGCTAAAGAAAGGGGATTTACTTCAATCTATGTATACACCTGCTTCTTGTGTGTGCTTTTTTTTGTTAACCTACATTTAATGCAGGGGTCCTCAACTCCCGTCCTCAACAGGTCAGGTTTTCCAGATATCCCAGCTTCAGCAAAAGGTAGCTCAATCACCAGTCCCTGCTTCAGCACAGGTAGCTTAATCAGAGGCTCAGTCTTTGGAGCCTCTGATTGAGCCACCTGTGCTGAAGCTGGGATATCCTGAAAACCTGACCTGTTGGGGAGGGAGGGGGGCTTGAGGAGTGGAGTTGAGCACCCCCCCCCCCCGCACTACATTTTTCCACTAAAGGGTTCAATCATTAACTGCTGCAGATCAAAATAACATCCCATGGGGGATGAAGGAAAGGCTGTAAGGAAGCACATGATGTTATTCACAATAACCGGGGGAGATTTGTTAATGTGTAATGCGCAGAAGTTAATGATTGGCTCTTTGTTTCTGTCAGGGTTCAGGATTTTTTTTAATGATGTTTGTTTAGTTTTATTCTGGTTTGTTAGCCTGTGTTTTATTGTCTTTGTATGGATTTTTGTGTGCATGGGAATATGGATATAAACTGTGATTCAAATGCAAGACGAACGCCTTAATCCAGGGGTGGCCAACTCCAGTCCTCAAGGGCCACTAACAGGCCAGGGTTTCAGGATATCCCTGCTTCAGCACAGGCGGCTTAATCAACGACTGCACCACCTGCGCTGAAGCCGGGATATCCTGAAAACCAGACCTGTTGGTGGCCCTTGAGGACTGGAGTTACCACCGTTGCCTTAATCCTTTAACCGCTTAAGTGCTGCCCATTTTGCCATTTCGTCTTCATGAGACAAAAAAGTGTGTGTGTTTGGCCAATTTATACAAATGTGACCCTCTTGATAGGCCATTCCAAACTAGCTGAATGCCTTTAAAAAAAAATGTATACTTCTATCATTTTGTTTAGAGTTCGTGAAAATATAAAACATTTTTAACCTGAAGCTTAGACAAAGAAAAGTAAGGCAGACGCGATACCTTTGTAATAGATAACTCGTGGTTAAATAGAGTGCAAGCTCTTTGGACCACATGTCCGCTTTCAGGCAGATGTTTTAGCTATGCTGAAGCTTAGCGGAAGTGTAATTACTTTTATCTACGTTTACATTTTTAGAGAAACTTACCCATTTTACACTGGGAGCAATTAGGTGAAATTTTTTACTTTAAAGCTGCAATCGAAGTGGGCGTTTTTGTCCGTTTATTTTAACATAGGATTGAAGCAAGGGGTCTCTGTAGCTGAACCGCGTTAATCTCAGCTCCGGGGACCCCCTGCTTCCGGAGATACTTACCTCCGTAGTAGGTGCCGGTAGCCGCTCCACTCGGCTACCAAGGGTCACGTAATGGCGGCGTTTCAAAGCTCCCGCGGGCCAATAGGAAGCCGTGACATCATCAGGTGCGGTTTCCTATTGGCTCACGTGACGCAGGAGCCTTAAAACGCAGAGAGATACCGGCACACCCGACAGTGGCCTGTATCTCTGGAAGCAGGGGGTCCCCACAGCTTAAATGAATGGGGTTGCGCTCCGGAGACCCCCTGCCTCAATCCTTTAAGGGTGGGGAAATCTCCTCAGAAAGCATTGACACGAATAAGTTTTATTTTTTTTTAAATGCACCTTTAAGTTTTTTTCCCTTGTTCCTTTAAAGTTCCCAGGCCCTTTTCTTTCGACGTCCCACTGGAGAACGGAGACACAAGTAGTATAATTAAAAGGCACCCGCCGCGAAGGCTCCAAGTAAGATGAATTTAAGAGGCTTCATAAAAAGAGTTTCTTGGATTTAATGGTAACAGCCTCAATTTTACTGTAAACCACACCAATGTCAAGTTATTGATTGGCCCTAGATACAATAACAGATTAGATTCCATTTTGAAAGATGATCCTTTCTTGGCAATAAAATAAGCGTTGCTAAAGTAAGGCATTTATTGTTAGAACTGTTGTCGGCAGAATGATGACATCATAGGCAATTTCTGGAGTTCGTATTGACAGTGATAACTACTGCCATCTAGTGGCAGTAAAGCATACTATGCACACTTTATAACACAATGGCTAGGATTCACTAAGCCTCCTAGGTGTATTGGAGCTGGTTCTGACATTAACTGCTATTGACTTTGTCGTTGTTTGCAAACTCACAAGCACGGGTTTGTAAATAATGATTAGTTTATTGCATAGTGTACTGAATGATCGTACAGGAGGGTCTCCAAGCGACTTTGCAAGGGGAGGGCCAAAGCAGGCTTTATATACACTTTTCATATTCATAGTCTAACATTGGTTAATAGGCAGATGATGATGACATGACGCATACATTTGGTGATCACGCAGGCTACACCCTATTCTAAGACTATCAATTTAAAGGTCACTAAACATTAGTAACAACTGCTTTAAAACAACTCAGGACAACAACAAAGCACGTCAGGGTACATCTTATCGCGATACTTCTGTGCAACAATAGAATAAGTCTTATTCTTATTTGTATGAGTATAGTTCTGGGCGTTGAGCCATAAGCACAGAGTGAAAATCTACTGTCAGCGAAACTCATCCTTACAAACAAACACATTCCTTTCTCACAGGAATTATTTCAGGAACACAGCATGAGACACAAGACAGAGACATGACAATACAGACAAAATGGATTCTGCACACCGCCAACAATCTCCAGAGACCCCCCCCCCCCAGTCCATGTCATCAATTTCTACAATATGTTAATTTCAACAATATTAGATAAACAACTTCAATGCCAACTAACACAAGATCGAGCTCCAATACCCCTTATTGGAGCTTAGCCAATCTCTGATAATGATGGCGTTCCATGGAGATGTATGTAAACAGTAGTCTTAAACTAGGCTGCACTGGAGTAGCAATATAAAACTATACCAGGGGTGGCCAACACCATCCCTCAAAGGCCACCAACAGGACATGTTTCAGCAGATCCCTGCTTCAGCACAGGTGGCACAATCAGGTTAAATGTATAAGCTTTATAAGTAAGGATGATATGACTCCAAATGAATCACTTAAAAGTCAATAGAAAACATTTATCAACCGGTTTTAATTACCTAAATGCCTGCATCAGTTTTGCGTTACCTTTTTACTGTGCTCTGTCTAAAAGTGTAAATGAATGATTGGTCTGCAGAAGCTTGAGCCTATCGTACTGCCGACCACATTGACTGCTAGAACCATCATCAGTACACAAGACGCAGCTACTTCAAGGAAAGGAAAGGTAAGTGCTGGACATTTCACTGTCGCTGCTCATGGCGT
This sequence comes from Ascaphus truei, assembly GCA_036426205.1. Taxonomy (NCBI): domain Eukaryota; kingdom Metazoa; phylum Chordata; class Amphibia; order Anura; family Ascaphidae; genus Ascaphus; species Ascaphus truei. Next base: position 40,960,063 of record CM071575.1, read on the forward strand.
GCATAAAATCCTCAACTTCTACTATTATTCCACTATATACTGGCCCATGTTTAGTAAGTGGTGATACTCTGTAAGACGCCTTCTTACCCATTCACTTAAATTATCGAGTACCTCATATTGACTATATTTAGCAAATCAGTATTTCACTACTAGAACCAGGGTATCGTATAGTATCAGCTTAATTTATGCTATGAGCTCCTTAAATATATCACAAGGGTTGTAGCTAATACTCCAAGGCAGGGGTAGCCTCCAAGGCTAATACTAGGGCAGGGGTAGCCAAATCCAGTCTTCAAGTTCTACCAACAGGTCAGGTTTTCAGGATATCCTTGCTTCAGCACAGGTGGGTCAATCAGTCCGAGCTACAGCACAGGTGTAGGCTCCGACTGAGCCACTGATTGAGCCACCTGTGCTGAAGCAGGAATATCCTGAAAACCTGACCTGTTGGCCGCCCTTGAGGACTAGCGTTAGCCACCCCTGATCTAAAGTGACATCTTGCCGAGATTATAATCAGGGATTACGGTTTTTAACTGAAAAACACCCCTGATAGATCATCGTACACTGCAGATTCAAACAGATGCAGATTCAAACTGATAACAACGATAATGACGCTTCATTTCCTATTGAGTTCCACCTCTTGTAGCCGCCCTCAACCGCAGGTAGAAGACACAGGCAACTCAACAAGGGGAGTACGGAAACCAAAAAGAAAAAATGCACCAATCAGCACCAGATCCAAAAGGGTGTCATTTTTTTTTTTTTTTTACAAGTGAAACATCTTTCGTGGCACTGCCATCCACAAAAATCTCATAGGGAAAAAAATGAAAATGGTCACGAAAATAATAACGGAAGTGAGCGACTGCGCAGGTGCAGAACCAGAAGTGACATCATTGTAGTTTGTTGGCTGCCAGCTGCGAGTTGTAGTTCGGATGTGGATGCCAAGGATCCAAAGGCAATCAGAAGGGAAGTCCCCAGTGACTACAAATCTCAGCAACCCCTGCTATAGCTGACAGGCACAGCCCTTCAGTCTCTGAAAGCTGTCTCCTACAAAACACACACACCTTATATACACATACTGTATATATATGCACGCACATTGTGTGTATATATATATATATATATATATATATATATATATATATATATATATATATATATACATATACATGTGCACACACACACACACACACACATATATATAATAATAATAATTATATATATATTTGGGACGTGTGCTGAAGGTCTGGGCTCAGCCCGTGAAGTTTAATGTCTGGCGCATCTGGTCCCCGTTGAAATAAAGGGATCTGTGACGTGTTGATGAATGTTTCATACTTTTTTAGCAGATGATAATCAGAATACCTTTGTAACAGGAGCTGGAAAGAAAAGGGCCGTCAGCCAAACACACTTCCGCAAGACGCCAGCATATACACAAGATGCAAATGCTAGAAATGAATCGCAAGCGGGAAGAGGTAAAACAAACAAACAACATTGTTTAATTTGGGGGACTGAAAGGTGCCGCCTGTCCGTAAGTGTAACGGCTGCAAGTATATTTATGCGGAAAGGATTCCTTTGTGCATTGCAGGACAGCAGAGTTGACGTTATTCAGATCTCCGGAGCTGAACCCCAATTCATTTCAGCTCTGGTGATGCCCTGCTTCTGAAGACACTTACCTCCGTGGGGGGTGCCTGTAGCTGCTCCGCTCAGCTACCAGGGTTCTCATTATGGCCGCTTTTCAAAACTCCCGCGGTCCATCTGGCGTCATCAGGTGCTGTTTCCTATTGGCCCGCGTGACGCGGAAGCTTTTAACTTTAAATTCCAGCCAGCTCAGCCGGAGCTGCTACCGGCACTTACTACTGAGGTAAGTATCTCCAGAAGCAGGGGGTCCCCGAAGCTGAAGTTGATGACGTTCGGCTCCGTAGCCCCCCTGCTTCAAGCCTGCATAAATAAATAGTTAAAGTTCATTTCTATGTTAGTCTGCCAAGTGTTAGAATTATTCCTATTTGTAGGAATTTGCTAAACATTCGCACGAGGTAGCGAACCATGCAATATCTCCCCTTTTTGAGTTTTCGCGGTTGAGTAAGTTAGCAAGGTCGCGAAGCCTTAAGTCAGTGTGTGGGTAACAGTAGTATTCATGATACTCGAGTCAACGTGCGTGGCCATTTTACATTTAATATGCTAATTTGTCATATTCTGTAAAATCGCTGACACTGCAGATGGGAAATTGCAGAATGTAAGACTAATTTCTCAACTGTATTAGCCCGTGGCAAAATGTTTCTCAATCAATCATATTGCGGGGAGGGGGGAGAGAACCGCTTACAATTTTGCAAATGCCCATTAGACAGTTTTGCTCATCTCTACTTATTTGTTTGTTTCCTAATCATCCTATTTATCCCCAAACACGTTCATTTAAAGCCGCAGTCCAAGATGCCGTTTTTTTTAAATTTATTTAATTTTTTCCCCTTTTAATATGTGCATCAATACAATCCACCCACTGATAAGTAATTAGCCAAGTTGCCAATCCGTTCTCCTGTGATCGATCGGCGAAGATTCGGCTTAGGGGTTCACTAAATGGCAGTCAGTGCAGCAGAAGAGGACCAAAGATGCAAAGTTCTGTGGGGAAGATCATGTGACCAGGCAGTCACTAGATACAATTGGTGCAATTCTAGAGAGAGGGCAGGACTCAAAGGGGTGTGCCAGAGCCTGTTTCAGACGAGGAAGGGGATGTGACTTTGTAAATGGTTGCTATAGAAACAACATGCTTGTTACATTATAATACATTAAAAATGCCATTCAGAGTTGTTATACAAGTATTTTCTCATAGCACAGAACTGATTTTTTTTTAAAACAAAACAAAAACACCACACATGTAGGATATTGCTTGGTCTGCAGCTTTAAATGGACGCCATTGTACCATTAACTGAATACTTTCCCACTTCTCACCATATTGAATACGATCTGTAGGGGGTTATCCATTAAACATTGATAGTGCCGATCGGGGCTCAATCGCATGGAATCTCCCCGATCGGCACCATCATGGTTTAATAAATAATATTAAATATTCAGGCTAATATTCCTGTTCATTAAATTACCCCTGGGGGTGCTCAACTCCAGTTCTCAAGACCCCTCGCCCCCCCCCCCCCCCCCCCCCCACCAGGTCAGGTGGGGAGGATATCCCTGCATCAGTACAGGTGGCACAATCAGTCCCTGCATCAGCAAAGGTGGCTCAATCCGTGGTCAGTCGACTGAACCACTGATTGAGCCATCTGTGCTGAAGCTGGGATATCTTTAAAACCTGACTTGTTGGGTGTTCTTGAGGACTGGAGTTGAGAACTGTTGAATTACTCCTTTCGAGTTACAAATGAAATATTCATCCAACATATATTACAGTTCCAAGCAAACGTTGAAAATGTCCTGATTGCGTCATGATAGATTACAGAAGAAAGCACAACATCTTTGCTAGCTGTGGCATAAATAAAAAGGTTTATGTATAGTTTGAGAAGCAAGGCTCTGTGCTTTAAAGCTGCAGTTCAAGCAATATGCTAAATGTGTTTTTTTTTTAATAAATCAGTTCTGTACCATGATAAAATACTTGTAGCATTTAAAAAAAGAAAAAACTTTTAAGACATTTTTAATGTATTCTAATGTAACAAGCATTTTTGTTCCTATAGCAACCATTTACAAAGTCACACCCCCTTCCCCTTCTGAAACAGCATCACCTTTTTGAGCCCTGCCCTCTGACTAGCAGTGAACCAATTGTATCTAGTTCCTGCCTGGTCACATGATCTTCCCCACAGAACTTTGGCTGTCAGTGCAGCAGAAGATTACCCAAGATGCATTTAGTGAACCCCAAGTCGAATCTTCGCCGATCGATCGGCAACTTAGCTAATCGCTTGTCGGTGTGCAGATTGTATTGATGCACATATTGAATGAAAAAAAAATATTATTTTTAAACAGCTTGAACTGCATCTTTAAGAAAATCAGCCATTTAGCGTTACATTTCTAATCAATATTTCTCAGGTTGGTTTTCCTGATTACCGTACAGTAATTCATGTCCTGGCATTGTAATATTTTGTTATTGGCTCACGATCTGACAGCGGAAGAGCAAAAGTGCTTTCACTACCGATAACTGAATATCTCATATAAAGAAACATAGGCTTTCGTCTTTGCTGATATACTGATCGTAAAGTGCCAAGCCCCAAGGAAGAAAGTAGCCAATCGTTTTCATTGCTGGCGCAGATGAATCAGTTGCAGTCGCAGGCGGAATTGAAGAGAAGCATCCACCGGGAGGCACAGATCAATAAACACAAAACGCGGGATTTCAAGGCCAAGAGAGTGCGAGAAAATGGAATGAAAAGTCATGAAGACGAAGACTTGCTGGCCGTTGAACACGATGAAACTTTTAATGTCGGCCATGGTGAGAGCCGGAAACCATAAATCGGCTATGTTGTCGTTTTGAATGTCTTGGAAGAGTAACAATGGCTGAAATTCAGTTTGTGTGTGTCATATTTGGCTATCATTGTGTTGAATAGCACTATCGACAACCTGCAGAAAAGTCACAGTCTAGTTAGACAGTCTAGTCAGACAGTCTACTCAGACAGTCTAGTCAGACAGTAAACCAGAAGCTCCGGTTGTCTCATCACCTCCCCTGTAGGACATCAAAGTTAACACTCACCCCCCCTGAAAATCCTCACACTACACTCCAATTCCACTGCCATTATCAGGATTCATTTAGGATCTTACACCTAATTTAGAAAAACAGAGTGGTAAAACATGTCAGAAAATAAGGACAATCACTTCAAACTAGGCACATGGGTTCAATTTGAGCATGCATCATACCCTTCACAGTGTCCTAGTGATGTAACTTGTATGGCACGGGCACTTGGATTTTCTATGGGCAGATCGGACTGACCGCTGTAACCCATGGTCCTCTCTGAGCCGCAGATCTGTAAACGTTACAGTAATATAGTGGTGAGAATCGGCACACCAAGGCAAAAACTATCAGATTATTATGTGAGGTGCAGGGAATACAAAGGGCCCCCAAGTCCCCTTAGTAACAGTAAGACAATTCCACAGAGGGTACCCGCACACTCAGAGAGAAATACGCTACAACTATGTATATATATATATATGCATATTTTTACTAAGAAAACATATGGAAAGACACCATGTCAAGTGCATGGAAAAATATGCAGACAATGAGCACAATATAATAGCAAAGGCTATGATGGCAGCAATTAATTCTTAGCTTTGGCTCACTGAAGATGGCTGCAGGGCAAGGTAACCAGGTACACATAGGAAACAATATACTGGTAAGGAGGGGGGGTATGGGTGGATCACACTAGGGGAGTCAAACCAAAAAACCAAGGGAGAGAAAAAAAGTGGGAGAGGGGGTGGCAAAAAATGCCCCACAAAAACGAGAGAATAAATAAAGGGGGGCAACGTTTCGGGGAAACCCAGTCTGCAGGCCCATTCCTGTCGGTTCTAATCCACCGCAGTATTTCCCTAAGGATTGCCTGTGTGGTGGCCCGCAAAAATAATCACACAATGTTACCAGTTTTCAGGATACAGTATGTCAGATACCAGAGAGTCAACAGCAAAGAATGTCCTGATTCAGGAACGAGTCCGTCCTCAGGTCAGCCTGGAAAGGGTACGGTTTAGATTTTAATATAATGGAGACGTGCAAACTGTTTTACAAAAGTTCAGGAATGCCGCGAAATGTGCCTTTTTTTAGTACCTTTTTGTTTTTTTTGTGTGTATAAAACGTCCTGGTTCACAATTGGGGGTGGGGGGGACATTGCTATTGTTTTGCAAAAATTCAACTTTTTTGAAAAATTTGAAAACCTAAAAAACGGGACAGATTCACATATCTCTAATAATGAAGAAATTTTACAGAAAAAAAGTTACAAAATAATAAATAAGAACGAACGGAGAGTTTTTCTAAATGAAAAAGGGGAAAAACAGACACCAACACTTAATCCAGTGAAGGCCTTTTACCCGTCGGGGTATTCAGGAGAATATCACCCACACACATGCAAGTGTATCCCCAAGACGGATCTAATTTCTACGTTTACCCAACAACTATTTGACCTTCAAGAAGGATCCCGACCTTGACAGGCCTTGTAGGCGCTTGGCCTAACTTCCTGAGCTCCGGCAGAGGGGTATTATCTTATTCCAGCTTTCAAGGAGTATAAAATAATTAATAACTCTCTCCCAGTAACTACCAGATTCATTGTACCGGCGTCAACATATGTAGGGTAACCTCCAGGCCGCACACATATGCAATGCAAGAGCCTTCTTTTAAACCTTTGGGGTGAAATCAATTTTCTGCTAGTTATCCATAGTGTTATTCAACTCAATGATGATAACCAACCAGGACAGCCGCCTTCCATTGAAGACTAACCCGGAGACTCTTTGCAATGACAGGTTTTACATTTATTTATATATTTATTTCTCTTACCTTCGGCGGCGGCATCTCCCTCTGCAAGGTCCACTTAGCATGGCTCTGCGACGTCAAATGGCGCGTGTTGCCATGACAACCTGACATCACGTGACGTCGCGGTGTCAAGTTGCCCTGACAGCAGGGCTCCTTATAGCAGCTGTGCGCAAAGTGGGGGGCACGCCCCCCGGGGGAAGGGAGATTTTTCTGGGGGGGGGGCGCGGGCGGTTGCAGAGGCCCCGCGCTCTTCCCCGAGGCATTTCAATTAAATGCCGGGGTATCGCGTGAGGCCTCTGCAAAGCTATACTTACCTTGACTCTGCCGCCGTCAGTCATGTCCATGGCAACACCGCGTCAAATGACGGTGCGGGGTCATGTGACGTGACGTCACACGCGTCACATGACCCCACGGCGTCATTTGACGCCACATTAAGGTAAGGGAGGGGGCGCGGGCAACAGCGGAGGGAAGGCAGGGGGGCGCAGCTGGCAAACTTTGCTCTCCCCTACCTTATGGCACCGAGGCATCAGGTGACGTACCATTGTAATGGCAATGTGACGACATGTAGCGTCCCATTGTCATGGCAACACAGCGCCATTTGACGCGGCGGAGCAATGTTGATGGGATTTGCAGAGGGAGCCGCCGCCACCCTGAGATTTTTCAGGTAAACCCGTAGCCCGGAGATACGTGGCTGGAACCCGTAGTTCACAGGGGCAGCCAGCTCCAGTCCTCAAGGGCCACAAACAGATTAGGTTAAGGATATCCCTGCTTCAGTTAAAGACTGAGCCTCCTGTGCTGAAGCAGGGATATCCTTAACTTGACCTGTTGGTGGCTCTTGAGAACTGGTATTGGCTGCCCCTGAACTATGGTCATGGTGAACAGTACATACATAAAATGACACTGCTGAGGGATGCCCACGACACATTATTTACATTTGTGTTAGCATGTAATGATATCAGATATACTGTCCCTTGGCTCACCCTTCAGGTTTGGCTCTGTGGAAGCCTTTGAAGCCGTTAACATCACTCACAATAACACATTGGGATGTAAGGAGCAGCTCGCTCTGCTCACCTGTGTATTGACAGCTAGTTATAAAACGGTGGATTGATACAACAAGGTATTTGCAACCCAATGAACACACAGACCAACAGGTTACCCCCCCCCCCCGTGCTGGAGCAGGACAGTATTGCATGAGCACACTTAGCAAAAAGGTTAACCCCTTGGTTGCCATATTGCAGTTTCATGGCATAGTGTGACATCGCAGCACGATCCCGTGCTAACTGGCCTTGACATTAATGGACAGAGGATGAGACACGCACTCAATATCAAGGGTAATAGAGGTGGGGTACTTAGCTGCCGGTGCGCTGGTCCTGGGGAGCTCCTGTAGTCCCAAATGTTCCAGTACAAAGAAGAAGAAGCAGGCACACGGTCTTACTCAAAAGACCGTCTGCCTGCCTCTTCTTTTTTGTACTTGACATTAATGGCACAGGATGAAATCAATTATTTGCTTTTTACGTTTGAATTTTTGTGCCTATTCTCTCTCTCTCTCTCTCTCTCTCTCTCTCTCTCTCTCTATGTGATGGGGAGTTGGAGATGTGACATGGGTGGGAAGAGTGACTTGGGGGGGAGTGGGTGACATGGGGGGTGAAAGAGAGGGTAAAATGGGAGGGAGAGGAGTGCCCCTACCTCTTCTGGTGCAGCTGTAGGTCTAAAAAGGTTAACTGCAGATCAGGTCTTCTCCGTGTCTCTTGCTGGTCCCACCTCCTCTGATAATTGGATCCCAGGTGTCAGAGGAAGTGGGACCAGCAGGAGACAGAGAGCCAGCTCTGATCTGCAGTCAGCCCCTTACAGCTGCACCAAAGGAGGTAGGGAGTAGGGTCCAATGTGGGGATTGTTTGTGGGCTGTTTTTGAAGGGGAGTATTTCCCAGACACTGACCTTCAATTCCCCCTCATAGCCACAGGTGGGCACCGGATGCTAAAGGGTGGGAGGGTGGGACCTGAACAGAATCCGAGGCAGAAACAAGTTTTGGGGGTTTTTTTTTCTGCCTCAAATTTGCAGCCTTTGATACGAGTCACAATCCAGATTCAACAAAACCATGAAAGCCCTGAACTATCAGATTCTGGGATCTCGATACCACCCATCTCTACTAAGTATGCATGGTGTTGCTCCACATGTTTATACACTTTAAAGTGCCTGTAAATACAGAGCGGCTGAAAAGTCTCAGTGAGTAAACTCTCTGACTCGCTAAGAAACAGTGACACTGAGTGTGAATCAGGGGAACCTGGTTCAAATCCCGGTGTCCGCTCCTTGTGACCTTGGGCGAGTCACTTTATCTCCTTGTGCCTCAGTCACCATACAGATTGTAAGCTCATCTGGACAGGGACTGTGCCTGTAAATATCTAAGTGCTGTCAGGGCTGCCGACAGGAGACAGCCAGGACAAGTGTCCTGGGCCCGGTGGCTGCGGGTGGCCCAGCGGCCGGACAAAGCAGTTGGGCCCGACCTCTCGTTGCCTGCCGGGCCCCGGGTCTCTCCCCAGCTGCGAGCCTCCCTCCACACCGACTGTCCCACGCTTCTGACGTCAGCGGGTCACCGGGCCTCCCTCTCATGCCGGTGCCCGATGGAAGCTCAGCCCAGCTTACTTCCGGCGAGTGCAGACATCAGAGGCCCGGCACGCGCCAGAAGCTTGGCGTGGGACAGTCAGTGAGGCGGGAGGCCCGCAGCTGGGGAGAGCCGGGGTCCAGCGGCAAATAAAGGACCGGCAGCCGGGCCCCCCGGTCATAACTCTAGTCCTGAACCCCGGGCAATCTGTCTGCGGCCCCGTGTGCCATACTGCACGCTATATTGTAATTATGAAGCATGAGGAGAAAAGCACTCTATGCAATAGTTATAACTTAATTTCCTATTTAAGTGGGTTTCCACCTGTGTTTATCTTTTCAGTGGACTCTTGGCATTGGAAAATTCCAGAGCCTGGTAACACACCTGAACACCACTTGCAGAAGAACAGCAAGCTGGAGATGTGGTTCAAGGAGCAGCATGGAGGCAAGGAGACGTTCGGCGACAGTTCAAGCAGCGAGTCACTGGACAGTTGGATCAGAGAGAATGGAAAGAGTCATCGTCGACCTGCTTTAATCAGAACGAAGGCGGAGAAAATCCCAACATTTGATGAGTTCTTTGATCGTGATTTCTAAGTGTAGAGTATTTTAGCTTTATATTTGTATTCTGGAACTGTAAAATGCCTCCATGTGTCTGGGCTCGTGAAAGAAATTCTCATTATTATAACTGCTATTAAAATATGTTATACGGATTCTAGTGCCATACGTCTCAGATTTCATCTGCACTAAAATCAATAAACATTATGACTTGCATTCATCTTTGATTTATCTACATTTAAAAGCTGTCTGACACAGTCTCCTCTTAGGCAAACTAGTGCAATAAACTGAATTACAGAGATATGAATGATAGACTGCTGGAAAATTGTAGGGTCACCATCAACGATAGGTGGAATATAGCATAGGATTCAAATTAAAATCACCTGAACAAATTGATGATTCCAGATATAAAATGATGGAATGCGATACACAGGAGGTACACACGCCTGAGGTTTGGAAACAAAGATAATGGAACCACTATCAGTAGAGCAGAGAAGCACCAGGAGGCCACACATCAAAAGAGTTAGCCACAAATCAAGGTGACGGTTCTATATCTCTCATGACCATTGAGGTTGAATATCCCCATCAATGGGAATTTTTGGACTAACATATCCAGAACTGCAGCTTTGAGGTATATAGAATGTACCCCCTAATGTCTAATCAAAAGTAAACCATTTAATGTACTCTACTTACCAAGTAAATCCATATATTTCCTTTTCTTCCTAAAACCCTACATCAGGGGTGCTCAACTCCAGTCCTAAAGACCCTCCCCCAACAAGTCAAGTTTTAAGGCTCTCTGCTTCAGCACAGGTGCTGAAGCAAGGACTGATTGAGCCACCTGTGCTGAATCAGGGATATCATGAAAACCTGACCTGTTTGTGGGGTGGGGGGTTCTAGAGGACTGTAGTTGAGAATTCCTGCCCTACACGGTTTCAAATGTGAGAACCACTCTCAGTCCCTTAGGAAACATGGTCCCTGGGTGCATATCAAATATACATAATTCAACTTTTTAAACTTTATGGACATTGCTAGTGTATCAGTGGTGTGTCGCTGGTGTGTCGCTGGTGTATGCCGCCAGATCGGTGGTCTTTTTGATCCGTTTTCCTAGATCGGAAACTTGCTTTGTATTTGTTTTATTTTGGAGGATCCTAGGAGCCCCCTCGCTTGTGATCCAGGCCCTTTGACATCACAGGAAGTCTCCTACATAATTCAACTTTATCCGTGATAGTAACACTTAGTAGATTCTTGGTCGAACAGTAGCTGCATTAAGAGACATCAATTGGGTGAGCCAATTTCTCAAGTAAGACGGATATGTCATGAGGAAAAGACATAGGAATGGGGTATGATAAAAGTCCATAGACCTATAAAAAGGTATATAGGGTAGGAGTGCTACGTTATTCACCAGGAGAAAGCAATACACTTACAGGTAGATGAACGATAGTTTGATATTAAACCATAATCAACCACTCATAGAAAATAGATTTATTTGGCTGGTTTTCTTGAGGGCAGAAAGCTGGATAGTCTCATATTCACTTCCGGCATCTTGACACAAAATGTGTTGTTCATGATCATTATATCGGGGGGAAGGGACGGACGAAACACTCAGGGAGGTTACAATCTTAAATGTGACCCTCTTTTTCAGAGTGGCAATAACGCTTTTGAGTAAACATGCGGCAATTGAAGTACTTAAAAAATGTTTGACGTATTTAGTATATTTGCTTGAAAATGTATTTTTAACCGTGAGCAAGAGGGAAGGCTCTTTCAATAATATGTGTGTTATAGCATCATAAATTGTAGCTACAAATGACAGATGGTATAATATTCTGGAAGACATGTCAGTTTCTTAAAACAATAAAAATGCAGAGAGGAGAAACAGCCGTGTTTGTTAAAAGGGTTCTCTTCTATTACTAGAGACGCAATAGCATAGCAACATGTTCAGCCTGAGAGAACAAATACAATTCATCTCACTACTTAGTATTCCCAATATGTGAATGTGGCCATCAAATCAAGAATTGTAAATGAACATTATGAATATGAAACTGACAATGTCTCAAGGTCATAGACATGCTCATGTAATAAACAATAAAATGCAGAACTCTGTATTAATTTGGGACATTAATGTCAACGTTTTTACACTAAGGGTTGACAAGCATACATAGGTAGATGGGAAAATAAATATACTTGTTTAGATAGGCAAGTACTGGTTTTGCCCGATTATAAGACAAGTTTTTTTTTCTTCAATAAAGTTAAATTGAAAAGTACACACTCGCTTTATAATCTGGCTCCGCCCACTTTGAGAGCCAATCAGCAGTCGGATGTACGAGGTAGGCAGGTAAAAAGGATGAAGCTCCACCTTGGGGGCCTGAGGCAGCCATGTTGTTTGTGGCAGGAAGTGTGTGCTTTAAATCAGTATTAGGCGAAACCTTTTTTATTTTTTATTTGGTAGGCCTAATAAAACCAGGTGTCTCACCTAATATATATTATATATAATTATTATTACAGAAGCCCTTACGAGGAAAAGAAATAATTTCCTCCATTAGTGCAAATTAATTAGTTAAGTATAAAGGGGGAATAATAATCAGATATAACCGTGCTGCTAATCCTATTCAAGTGATTTGTTTATTGATATTGTTACAGGTTTAGTTCCAGTGTAATAAAGTTAGATTTTTATAAACAAATGACTGTGTATTTGTTGCTCTGCCCCTTCGTCTCCAGAACCTGCTGTCTGCCGGCCATCTCCCTGCTCTGGTTCTTCCCACTCAGGTTATTTATTATAAGGGCCCTGGCCCGCGGGTGCTTCTGGATGCGGTCAATGAGTGCCGCACTTGGGTCTCAACTGAGAAACGACTGGGTTCCAGATATTCGTTCAGCAAATAAAAATACCACTTGTGAGCACATTCACACGTCTCAGACAGGTCTGCAGCCCTGCCCTTCCCCATTATCTCAGCATACAGTGCTTCCACTGCAGCCAGGGATTCTGGGTAATGACATGCAAATGAGCACAGTGTGTCACTCTTTACTTCTTATCAATATTAACATGACCCCCCATGAGCTTATGCCTGCCGTACTACAGTACATAGCCTGGGTTAATGAAGTGCAGAGCCAGTAACCTACTCACAGACAGCTTTTGGGTGTCATCAGTGCGAGGCTGGTTGCTGGCTGTACAATGTGAAGCTAGTAATGTACATGGGTATAACTAGACATTAAAAAAGTTACGGTGGGTAAAAAAAAAGTGCCAATACCCCACAATGTCTCAGACAGGTCTGCAACACCGTCTTTCCCCATTATCTCTTGGCAAACATATTTTTGATATTTGTTCAAAATCATCATTGGTGACACACCCCACGTCCACTACAAAATCATCAAATATTAAATGCAATGTATAAAAAGGTATCAAGTCTTTTAAATAGCCCCTTCTCGTCGATAATTTTACAACCCTGACCTATAGAAAAAATTATCCATAAGGATTTTTAATAGCTAAAAGTAATTTTGCCCCAAATGTATTTATTAAAGTTAACTTGGTAACGTGCAATGAATGAAGCGGCATTATTTATTTTAGTTAGTACCAGGACAAGTTTAATTTGAAAGACTGTGCAATAAGTATTTTCTTTTTAATGTCAATTAGTTATAAGGTTTTAAAGCTTTAGGTAAAGGTATCCACTGAAGTGCTAATATAACATTCTAAAATATTAAACACACCTAAATATATGAATGTGTGTATGGTTTTATTGATATAGCATAAACGTGTGTTACCTTATTTTATTCATTGATCTTGGTGGCTGTGATTGTCTGGAGATACTGGTAGTGACAATGGGTCATTGTCCTTGTGTATAACCTACACTTCTCCAATACCTTTCCGACACCGGTTCCATGTAAGTTGGTATTGATCCCCCAGTTCCATGCTATTATCATGACAAAGATGGGTGCCACTGCTTCAGCATATAGGGGATAAGAGCCACAACAACTATGGCCACCACTGCTTCAGCACATAACCAATAAGTGCCATGTGAATGTAATGACTTTTTGTCTTTAATGAATATTCTACTAGGGTTAAACTCAACTTGTACAAAGTACTTGTATTTCTGTACAATTGTAGCACTTTACCTTTTTGGACATTGTGGACCTATGCATTTGCTATGTTGTGTGTGTTTATATCTCACATTGTAGCTTAAAGTTCTAGTAGCTGTATGGGTCATAAAAAGATGCAGGTCCAAACAACACCTCACGGATTTTTGGGGTGTCACATTAATTTGGAGTCAATCTGATTCCTTTTTAGCATCAGTGATCTAATATCGTTTATCAGAGACTTCATTGACGTTTAAGTAAGTACATTTGCACTAATATACCATTTATAATCCAGATCACCCAAATTGCATTGCTTTTGGATTGCACGTCTTTCCATCTTCAAACCATGACATTTATATAGCATTTATTGGCAGCTGTCTTGACTCCCATCATTGAAATGGTTAACCCAGTAATAGAACACCCTCTACTTTTAATCTTGTTCTCAATTCATTGCCGTAACCTTAATTTAATATGCCTTGAGAAACCACAGCGGTCTGGATGAAGGAATTATTTGTCTGCAGAAAGATGAGTAGAACCAGATGTACGAAAAACAAATCAATGGCTCTCATGGACATAAATCCTTCCATGAGAAACTGTGGAAGGACATTGAGACAAGACCAGCCCCGAGCTTCAGAACAAAATATCCATAGTATTTATTCCATCTCCATCTATTCAATATTGTACCCATTAGGGAAATTGTGAAACTAAGATTAATACAGCCTTTTCCATCCAACTTGAAATAAGCAATAAAAAAAGCTGGAAAAGAACGACTTAAAGCACCATCAAACTAGCAATACAAATTCAGAATCTTCTCCGGTGAGCAACCTGTGCTGAAGCTGGGATATCCTGCAAACCTGACTTTTAGGGGGGGGGGGGGCTTGAGGACTGGAGTTGAGCATCCTTGCTGTAGGTTATGTTACCTTAACCACAAAGGTCACGCCGTCTCGAGATGACTGGCAAAACAATGCATTGCTAGTCCACCTGTCAGTGAAAGGAGTTAAAACCAATCTAAACATGTCAATGTAGATACAATCAAGTGTTTAAAGATGATCAGAAAACCAAATATCAAGTGAAGTAAGCGTTCACTGAAAAAGCAATGTACCTACTACCTACCTTCCAGACTATTCTGAAGAACCACAAATTTATTTCGTTCAACCGGTTCCTTCATCCGAGTATACAAAGGTGAATAAAACCGCATTTTGATCTATCCCTCCAGTTTAAACAAGTTCGAGCTCATTGCACAACGTTACCGTTGCTGGGTGAGCCCTGTTTGTATTTAACGATTCAGACCAACAAAGCTTTCCAAGAATTATTTGTTCTCAGAGAATATGCTGTTACACGCGACGAATAATTGAGTTGGTGAACGCTTGGCAGTGTTCAGTCCAAAAACATGTATATAAATTCTGCATCTTCACCTGCAGCAGTCACTCATTGTATTGTAGGCATGATCAATTTGCTTATAAAATACCACTATTTACAAGTATAGTGATCTCGGCTCTCTGTCTTCTAATACAGGGGGGCTCAACTCCAGTCCTCACCCCCGCCCCCACCAACAGGACAGGTTTTCAGGGTATCCCAGCTTCAGCACAGGGGGCTCAGGTCACCTCTGATTGAGCCACAAGGTCTGATTGAAGCAAGGTTATCCTGAACACCTGACCTATTTCGGGGTGTTAACTGAACGGTTAAATAAAGGAAAAATCTATGCTGTTCAGAGGGGACAAATGCAGCTGTGGAAATCGAACATAAATGTGGCAATGCAAAATGTCAAATACATTGCAAAGGTTGATTAATTAGCAATCAAAAATGTAAGTACCCTGCATGCATCCTTGAAAATTACTAATTACTGTTTAAATGTGCTTCAAATGTCCTTGAATTTACCGTCCCACAAGTCCACAGCTACAGTGCAGAAATAAGCGAGGGCGCAATGAAGAAAAATCGATTATTCAACACGATAGCAAATCATTACAACAAATGCAATCTGTGCTATCCTCAACAGGCTCCACTTAAATCTGCCACGGGTCCCTTAAATCAAGAGGTATGCAGCCTTTGAAATACAGGCCAAGTCAGCGTATATTTAAATGCAAGAGACAACCTTTTGAAGAAGTCATCATAATTATGTAACTGCAAAAAGTGCTAGGCTATAAAAAAAAAAGGTTCCTTAAATGGAGCAATCCAAGCAATAACCTACATGTATGTTTTAAATAAATCAGCCCTGTAGTATTAGATACTTACATTTTTTAAAAAAAATTCAACTCAATGCCATTTTTAATTCGGTTTTAGCCACCTCCCCAGCAGTGCAAGATTTTTGCAACACATTCCTGTTTGTGATAATTGATTGTGTTGCAGCTCTTCACCGTAACTGTGAGTGCACCTACCTTCTCTCCTTTACCAGACAGGTTTTCGCCACCAGTGCTTTTGTTTTTTTTTTAAAGCAAAAACAAGATACAAAAGTGATGTCACGTAACTCCTCCTATCGACTCCCCAAACCGCAAGTCCGTGCAAACGGCGCAAAACTTGAGCAAAGATCTTGATAAGAGACGCAAGATGGAAATGACGCAGTTTGCCTAGGTACACCACCCCCAATGTAAAGAAAGGAAGGATGATAAGGGAGCGATAATGTAGGTCAACCCATCATGTGAGGTTATAATATTTTCAAACATTTGCCAAAATAGACTTTCAATAATTTTTTTTTTTTTTTTTGCAGTAGCCCAATATCACGAAGTATAAAAATTGGGCAAATAGCATGTGAATAAGTAACTTGAGATTAGGCATTTGCATATGCCGCACTGCAAATATCACCAACCTATATAAAAACAAAACAAAACGGATCACGGCTTTACTGCTGGCAATATGGCTTTAGTGAATAAATTGAAGAAAATTGGCATTAAACATCGATAAAGCTAATGTGCTAATTTATCGAGTTCTAGTGAATCTAGGCCATTCACGAAGGCAGTGATTTCCAAGTTAATATGGCAGTGTTCATATCAATTGCTGCAAAAGTCGCATGGGTATTTTAAGGCAGTCTGCAAAAATAAACTAAAAATATGTTTCCCTCTCAACAGTTATGAGAAAAGTTGATTTGTACCAAAGTAACAGGATTTGGGTCATCAATCTTGACCATGGTCCAGCACTTCCAAATTACTCCGGTGCATTGATGAGCCTCCTCCCTCCCCCCCCCCCCAAAAAAAAATAAAACTCACAAGAGTTTAGTGCAGTGTTTCCCAACAGGTGAGGTGTTGAGGATATACCTGCTCCCGCACAGGTGAGTCAATCAGCGGCTCAGTCGTTTTGACTGAGCCACCTGTGCTGGAGCAGGGATATCCTTAAGAGCTGACCTGTTGGGGTTTCCCGAGGACTGGAGTTGGGAAACACTGGTTTAGTGTATTCAAAAAGTGCTTCGGGCAGAGGCGAGATCTCGCTTGTGTCAAACGACTCTTTCTTGTGACGATTTGTCCTGCAGCAATTGAAATGTTACGGATTAGGCGCGGCCTCTACCTTGTATGTGGGCACTGCACTATTGCAATGTTCCCTATTTGCTTCGTTGTAATTGCCATTTACCTGAATACAGGTAGAATAAAATGTAGTGAATGGGCCTCGACAATCTGGGAGAGCCTACGAAGTTCTTGGTAAAAAGGAGGTGGTGAGATTCAGAGTGACGTATATTTGCATCAGTATTATGCCGCTGTTTGGATTGATGTTTTACCAGACAATTGTAATGAAATATTACATTTACAACGACTACGGTCTATTTACAAGGGGCGACCAACTCCCGTCGTCAAGAGCCACCAACAGGTCAGGTTTTCAGGATATCCCTGCTTCAGCACAGGTGGCTCAGTTGGGCTGAAGTAGGGATATCCTGAAAATCTGACCTGCCGCTGGCCCTGGAGAACTGGAGTTCGCCAATCCTGGTCTACTATAATACAATTCCGAAAAATTAAAATGAGAACGGATTAGGGAACTTTCTTCCTAAACAGAAGTCTCCCAGAATTACATTTGAAAAGGTATCATCTCCAGTTGTGGCAAACGGAAACTTGCCTAACACATACCGTTTAATGATATAGGAAGGAAAAGAGGGGCAACAAACCTTACAAATTACATGGCAACATTTTGGGTTAGAACACATTTGAAAATATATTGTAACTGTATATGTAAACGCTCATCGAAAGCTACTACCCCAAAAAGTTGGAACAGCAGAATGGATTAAACATCTTGGAAGCAATTCAAACATCATCACAATTAATATAATGCTGGTTCCTACCCCAGCTGTTGGTACCATGGTATGTTTGTATCTTCGACTGCGATACTATGGTTTTAGGTATTATGTATTTGTCCCCTAGCTCTTGGTACTATGGTATTAAGTTTGTGTCCCAGCGATTGGAACGATGGCAGTATGCACGTTGGTATCCTAGCTGCTCAGATTGATTGTTTGTATCATAGCAATTGCTGCAATGTTGGGGTGTGTCCAGCCGTACTTGGTCTGGAGATGCAATTCCTCTGCATCACAGCTATGCCAGGGTTGGTTTCTATCTTACCCTTTCGTACGTTGGTTTGTATCCTCTATGCCGGCACTACGATACCAAGTTTGTTTTCCAGTTCTTGGTATTGCGTTTATCAGTAGCTCAGCTGTTGGTACCGTGATGGATTGTATCCGATGAGTTGGTACTATACTACTGTTTCTTTGGGTCATAGCTCTTGGTACTAAGCCAGGGCACTCTATTGGTTTATTGCCTAACTGATTAATACAGTATTTTGTTCCTACTTGTCCCAATCAGCAATTTCCTGAGAGTATTTACTTGTGTATCAAATAGGCCGATTTCTCCCAACACCACTGATTTTTGGGCTATTCTGTATGGTAGAGGGGATCATTTATCTTGTGTGTACTGTATACAGCATAACCCATACAGATAGTTCTCTCTCTCCCTCCCCCCTTGACTTTAAGCAAGGAAAGATTCTGGATTAAAAATGAAAGAACTATACAAGTCTTTCCTATTAGACCATGGGCTTCTATATCAGGGTGAAAGTGCGGAGGCAGCAAAAGCACAATATAGAACCGTAATCCTTATCTAAAGCACCAAACATAAAACAACATAACCATGTTTATTTTACAGCTCACACATTTAACAATCCCACTTAAAATGTTATCAAAAGTTTCAGTGCTAAGCATGGCATGCAAAACGTCGCTACGCGGTGTTATGCAGGCTCGTCTAGCACTGAAAATTTGAACCATTTCAATGCTGAATGAAACTGCAACACATCGCTGAGAAATGCATGAAACTGTCGGCTACTCTAGCACTGAAGGGGTTAAGGCAGAGGAAAAACAACACGTCAACATGTAATCATCAATTATCAGACCGACACTATATGAGATATACCAATGATATTTTAGAGACCAATCTTAAATTGAATTTCCAGTACAATCAGAATGCAGGGAGTTCACACGTCTTAAACCCACTACGTAGCTAGAGCATTGTTAGGGATGCGTACTTTTTGGGGGATACCAACGGAAGCGATTGTACTCTTTCAGTAAGGGATGAAATACATGGTATTCATGATTTATTTTAGGACACCAGTACAAACTCAGTTGGAGACAGGTCAGCCAAAGCTGTACCCAGTACAAGTAGGAAAACAACGAACCCCTGTGATGGTAGAAGCCTGCTTAAACAGGACATTATATTAGACGTCTATGTATAGAATTGTCAAGCGCTTAAAAACCATAAAGCCAAAATGAGAATATTTCCTGTCTATTAAAAAAAAAAAAAAGAAAGTTGTATCGCGACAGTGTCATTTTAACAAAAAGCCCGATCACTACATGTTTACTTTGCAAATCTTACGCTGGTAACTTGCTGTAGCAGAAGATTTAAATAACAGTTTTAGTAAATTCATTTAAACCCGATCGTTAAATAAAAAACAAACAAAATGAAATTTTCACATTGCGGAGAAAAAAAAATAAAAAACTGAAAAAAAAGAATGAATCTTAAAAATACAGCAATAAGGCAAATTTCAATTCTGCAGAGATAGCAACAGTATGTGGGAGCAGTTTCAACTGAACCTTTACTTCCACAATGCAAGGGCAAGTTAAAAAAAAAAAAACACAAGCAAAGAATTGAAGGACAAACAAGAAACTGTTGAAACAAAAGAAGAAGTGTGTGACTCTTATTACGCCTTTGTGGTCTATTTGAAGAACTTTAAACAATGGCCGCCGTTTCCGAGTCCTTGAGTTGAAACTTATGCCACAGCGCACATTCACTTAGCATGAAAGAAACGCTGCTGAAATAGGACACGATACACCTTGAAATTTATTTCCAAGAACCGGACACGGGGAAAAAAAAAAAAGCAGGTTGAGAACATATGTGAAGCAAAGCTGAAATCTGAATCCAAATAAGGGTAGAAAACGGTTTAATTGCTTTCTAAAAAGAAAAGCGGTTCTTTAGAGCTTTTAGCATTACTTGTCTTTAAATAAAATACCAATTTACATATTTTTTTTTTGCTTTAAAATCCCTCACTCCTGAAGAAAAGTGCATCCAGAACCAGCATAGATTTAAGTTATACCATTTTCCCATTTAGCAGCGACATTATTCGTTTTATTCCCAAAATAATAACCTTGCGCTTCACCAAATTAGGGCCAACAAAGATCACCCCCCTGCAGTATCTGAAAAAAGGAGTCCGAATTAGGGGGGGGGGGGGTTTTGGCGGGAAAAAATGCCAAAATAATTTACCAGCTGAATTTAAATAAAAGCAAAAATATTGATTTTCTTGCAAAAGGAGTGAAAATAAAAAAGGGGGGGGGGGGGGGAAAGCATGCACTTTAACTAGAGGTGAAGACAAATATACTTATCTATACAGGCACTGGCAGACGCAACTTCATCCCTGTTACTTAGGGTAACACCACCCCCGAACCCTCCACACCCTATAATACATTGGATTTTTTTTCATTCGCTGAGGTACCAATAATTAAGAATGGAAAATGCAATACTGAAAATAAAACCTCAAATGTATGCTTTCCCCCCCCCCCCCCACCCCCCCCTCTTTATAAATCTATGGCAAGGTTTGTATGAAATGTTAATAGCCAGTTTACAACTCACACTGGCTTCTGTATTCTCCCCCTCCCCCCGGAACCAAAGATTACAGTTCTCATATAGGTGGCTCTGATAAAATGTTCATTATTTTTTTTATGTAACACCGTCAGTAGATTTGCAAATGAATGAATAGGTCTTGGCTGGCGACTGGCACATCTTGCTGGTACCATACAGTCTCCCTTGATGTTAGAAACAATTTGTTTTAATTCAGGACAAATGCGCCATGCCTTAGTGCAACAAAATATGTGCGACACTCAATGGGATACGGACAGGAGAGCTGCATGGAAATGATGTCCTGAACACGCACCGTTGGGGGATTTGTTCCTTGACGTGACGTTCGGTTTTCTTAACGCAGCCATAGTTTAAGACGCAGTGCATCTACTCCATTTAAATAGTATCTGAACAGGCGCTTATCTCGTACAAAGCCAAGATTTTCATAAAGTTTCAAAGCTGACTTGTTTGTGATCTCTGTTTCCAACACGACCTTCATTAAAAAACAAAAGAAGAGAAATGAGTGACTATCAAAATGTTGTGTCGAAGAGTTGCTGAACTAGAGCCGTCAATACTGGGTCATAAACAGGTTTCAATAGACTCATCTCCATCAGGCTTGAAGCCCAAGCTAGCAGGTTTCTATATATTTTGCACAAATACAGAGCCTAGTCTGAAATGATGCCACAGGACATCTGGGGACCCAAAGAAAGTCTAGGTCCCACTGGGCATAAAGGTGGAAATCGAGGCCCTCATAAGAATACAATCATGAAATTGCTTCTCCAGGGAGCAATTGAATCTCTTAGGCGGTGCTTATAGTGCCGGCGACAGCGACGTTAAAACAAATGCATTGTTGCCGTTGCGTGCGCTTATAGTAAGCGCGGCGCAACGGCTTGGTCGTAATCGCTGGAAGTCATCTCAATTTGATTTTTCCAGCGACCGCAGCCTGACATCGCCGGCACTATAAGCGTAGCCTAACAATACGGTGTGGAACACACAGCAGGACATCTGGGGACCTCTTTGAAGGTCAGTGTCCAGTCCAACAACATATTCAAGTTGCCCCCATGTGCTAACCTGGAGAGGGAGTGTGGGAATTCGACCCCAGTGAATGAGCCATTCTGCAAATCGTAAGCTCTGCCCCCACAAATGCAAATGGGTCTGCTAAAAAACGCGCGTTAACTTGCTGCTAAAATCTGCACATGGAAAAGCGGAAACGGACTGCTACAGTGTGATACAGGAACCCGCTGCTTAGGGAAAATCCATTAAATGAACAGGGAGACCAAAGAGACAGTATACCGGCAGCATATGAAAGTCATTGAAGCCCAAAGCCCTAACCCTCACCCGTCTTCTGCTAAAACATAAGTGTTAAATGTGCGGCTCAGTGTGTAATGTTATATGTGCTTTTTACGGGTAATTTAGTATGTTCGTATTTTTGTCCCAGGGAGGATACCACGCCATACATGGTCTGGTCTGTTTAGTACCATATTTATGGAAGAGGAATTAAATAGAATAAATATTAGATTTAATAAAAAAGTAATTGTGTGTTGTAATCTCTCACTTTATAGGATCATGTTAAGAGTGATTTATCGAACCTCCCCATGTTTATGTGCTTTAATATAGGGGTACAGCACAAAGATTTGAGCCTAGCTCCTCCTTGAGCATCACTACACACCCGTGCCCTTCCTTTCTTTCCTATATATTAAGGGTATAAGGCTGTTGTAACATTGTAAAACAATCAGCATACATACAAGCTTATGTTATGCATAGGGCTCTGCAGTAACATGATTGTATGCAAGTTATCGGATATAGTTTTACCGACATTGGAGCCTGCAGACACTCTCCTCTAGTGCCAAAGGAACAGACTACCAGGGAAGGTATTAAAGTGATGTTATGGAAAAATATTCACAACTGAAACAAAGTGTTTGGCTTTTTTTTAAAAACCTTTAATGACTATAGAAAAGGCTACAATGCATAGCATCTGAAAAATCTGCCAAAAATAGGCAATCCCTCCCTGGTCCAAATGAATTATTGACAGTAACACGTCCGAGACAAAAAAGCCAACACTTGGATAAAGATTGTTTTACGAACTTTAAATGACTTTTAAACAAATTGCGAAATGGGAGGGGTTTGATTTCCTCTGGCTACTAATTTCTGTGTGAACAGAAGTGTGCCCTGGCTAAGCGACCCTTCTTTCTCATCCAACTGGGCGGGGGGCAAGGTGGGCATTAAGTGGAGTGAACACTTGATTGGCAAGCACCCCCCCCCCCTTCAGAGGCCTTAAGTGTGGTCTGAAAAGATCTTAATTTGCATTAGGTACAGTTACAATAATGGTTTTAAAAAACATTTTGAAAACGAAATAGAAAATGGCACCTTTAAAAAAAAAGTGAGCATCTTTGCAAGTGCATATTAACTTCACAGACCACTTACTGGAATTAACAGCCCACCACGTATTTTCCGCTTTTGAAATGTAAACATTTAAGACTAGAGAATAAGCACAACAAACACATTGAATGTCTTACCTCATCACAATCCCCTTCAACCATGGCATAAATAGCTTTCTTAACCAAATTTGTACCTGAAATTTAGATTGGGAGAGTGTTTACAAAGCTAAATAATCAGGAAACGTAAACTACTTCTGAACATTAAGATCAATAGGAGATAGATGATAAGATTCGGAGCTCTAGTGCCAACAGTTCAACACTGCATCTTTATTGAAAGCTCAACACAAAAGGTCTTCTATACTGAAGGACGAACTTGGTGTCTTTCAAGGACATTTAAAGCTTGTTACACATTTTATTGTAATTATATTACACTGCATCAAGAACACTCAAAACACATGGGATTTCTCAAAGATTAGAGACACTTTATCAACGCAGTTACAGGTTGAGCTGGAGTACAAAAAAAATATGGTCTTTTAGAAGAGAATTGGTCAAATCTTCAGATGGGGGCTCCTATTGTGTGTCAGAGGCAGTTTAAAGAAAACAAAAACAAAGGTTGTAAAAAACACGTCGCTGCACAACAATTAATCTGACAGTTTTAGTCAGGTCTACTTTATCACCCATCAGAGCAGCTCATGAGAACCAAAAACATGTGTATTTTGTACCACAAGCAATTCAGATTAATAGTAAATATTGCTATTTCCCTGCAGCTTTTATGCCCTTGAAGCACAGATTGTACGTTGATATTTTACTCAGTTTTTTAACTCT
The DNA here is from genome assembly GCA_036426205.1 of Ascaphus truei. Lineage (NCBI taxonomy): Eukaryota > Metazoa > Chordata > Amphibia > Anura > Ascaphidae > Ascaphus > Ascaphus truei. The sequence continues at coordinate 40,983,977 of CM071575.1, forward strand.
TATTTACTGTGCCAATACCATGCTAGTGAGTAAGAAGTGATTAAAACATAACGTTTAATAGGAGTCTATATAAAATAATGGAACTTAAATTAAAAAAAAATAACTAAAAAATGAGGAGGGGGTGGAGATGCGAGTATAAAATTACAGTATGGTAATATTTGTAGGACTGAATCTGCCGTACTGATATATATATATAGAGATAGATATATATATATATATATACATACACACACACTGTAATTTTACTCTCATCTCCACCCCTCCTCATTTTTTAGTTGTTTCTTTTATTTAAGTTCCATTATTTTATATATACTCAAATTAAACGTTATGTTTTAATCACTTCTTACTCACTAGCACAGTATTTACACCCCTAATCACTATACACTCCGGTTCCATAACAGTGCTGTTCTTGTTTTGAATACTGGACAAGACTAAAGAATGGGAAACAAGTGTCCTTACCAATGCCCTTTCTCCTGTATTTGGAATCCACTGCTAACATGGCTATATACCCTCTTCGGAACATCTTTTTGTGCATATCCAACTTGCAGACGATGGCACCTACACACTCTTCGCCTACCACGGCCTTAAAAACAAACACGTTGCAAAATCTTCTTAATTGACAGCTCAGTGAAATAAAATGTAAATAATGTGCAGTAAGTAAACAAGCACAGAACAAACAAGAAGCAGAACACATGCTGATGTAATTCCCCACTCTGAATGCAAAATGGCGATACAAGTTGATTATAAATGTAAAACATTACAGAAAAGCTGGCATTTACTTCCATACAGAATGTATTTACGCCAGTGTGCACTGGGCAACATGTACAGTGTTTATACTATTGGAATCTGCGGTTTCAGAAAATGATTAGTAGCAGATAAGGGGTATGTTGTAATTGTCTTCAGTATGAGATAGTAGTAGAAGCAATAGCTTTGCTGTCTAAAAATGGAATCTATATTACATTAAACAAATCAGTACTGCACATTTCTAAAAATTATTTCAATGTGGATCACAAAAATGATTGCAGAGGGACTGCACTTTTAATGTGTGAATTAAACACGGTGTTCACACCCAGAGATCTGAATTTCATATTACAGCTGTGACCGCTTTCTGCAGTTTCCTTTGTGACCAGCTGACGACACCGTTAAAATCTCTTCTTGCACATCTTCATTTAGTGAAAATTACTTTATTCAGAGTTCCTCCTTATATACACAAATAATCCCTCCAAAGATGTATTTCAGTAGCCCAAAACAAACACACTAATACCTGCACTAGCCTCTCAGTTACCCACTGCCTACATAATAGCCCAAGCATACAGACATTGTTGTAACATGCAGTGTTGTAAGGTGTTAAAAACGCTCTACAGAAATTAAACTACCTTAAAAATATACAGAACATTCTTTTCCACTTGCAAAAAAATCAGACTCTACATGTCTCCTGGTTAAGGTGCAATTTGCCCAAAAATGATACTGAATCTAAGCTCAATTTGGAAGTTTTAAAGCAGTTTACCACCCTTAGTTTTATTTGATCTTCTAGCCATGCACACATCCATTGCTTATGCTTATTTTCACTTGATGTTTTCCATGGAGACTTCATCGGAATAACTTATTTTGAGCTTCTCTGATGCTTTTTTTGAAGTTGAGTAGGCTTAGCAACTCGACGATAATTTCGGGTTTGGGGTGTTTTAGCAATAACACATTGTTTGAATGTCAGTAAGTGGGAGAAATCAAAGTTAAAGAAATGGAAACACTATAGTGAGAAATATTAAAGAATAAAAAATACCGGTAGTGGGAATTACACTAATGATTAGAAAATGGATTTTATTTGAAATAAGCAAGTAGCGTTAGGATCAAAATTAAGTGTGTAGCTCGAAACATTTGGCATACAAAGATAAAGGCATGGGGAGTGCAGACTGCACGATTCACACCTTCTTTCAAAATAACACCCATGGGGGAGCCTCCGGTTGCCAGATACAGGAAGGAAATTGAATGGTTAAAATGCCAGTATTGCCCCCCGCACTGAATCAAAACAGCTACTTAAGAAAATTGTTCTAAGCAGGGCTAGGATGTTAAATACTGTATCTATATATTAACCACATCATGTAGTTACCAAATGTCCTGGTTATTAAGGATAGACCCGAGTGGCAAATTTGCACAACCACACAAATAGGTCAATAACTGCAGACCGCAGAATTAGCTGGTTACAACCACCTAAAATTAGGTGGGCTTTTAAATAAAGTATCACAAATTACATTTATGGGCAGCCCCCTTAATCCAGGGCTTTTCAACTGGCAGCACATGGGCCAAATGCAGTCTTGATGTCTCTGGACGTGCTAATGTCATACTAGTTGGTTAGGCAGCAGACTGCAATTTTTCACACAAACTCACATGTACGATAAAGTAATGTAAATTAAATAAATATATGCACATGCTTGCAAAATGTTGAAGTATTTTAAGTGTATGTACAATTACATTGCAATAAGCTCGTGGCTCTTCTACTTCTAAAGGTTTTCTGATGTGGCCCCTTTGGAGAACTCGAAGAGTCCCCCGGCCATCACCCATCTCCAGTATTTCTGGCTCACATACAACCTGTTGTGTTTTAATCCTTTTGCTGCCAGAGCAATGCGTTGCTGGCCCCTTTGGCAGGTAGTCTGTACATGTCGTCTCTGGCAGCAAGAGTGACTACAAAAGTTAAACACGACTAAAAAAATAAATAAATAACCACATCTCTGGTAGCTGCAAATGACTTATCTGTGCTTAATTGCCATGCATCATTCCAATTATGATGCTGGTATACTATACTTTAATAGCAATGTTTTAATTGCCTTTAATGCACCCAAATTAGTTACTAGATCACCACCAGTTAATATTCTACAAGCTCCCTATTTTTTTTTTTTTTTTTTTTTAAACTTTACTCGAGAGACAAATGAACAGTTTGTTTATTTTTTTGAAGTTATACCCGTCAGGAGTTTACACCCTGATGTTTGGAGCGGCCCATCTGGTGCCCCAGAGTATCAACACAACACCTGCTTCAAGTCTGAAAGAGTTCATTATTGCAGGGAGCTTCTGTTACAACCATGCAGTAAGAAATGCTGAAGTGGGTAGTTGGTGTCAGTCACTTTGTACTCCACCCTGCTTTAAAAGCTCCACGCCCAACTGAACACACAAATCCTTACACTAGTGATGCCATTCGGGCGGTCCCCATGCCATATATAGCATGCTGGTGGGAATGTATACATAAGCCAAGAACTGTACATGTAAAGGCGTGCGCTTTTCACTAGAAAATGTAGTTGGTAATACTCCCTGCGTGCACAAATGTCGGGATAATTCAGAATATCCTAACTCGGGGGTGCTCAACTCCAGCCCTCAAGCCCCACCAACAGGCCTGGTTTCCAGGATATCCCAGCTCCAGCATGGGGGGCTCAATCAAAGACGGAGCCTCTGATTGAGCCACCTGTGCTGAAGCAGGGATATTCTGAAAAACTGACCTGTTGGGGGGCTTGAGGACTGGAGTTGAGCACCCCTGAGTTAGGATATTCTGAATTATCCTGACATTTGTGAATGCGCCTTTATAAGAAAGGTGCATCTTAAGTAGAAGTTTGGCTTTTTCTACACGCTTTCTAACCTCAAAGCCCGTTCGTTCTAATTATAGCAATGGAAGATTGCATGCCATCAAAGACACCATTTAGAGGATAAATGTTCGGCCTCAAATACGGAGCTGATTAGGAAACATGATGATATATCACAACAAAGTACAAGGTCCAGCCCCGTGATCAGATGGGATAATTAAATCCCGTCAGTGCTAAAGAAATTCCCATTCCTTGGATACTGAAGTGATAGGGTGTCAGTGCGGAAACGCTGAATAGCCATGGTATCATGACTATACTTAAGTCTATTAAAGGTGATATTTTTCTATAGTAAAACTGTGCTTGTGTAATTGAATGTAGCCTCAACTCATTGCCACGCAGGCTCAAACTATATCACAACCGTAAGAGAATCTTATAAGCTACCATCTGCCCCTTTCACCTTCAAATGGAACAGGCGGCAATGTACAGTGATCCCAAGTATGACTAATGAATCTAGCTCAAAGCTTCCCTCTCAGATGACATAAAAAGCTTGGTCAGGTTTTATGATTCATTTGGGTGCCCTTTTCCACCTGTTTGCCCAGAGTAACAACCAGCAAGAGTCCTTTCCATGTTCTGGTGCAGGGGGTATCAGGGTCTTAAAGTCAGGCAGAGGGACTTGGCTATAACTACTAATCTTTTCACGGCCAGAGCAGCCTACATCACATTGCGATGGGTTAAACTACTCTTTTTTTTATACGAACATACAAAAAAAGTTTTAAACATCTTTGCTCTCCGTTTCCCAAGTGGAGACTTTTTTTTCATAAGCAGGTGCGAAGTCAGTTAACATATGTACAAAAATGGATGTTAGAGGGAGATCAACCAAAAAGAATCCCTTACAGTTGTACTCATTGAAAACAAAAAATTAGTCTGGAAAAATAAATATCCAAAGAAGGCATCAATATCCCTTTATGGGCCATTCTATCGAGTAATGTAATGGAATTTTGTATACGTGATGTCCGTTAACACTGCTTTGCAGGACATCAATAATTGGTGTAAAAAGAGGCCACGGGCAAACCAAATTAAGACCCCTTTGCTGTCAGTAGAATGTGATAAACCTCTCTCCACCATGGCCCACTGGGAGAGAAGGGAATTACAAGCTAATGAAGCCATTTTCCCACTCTTCAAAAGCAAAGCAATGTGTTGCTGCTGACCCCTTTCAAAGTGAATGATCACACAACACAGTTGCCAAGAACACAAGTGGATAGGAAATTATGCATCTACATTGATAACATATTACATGTAATATAGCATGCATCTCATCCACTTTATATCACAGGATGCATCATACACATGTCAGGGGTGGGCAACTCCAGTCCTCAATGGCCAAACAGGTCAGGTTCTCAGGACATCCCTGCTTCAGCACAGGTTGCTCAATCGAAGATATCCTGAAAACATGACCTGTTGGTGGCCCTTGAGGGCTGGGGATTCCAACCCTCTGATAGTGATAAATGGCCAGATAAAATATGCATATAGTGATACAAGGTGCATACGCACATACATACATACGTACTATAAACATATAGTGATACAAGGTGTGCGCGCGCACACACACACACACATTAGTACTATAAACATAGTGATATAAGGTGCACACATATATACCATACAATAAGTGACTGTAAGAGGCCCTCCCCTCACTTACCAGGAAGCACAGCTGCGGCCAGTTGTGGATAAAATATCTATAGGTGTAAATGGAGTAGGGCTCGGACAGGTCCCTGGTGATCAGCCTCATGATATCGGGCATCTGGAACTCGGACTGGTATCGCACGTATCGTATCGCGATGTCCCCCTCGGTGCCCGGATCCCCCCCCCGCAGGGTGCAGGCGGCCAGGCCGGCGGTGAGGGGCCCGATCTCCCGCACCCGGTCCAGCCCGTTGGGGGCGGCAGTCCGTTCATGGTGCGGGGGGGAGGAGGCGGGGAGGCCGCGGGGGTCCTTCCTGCCCGGCCCCTCCGGCCTGGTCCTCAGGGACACGGCCTTGAGGTGCCGCAGGCCCGGGCTGATCAGGCCGTTGAGGTGATGGTGGTGGCGGTGATGGCTCTTGGGACCCTCCGAGGCCTCGTTGCCCTGCTGCCCGTACCGACCCTCCTCCTCTTCTTCCTCCTCCTCCTCTCCCGGGTGGTAGCCGGCGGTGAGGGCCATGCCGGCCCCGGGGAACTGGGAGAGCTCGGGTGGGGAGAGCACGCTAGGCCCAGGCGGTGCATCAGCCATCCTGAGGGGGTGAGGGGGGGGGGAAGAGAGCGGCGGGGTTATATAGAGGAGGGAGCGGCGGTTATACGGGGAGAGGAGGAGGGGGACACGCAGCCCCGGCGGCCCGGGCCCATCACACGGGAGCCGGGCTCCGGGGGGTGTGGGGAGGGGGGAGAGGTGGTGGATGAATCCCTCCTCACTGACCCAGACTATCTTCCGCTCTCTGCCTCCGCTCACCCGCGGCCGTAAAGGGAAGCCGGCAGTCAAGAGCAACGTTTCCTGCCTGTCTTTACGACACTTCCGGCGCTGGCGATCTGCAGGATGAGGAGGGAGGGGGGAGGAAGTCCTGTGTCACTGCCGGGGGGGCTCTCACAGTTTGGGGGTACACCCTCTCAATACATGTTAGGGCTACCCCCCCTCAGTACATGTTGGGGTGTACCCCTGCCCTCAGTATATGTTGGGGTGCACCCCTCCCCTCAGTACATGTTAGGGTACGTACCCCCCTCTCAGTACATGTTGGGGGTACCCCCTCTCAGTACATGTTGGGGTGTACCCCTCCTCTCAGTACATGTTAGGGGTACCCCCCTCTCAGTACATGTTGGAGGTACCCCCCTCTCAGTACATGTTGGAGGTACCCCCTCTCAGTACATGTTGGGGTGTACCCCTCCCCTCAGTACATGTTGGGGTGTACCCCCCTCTCAGTACATGTTGGGGTGTACCCCTCCCCTCAGTATATGTTGGGGTGTACCCCTCCCCTCAGTACATGTTGGGGTGTACCCCTCCCCTCAGTATATGTTGGGGTGTACCCCTCCCCTCAGTACATGTTAGGGGTACACCCCTCTCAGTACACGTTGGGGGTACCCTCCCTCTCAGTACATGTTAGGGGTACCCCCCTCTCAGTACACGTTGGGGGTACCCCCCTCTCAGTACACGTTTGGGGTACCCTCCATCTCAGTACATGTTAGGGGTACCCCCCTCTCAGTACACGTTGGGGGTATCCCCCTCAGTACACGTTGGGGGTACCCTCCCTCTCAGTACATGTTAGGGGTACCCCCATCTGTACATGTTGGGGTGTACCCCTCCCTCTCAGTACATGTTAGGGGTACCCTCCCTCTGACTACATGTTAGGGGTACCCCCATCTGTACATGTTGGGGTGTACCCCTCCCCTCAGTACATGTTGGGGGTCTCGCGCTTGGACACGTGCTTGTAACTGTAACCTCACACGCGGGGGGGAGGTAATAACCTCACACGCGGGGATGGGGGGGAGGGGGGTAGGAGGACTGATCGCTTTGCGCCGAACAGCTGCTTCAGGGAGACGGAGGGGAGGGGGGGGACTACAACTCCCATAATGCCTCGCTGGGGACTACAACTCCCATAATGCCTCGCTGGGGACGTCACGGAGCACGTGGGATTGGGACAAGGAGCGGCAGAGTCTTTGCCCTGCTGCCTGTTATAGACAGCAGATCCCTGCAGGGCTCGGAGTGGGAGTGGGAGTATTTCTGGAGCACCAAATATGTACACAGCAAAGTTTCACATATGCGGCCAGTAATGGAGATGAGGGAGTCCCCCCCCAGCACAGATTATAGTTTATATGGAAGTAACAAACAAGTCAAACTTTGTCATCAGAACCGCCGTGTCAGGGCACAGGGAAAGACATCTGCTGAAAATATTCAAGCACGATCTACTCCCAGCAGGCGCTGGTTTGCAAGGACTTTAAAAATACTTGGTTACTTGATTTAATATTTCACCTCTAACTTTGAAGTATAGCAAGACATAACCATTATACTTAATATCAAGGGGTGTTTATAATAATAATAACAACTTTATTTCATATAGCGCCTTTTTCCCAATGGGACGCAAAGCGCTAAACAATTACAGCACAGCGCGCGGTACGCAGCGCAAAGGAATTGTTACAGACACAGTCCCTGCCCAGAGGAGCTTACAATCTATGATTTTGGTGATGCACAGGGTGATAAAGTGACTTGCCCAAGGTTCCCCTGATTCAAACTGAGTGTCATTGTTTACAGGGTCAATGTCTTTACTCACTGAGCCGCTCCTTCTTTATGATGACGTCAAGCATATGCTTTACTGCTGTAAAATAAACTATTAGTGCCTGATGTATCACATTTCTGTCCTGAATAACTGCTTTACTGCTGCAGCAACCAGTATCTCAATGTCCTGCAGTGAAGAGTTCATAATGATCTGACCACCCCATTGACATTTTCATCAGTGCCTGTCTTTGTATTGAATATCAATGAATGACAATTAATTACACTGATAAATTTAGGGGCCTATTCATCAGTTGGAAAAACTGGGACAAGTCTGGTGCAAAAGAAAAAACAGCATCAGATGTACTAAAGATATAGATAATATGAAACAGTAGTCTTCTATCCATCTGTAGAGTTTAGTACAGGGGTGGGCAACTCCAGTCCTCAAGGGCCACCAACAGGTCAGGTTTTCAGGATATTTCTGCTTCAGCGCAGGTGGCTCATTCGGTCCCTGCTTCATCATAGGTGGGTCAATCTGTCCCTGCTTCAGCACAGGTGGCTCAGTGCAAGACTGAGCCACCTGTGCTGAAGCAGGGATATCCTGAAAACCTGACCTGTTGGTGGCCCTTGAGGACTGGAGTTGCCCACCCCTAGATTAATAGGTGTGCTGTATGGTCCCTTATGTTAACCTCCAACCCCTCACTATACCCTTGCACTCAGTGTGGTTTGAATTGTATTGATCATTAGGAATAGAAATGTGTGAAGAATACAGAAATATAGCCCTTATGAGTTGACTGTGAGATCAGTACAGGGACCGATCTGTTCTGTGGAGCAAAAGCACAGCATCGTGTTATTGTTAATCTACATGTCGTAAAAACAATTTACACACAATAACCTTTTAAAATCCGAACCCTTGTGGCTTGGCTGGTGACAGAAGACTAACATACTAAATACTGCATTATTGTATGTTGTTATTTTTAAAGACAGAAGCAGAAATACAGCACATGTGAAAGGTTAGCATGTTACTCATTATACAGTCTGGAGCAGATTAATATAGTCATTCAAGTCAGTAGATTGTACTGTATGTAAAAGCCGATCGAATGAATGATCTATCTCCAAAAAGCAGTTATACACGAAAAGTAACTGTGTGCCATCAGCTGTGTGTATCGGACTCTCCTTTATAGAATGGATTACATTTGTTTTTCCTCAACAAGTTTATACTTTTTACTAAAATAAAAACTGAGGGTTAGGTCCTCAGAAGTCCGTTAAGTCTGGGCACGTTACCGGGGTTTAACAGGAATCCACAAAGCTAAATAAATACTGTATATGCAAAACCAACGGCCATTAGTGACTGTATTAGCATAGGTTTAACGCCATGTGAAGTTAGCGCTGCCTTGCGTTACCTTTAAATAACATCGCGTTAACCCTGTCTTACCCAACGGTGGCATTACACCCATGCAGGCTCTGAACAGGTGATTAATTGCAGTAAAGAGAAGACGGGAGAGGAAAATAACCCCGTACATAACAATGTGATCGTTAAATCAGACCGATAGTTAATTCAGCGGTGGATTTCCTATTGGGCCCGATATGCCAAGGCCTAGGGCGGCAACATTTTGGGGCGCAAGTGGCTGTCAACGGGACGTCACACAGCGTCGCGTTGCCGTGCAATGGGGGGCGCAGCGTCAAATGACGCGGGAGGAGGGCGGCACCAGGTAAGTGCCTAAGGGCGGCATATTTTTAAATCCGCCACTCGTGGTCTTACACTTATCCTGCCCCTGTAACAGACCTATTCCAGGGCCTGGGTGGGAGTGACGCCACCTTTAGCGCTGACCTAACTAACGCTACGTTAAACCCCTGCGGTAACTATAGCGGAGCGCTGAGGATCGGCGCGGTTAGGGGAACGCCTCTTCTGTATATCAATATTAACCATCCATTATAGTAACGCAGGGCTCGTTACGGCTGAAAACAGCACTTAGCGCATCGTTACTGAGCTTTGAAGATCCCCGTTAGCACTTAACGAGAAGTTAATTGAAGTTCACGTCTCATTAAGTAATTAACGGTCTTCTGAGGATCTATTCCAATAAGAGCAAAAGGAGATGAAATGTTTGAAGACATAAAGAAGTGGATTATATTCGGTCTCCGTACTATGAAGGCTCTGGTCCTTTTTCTGTAAAGTACCAATAGGGATTTCCCTGCCAAGTACTATTTGCACTTTACAGAATAAGAAACAGCCTTTATCTCCAAACACACAAGGAAGTTAAAAACATTCAAGGACATGTATTTCCAGTAAGTAACACTAGAGGGCACTCTTGTTCAGGGTTTCAGTGACAAGACACAGTCCTGTGGTAATGGAATACACTTTTTTTCTCTATTCAATAACATTCGTAGTTAATGTTTTATTGCAAAACGTATTTGTGATGGAAATTATTTACACATGAAATACTTTGTTGGTCTGCTTTCTTTTGAAAACCATTGAACGAAGAAGTATGTTTTTATTTATGTAGCGCCATTAATGTAGTTAGGTCCGGAAATAATTGGACACTGATACACGTTTTGTTATTTCGGCTATGTACCAAAATAAATTCAAGTTACAGTTAAATAATGAATATGGACTTAAAGTGCATTATATCAGCTTTAATTTGAGGGTATTCACATCCAAATTGGAGGAAGGGTTTAGGAATTACATCTCTTTAATATGTAGCCCCCTCTTTTTCAAGGGACCAAAAGTAATTGGACAATTGACTCAAAAGCTGTTTCATGGACAGGTGTGGGCTATTCCTTCGTTATTTCATCATCAATTAAGCAGGTAAAAGGTCTGGAGTTGATTCCAGGTGTGGCATTCGCATTTGGAAGCTGTTGCTGTGAACCCACAACATGCGGTCATAGGAGCTCTCAATGCAAGTGAAACAGGGCATTGTTAGGCTGCAAAAAAAGAAAATCCATCAGATAGCAGGAACATTAGGAGCGGCCAAATCAACAGTTTGGTACATTCTGAGAAAAAAAGAACGCACTGGTGAGCTCTGCAACACAAAAAGGTCTGGACGTCCACAGAAGAAAACAGTGGTGGATGATCGTAGGATCCTTTCCATGGTAAAGAAAAACCCCTTCACAACATCCAGCCAAGTGAAGAACACTCTCCAGGCAGAAAGACCCACGAACAAACAACAACTGAAGACAGCTGCAGTAAAGGCCTGGCAAAACATCACAAAGGAGGAAACCCAGCGTTTGGTGCTGTCCATGCGTTCCAGACTTCAAGCAGTCATTGCCTGCAAAGGATTCTCGACAAAGTATTCAAAATGAACATTTTATTTATGATTGTGTTAATTTGTCCAATTACATTTGAGCCCCTGAAATAAGGGGACTGTGTATGAAAATGGTTGCAATTCCTAAACGTTTCATACGATATTTTTGTTCAACCCCTTGAATTAAAGCTGGAAGTCTGCACTTCTATTGCATCTCGGTTGTTTCATTTCAAATCCATTGTGGTGGCGTACAGAGCCAAAATTATGAAAATTGTGTCAGTGCCCAATTATTTCCGGACCTAACTGTACATAGCGCTTCACAGCAGTAATACACGTAACAATCATATAAATAACAAATAATACAAATAACACATAATGGGAAGACGTGCTTCAGACATAAAAGTAACATTTAGAAAAAAGAGTCCCTGCACCGAAGAACTTACAATCTAATTGGGAGATAGGAAGAATGTACAGAGACAGTAGGAGGGGTTTCTGGTAAGTGCGTCTGCAGGGGCCAAGCTTTATGTATGTGGTGTATAGAATCAGCCACGGAGCTTCTCATATGCTTCGTTAAGTATTTCCACTAGGAGTAAGCCCCCATTTTACTTTCAATACTTATTCAGGCTTACATTAGCCCGTGGCCTAGCTAACGTTATCTTTATTAATAAGACTATGAATCGGTGTAAAGAATAGCAATGGCTTGTTTCAGATGAAAAATCGCACACACAGTCTCCAGGTGACATAAAATAGTTGAAGTTTGATTAAAAGAAGAGAAGCACACAGCCACTGTTACATTTTGTTACCATTCTGAATGTAAAAATGAATGACTGTCACGTGGCCTTTTGGCCACAAGTTCGAATGACCAGAGGTATTCATTGTAATAATATAAATGGATGGATTACAAAATCGTGTATGGTTTTTCTTACATGTATGTACCAGGGTTAACTACTTAGTCACCTTGACGTAACAAGTCATGCAATTAGTATTGTGTTTGGTCACATAATCAGGGGTGCTCAACTCCAGTCCTCAACACCTCCCAACAGGTCAGGTGTTCAGGATATTCCTGCTTCAGTACATGTGGCTCAATCAGTGGCTCAGTCTTTGATTGAGCCCTCTGTGCTGAAGCAGGGACCGATTGAGCCACCTGTGCTGAATCAGGGACCAACTGAGTCACCTGTGCTGAAGCAGGGACTGATTGAGCCACCTGTGCTGAAGCAGGGATATCCTGAACACCTGACCTGTTGGGGGTGGGGGGAGGGGGCTTGAGGACCGGAGTTGAGCCCCCCCTGACATAAATGACAGAATTCTTATACTACCAGAGAGAAGTCTTCAAAACCATGATGCCTTCTATTAATAGTCGGTACACGGGACATCTGCAGTCTGGTATCCCGAAGGCCTGCACATTTCAGGAGCTTTGTGTTCCAGAAGGCAGAGAGCGGTGATCAATATGGCTCAATATAGTACTTCTCCCCGGGCCACTTATCTGAAGTGGCTAAGTAGGCGACAGTGCAGCTTGTTAACATTTCTGTTATACTACATATGTTTCTTTCCTCAAGCAACTTACCCCCTTTCATCTCAAATTCCTTTAATGCCACTAGATCCACTCAAGGAAAATTCCACAGTCTGTGCAGTTTTTGCAACCACTTTCCTTAACCCGGTTTGATTCATTTTCTCTGGTTGACTGATCCACTCATCCACGGAACCAAACTGTCCACATTAAAGCATCGATCTTATATTTGTAACGCAGCCTTTTTGACATGCTGCAGCCAGCTTCCCTTGTGCAATGTCTGCTTTCTCTGCTAAAGTATAATGAACATACATTCCCGCACTACACAAACTCACAGAGAAGCGCGCGGGCTTAGTAATGTGCTGGTCTCCCAAAGTAACTCGGTTAGATAGTCACTAATGAAGTGAATTAAAATGTTTGCAATCTTTGAATATGTTGGTACAGTATAAACAAAGATCAGTGTCCTTGGCAAGGGTGCCTTCCAGGAAATAATAATATCATACATTATTTTTTATTGTAGTATTTTAAATGGCCAAGTAGATGCACAATAATAAATCGTGACTTTTTGAAAATCGAACAAAACAAAAAGATAAACATAAATGTCGACACAGCATCTATGAACAACGCATAAAGTAACCGTTTCCTATGAAACACATTTCTAGTGTACCACAAATACACATTTATTCATGAACAGCTTTGAAATGGTAAGTAAAAGAAACACAAACAAATAGTAATATCTTATAACAAAGCCCCGAATTCTCACATAGAATAAAACGGCTCCACATCACATCGTGACAACTGGACAATCACCCGACTTCAACAACCGACCGGGAAATGATGTTACAGTTCAGCGTCGCATTGATGGGATTCGTGTTCTGGCCGTGAGCTACGTGATGACGAGAATAAGCCTCCTCCCTACGCGTTTCACAACACGTTGCTTCGTCAGGGGTGGTAACATCGCTTCCCAATCTAACTCTGCTCGGTCTGCGGAGTGCGCCGTGGTAACACTGCCATGTGGAGTTGTTTTTTTCTTTCTTATATGTAAAGTGAGAATTTGGGGATATTTAATCAAAATAATACTATTAGCTCACTAACCCAGTATGCGCTTGTTCTTTTCTAAGACGGTCAGAAGGTTCTAAAACCTAGTTCTTCAACTTAGCTGCTACAGGAGTTGTATGGAGTAGCAGAAGAGAGAGGCAGAGAGAGAAAGAGCGTGAGACTCAGCAAGTTACTCTAACTCCTTCTCTACAATGTATGAATATAATGAATAATTAATATTATATTGAATATATAGTATATATGCAATATAATATTAATTTAATTATATTTATATTCAAATATTAATATTATTGATGACGTATACAAAGGACCATCAGATCTCTCTCTACTTAGGTTCTATACCCAGCTAGTATACTAGTCAATCAGTGCCAGTTCGTTTAACACTGTTACATTATGCTGGTGTTGAATAAAGGGGTTGGTATACAGATAGAACTCTACTACTCTGCTCTACAAGTCAATACAAGCCAATAATGTCCAGTTGTTGAACACTTACAATACATTGGTGTTGGGTATATTGGTTGACTTACGGATACCATTATCTGACCCCTCTCATCTCTTCTTTCTGCTCGTATAATAGCCAATCAGTGTCAGTTGGTTTATTACCATTACATTACACCAGTGTTTCCCAACTCCAGTCCTCAGGGAACCCCAACAGGTGAGGTGTTGAGGATATCCCTGCTCCAGCACAGGTGGGTCAATCAGCGGCTCAGTCGTTTTGACTGAGCCACCTGTGCTGGAGCAGGGATATCCTAAAGACCTGAGATGTTGGGGTTTCCCCGAGGACTGGAGTTGGGAAACACTGCATTACCCTATTGTTAGGTATAGCGGTTGGCACCATATGACCTCTCTTACAGTATCATTTTTTCATGCTTTATGTTGGTATTATAGCATTTGCCGGCTTCTTTTAATTTTTATTTTTTGCCATCATTTTGTAGAAATCCAAAACCAACCAAATCGCTTTGCCAAACCAAATCCAATCTCAAAACACGAAACAAATGTTTTACAACCAAAAACCCAAATGTTTTTTTAGAACCAAAACCAATACATAAGTACATTAAATAACATGAAAATAAATGTAGAACATTTGCTACAGAGCAAAAGGGTGGAATAGTAAATGGTCCACAGTCTAGGTCAAGAGTGGCCAACTCCAGTCTTCAAGGGCCACCAACATGTCAGGTTTTCATGATATCCCTGTTTCAGCACAGTTGGCTCAATCAGTGGCCCAGTCAAAGACTAAGCCACTGATTGTGCCCCTGTGCTGAAGCAGGATGATCCTGAAAACCTGACCTGGTGGCCCTTGAAGACTGGAGTAGCCTACCCCTGCTCTAGGTGGTGCTAACAGTCAGCTGGTTACAAAGACCCCCCCATGCTCTACATGAATTTGCTGCTCCACATGGACACATTCAGTGGTCTACTCTACAGGCAGAACCACTTTCATTGACCTTTACAGTAATATTGCCAAATATGAAAACCGAGTCTCCATCGTTTTCTCCTCTGGGCTGACAGGGGCTGAGAGGCTCACAAGGAAGGTGGGGAACTTCTAGATAATGTTTAACCAGACACTCTGGTCTGAGCAGCAGGCTATCTTGATTCAGAGCTGAAGAACGTTCAGTGGTTTGAGGCCTCCTTAAACCAGCAGGCGTTAATCCAGACAATCGCACAGGGATATAATCCCCCGACTCTTCTTCTGGTCCTGTCTCTGCAAAAGAAGCAATGCTGAACATGGAGAAAGAACCCAGGCGTAGCCTCTTCTCAAAGGGATTCACGTGGGGATGAGGTCTTAACAAATGTACCCTTCTGGTGCTTGACGTGGCCTTTTCTGTGGTTCCCATGGAAGGCACATCTTCCAGAAGAACGTTTATTTTGAAAAGTGTCTTCTGTTTTAGATTGGAAAGGGCTTTTCTGAACCTTTTGCTCAAGAGGGCATATAAAAGTGGGTTAATGGCGGAGTTGAGAAGCGCTAACCACGCAGCCAGCGTTTGTATCTGCAGAGGAAGTTTCCATGTCGCGTTCCTCGCTGTGACAGACTGCAGTATGCTTACGATTATATACGGCACCCAACAACAAATGTAAATCAAAATAACTAGAAATAACCTGCAGGTGCCATTGTGCTCCCGCCCTGGGGTATTATACATGGCAAAGATGTCCTGCTTTCTGCTGTGAGAGGAAGCGGGACTGGGTAAATGGGAGGTATCAATGCTGCTTTGGGAATCATCTGTATTGGGATCAGGAGGGATGTCCTCTGCGTTGTTTGTGTCCATTTTAACTGACACGTTGCTGTCTGGTCCCAGGAAGCTTGGGCTCGGTTTCATATTCTTCTGCAGCTGACATTCAATGTTATGTATGCGTCTGGCATGATCTCTTGCAACCTTCACTATGCGTATGTAACAAAATACCATAGCAAATGTTGGCAACAAGAACGAACAGGCCATTACAAATCCAGTGTAACTAGGGCTATGTGCCCAGTTAACAGAGCAGCTAAATGTGGCAGGCAAGTACTCAAAATGCCCCCACCCTACAAAGGGTGGGACTCCAGAAAATGCAGCCTGTGTCCAGATCCATATGACGGTGCCAATGGCTCGCTTCACTGTACTTTGGGTGTTATACTGAAAGCAGTCAATAATTGCTCGGTACCTGTCCAGTGCTATGGCAGCCAAAGTCAAAACGGAAGATGTACAGTAGACCACAAATGCATATCCCATGTACAAACATAAATACTGCAAGGGAAAAGACATGTTAGTAAAGTACATGTGTTCGTAGAGAATGTACATACAATGATAATAATAATAATAATAATAATAATAATACTAAAAACCCCATAGAAAATATTTAAAAACATTAACAGTAAATCACGTTGTTGTATCTTCCCATATTCCATAGAACACTAACACACACTTAATAAGCGTTGTTGGATTTGGTAATGTATGTTGCTTTAAATACCTCTGTTTGTTCTGCAGCACCTTTCAGTTTGGCAAGTGAAGGCTGACATGTGCCAACCAATTATTAAATGATCAACATTTTCTTTTTCCAATTACATTTGCTGTAGGCAGGTGTTGGCATGTGCAGAAAATGCAATCTGGGCACTGTTTATCCCATGTAAAGGACAAACAGGTATTTTCCAAATATATATGTTTTAACATTAAGTGCAGAATGCACGACACTCCGTTAGGGCGCTATGTGTAGACTCAAGTTAATGCTAAAACTGTATCCCCATTAATGTAACAATGCGACAAAGGACCTTTGTGGTCCAAAACGTCACCGATTTTTATGTTTGTTTTGTATCTTTGATGGAGCTAATAAAGTAAATAACTTGAATTGAAGGAGTGCTGCGCATAAGTTACTGTATGTTCCAGTTGTTTCAGGGGAACTAGGAAAGTACAGCTTGCACCCACCGAAAGATAAACGGAATGTTTTTTAAACCTGTATACAACATGAGTGCCTGCTACTGTTTTAATATATGTATTTCTTTTCTTTCATACAATGACCTACAGGCCTCTAACCCTCCTTTGGCTAATAGGGCTGTTAGCCATGTTGTAGAGGGGGGGGGGGTTCATTTTGTTGGGGGGGGGGTACAGGGGTGGGTGTTGGGGTGGGTGCTTCAGGATTAGCACCCCCACAGGTGTAGGAGGTTATCCTTTATCAGGAATAGTGGATAGTAAGACATTACCCAGCAATGACTTACCTCTTTGGTAGGAAAGTAGGGTAGTTAGTGTAGTTTGAGGTATATTTTAACCCTTTTGTAGCACTTGGTGGTCAACTGGTCATGGGTTGTCCATGGTTAGCTGGCCACTTTCGCTACTAAGGGGTAATATGTGACAAAATGTATAAAGGTATGTTGAATGAACCTGTAGTGTAGGGATAGGGGTAACGTATCATTATTTTAAGATTACGTAGAGTGTCCTGAAATAACATGGCGTTACCCGAATGGCGATGAGCTCCCGAACATCACCTTATATTTGCAGATAATTAGCTCGGTGGATACGGCGTTAACTCAGTAAAAATAACATCCATTCTGTTTTAGGTAACATCCCATTGTGTTCTCTTATTTAACACAGCTTAGTACATCGCTCCCTACAACTTTGCATGAAAGTTCACCTTATCATTAGCCTGCCACCTACATTATTACGTAGCAAAGTACTGGTCAATAACACTATGTGGAAACCTATCTACAAAATGGCTTCATTGAAGGAATTTAGACCCTAAAAAGTTCTTTAAGTACCTGTACCTTAATAACAAAAAAATGAGAAAAGAAAATATAGGACCCTTTCAGTGTGAGATGGGCAGGCAGATTATTGGAGATAAGGAAAAAGCTGAGGTATTAAACAAATTCTTTGCCTCTGTGTTTACCAGAGAAGAATCAAGTTCAATATTAGCGCCACAGGAGGAAGCCACAACCTCCATATTAATGACCAATTGGTTAACTGAGGAAGAAGTTCATAGGCGGCTTGATAAAAGTAAATAAGGCACCTGGCCCCGATGGCATACATCCAAGAGTTCTTAATTAGTGAAGTTCGGTATTAGCCAAACCATTATATTTAATATTCAAGGACTCTATTTCCACAGGCTCAATACCACAAGATTGGCGTAAAGCAGATGTGGTGCCTATATTTAAAAAGGGGAGCTAGATCACAACCGGGGAATTACAGACCTGTAAGCGCTGATTTCAATAGTGGGGAAACTACTTGAAGATTTAGGATAGTATTCAGGAATACCTAATGGAAAACAAAATTATTAGTAATAGTCAGCATGGATTTATGAAGGATAGATCATGCCAAACTAAACCTACTGTATTTGTTTCTTTGAGGAGGTAAGTAGGAATTTAGACCAGGGTAATGCAGTTGATGTGGTCTACTTAGATTTTGCAAAGACTTTTGATACGTACCCACACAAGAGGTTAGTGTACAAAATAAAGCAAATTGGACTCAGTAAAAATATATGCACCTGGATTGAAAACTGGTTGAAGGACAGACAACAGAGGGTTGTCATAAATGGAACCTTTTCAGGTTGGGCTAAAGTTGTGAGTGGAGTACCTCAAGGATCGGTACTGGGACACCTGCTTTTTAACTTGGAATAGGGGTATTCAGGCGGTTCACATCTGCCGTCGGGGCACGAAAACAGGAATCCACACGCAATCAATTAAAAAGGCTGTTTAATGAGTGCATATACACCAAAAAGTGTTCTGCTACAAAGAAAATGACCTTGAGCTTGGTATAGAGAGCAAAGTCTCCATCTTTGCTGATGACACTAAATTGTGTAAGGTAATAGAATCAGAGCAGGATGTAATTTCTCTCCAGATGAACTTGGAGAGACTGGAAACTTGGACAGGTAAATGGCAGATGAGGTTTAATACACGTAAATGTAAGGTTATGCATTTGGGAAGCAAGAATAAATGGGCGACTTACAAATTAAATGGGGATACATTAGGGGAATCATTGATGGAGAAGGATGTAGGAGTGGTTGTAGACAACAAGCTTAGCAATAGTGCCCAAAGTCATGCAGTAGCTGCAAAGGAAAACAAGATCTTATCTTGCATTAAATGGGGAAGGGACGTAAACATAATTATTCCCCTATATAAAGCATTAGTAAGACCACACCTGGAATATGGAGTACAATTTTGGGCACCACTCTTTAGAAAAGACATTATGGAACTAGAGAGAGTGCATTGAAGAGCCACCAAATTAATAAAGGGGATGGGCAATCTAATTTAGGAGAATTGGCTAGCTAAATTAGATTTATTTACATTAGAAAAGAGGCGTCTAAGAGGGGATATGATAACTATATACAAATATATTCGGAGGCAATAAAAGGAGCTTTCAAAAGAACTATTCATCCCACGGGCAGTACAAAGGACACAGGGTCATCCCTTTAGGTTGGAGGAAAAGAAATTTCACCAGCAACAAAGGAAAGGGTTCTTTACAGTAAGGGCAGTTAAAATGTGGAATTCATTACCCATTGAGACTGTGATGGCAGATACAATAGATATGTTCAAAAAAAAGGTTGGACGTGTTTTTTTTTAGAAAGGAAAGGTATACAGGGATATACCAAATAAGTAAACATGGGAAGTATGTTGATCCAGGGAGTAATCTGATTGCCAATTCTTGGAGTCAGGAATTTATTTTTCCCCTTATGAGATATCATTGGATAATGTGTCACTGGGGTTTTCTGTTTGCCTTCCTCTGGATCAATATACTGTAAGTATGGAAATAGGATAAGTATCTGTCATCTAAATTTAGCATAGGTTGAACATGATGGACGCACGTCTTTTTTTCAACCTCATCTACTATGTAACTATGTAACTACTATGTAACTATATAACGATGCAGCTATGTAACTATGTAATACTATGAGACAAGTCAAGTCGCTATATTTTTTGTAATCCAATGAAGGTTACTAATGCTAGAATTCAATGGTTGATGGGTGTGAAAAACGGGTCCCATCGTTCTGTCCCATTGCCCTGGAGAATCGGAACCGCCAGAATGACTTACCTGTTGGTTAATCCATCTGTTATAGATGACAGAAGTGGCCACCAAAGGCATTACACCGACGCCCACAAGGAAGTCGCTCACAGCCAAGTTGAGGAGAAATATGGATGTTATTGAGTGGAAGTGCTTGGTTGCTGCAATAATGATAATAACTAGTAGATTTCCTGGAATAAATGACATATTTTGTTAACTTTGTGTAGTAATATTGGCCAGCCTTCAAACTAGTCTCTTAAAACACGTTGTTACCCTCTGCTAGGGAAAGGGGTAAGGGCGTGTCTATTTGCTTCTAGTGTTTGGGGTTATTTATTGCTGTCGTTGATTCAAAAACATTATTTTATTTACAGTGGATTTCTAAAGTATAGCAGCTTTGGGCTGCAAAACGGGAGGAATCAGTAGGGCAGGGGTGGGCAACTCCACTCCTCAAGGGCCACCAACAGGTCAGGTTTTAAGGATATCCCAGCTTCAGCACAGGTGGCGCAATCAGTCCCAGCTTCAGCACAGGTGGCTCAATCAGTGGCTCAGTCTGAGCCACTGATTGAGCCACCTGTGCTGAAGCAGAGAAATCCTGCAAACCTGACCTGTTGGTGGCTCTTGAGGACTGGGGCTAGCAAGGAAAAGACAGCAAATTGAACAGGGGCTAGTTAGATATTTATTATAGCTTTTTTTGTCACCAGACATCAGACCCCTCTTCGTTTGCATTTATACAGCTTTTCATTTGATTTCCCCTTTTTTTCACTCTTCGCCACTTCGCTAAACTGTCCCACCAGAAATTCCTTCATTTCACTTCAAGTTTAATGCTGGGCTTGCTTATTTTGGAAAAGAAACAAGCTAATTCCATATGGAGATTCACTGTGATCTCACTGTGCCGTATTCAGTGTGATCCTTATCTGTGTGGTACACTGGATCAATAATTAGAGCATGGATCCTTATTCTTGCCAGTCCACTTGAAGAAGAGACCTGTGAGGTTTTGAAAGCTCTGTACGTTATAATTAGTTAAGCTTCAAGTTGAAGTTAAATATTATTTGTACACATGCCATGTTTTGCAACTCTGTGCTGCAAAATGGTAGGTGAAAATGCAAGGCAACTATAAGCAACTTTTGTCTTTAAAACAGGTTTCTTCCCACCATCAATATTTGAAATAAAATTGCCTAATTAACTTTTACGGGGCATATATTGGACAGAAAGAGTTAAAATAACGCATTACATGGCCCTGCATTCACATATACAATTAGATTGTAAGCTCTTCGGGGCAGGGACACCTTTTCAGAAATGTTACTTTTATGTCTGTAGCGCTTCTTCCCTTTATGTGTTATTATTTGTATTATTTGTTATTTATATGATTGTCACGTGTATTACTGCTGTGAAGCGCGATGTACATTAATGGCACTATATAAATAAAGACATACATACATACACTTATAACATTTAACACTGGATCTAGATTTTATGCTCAGATTACATACTAAACAATGAACAAGTCTTACCTGTGACAGCTGTAATGCACATAACTATCATTACAAATCCCAGAATCCCCTTTGTTAAAGAACCTAGTCCGTAGGTTAGATCCACTGTGCTGCCATTTTGTGCACCCGAGCACATATTGCTGGATGACAGGAAGCTGTTTCTTGGCAAGCATGATAGATTCCCCCAATTAGACGGCGTTGAAAACATTTTGCATTGTATTCTCCCTTGAGAAGAAATCCTCCGCTTGGCGCTTTATTCTTCAAGAATAACATTTACGGTCCATTTTCTCACGAGCGATTTACCGGTGGCGGATGTGGAACTTCAGTTTCCATTTGTATCCATGTTTCAGCTGTTGGATATTCTGTGCTATCATAGTGTGTTTGTGTGTGGGTGTGTTTATTGCTAGAATTGCAATCAGACCATGAAAGGCATTACTTGTAGGCCCTAGATTTGTATCAGCGTTAAATAAATGTATCACTGGACCAGAGATGGAAAAATAAAACAGATTCTACCGATAAAACCACAGCAACTAACAGCTATTGCTGTGTTTGCTGTCAGATAATCCTTTGAAGATGACCCACATATGCCTGGAAGTCCTCACTAAGAAGAAAGGAACCCTCTGAGGCTTTTTAATGGAACAAGCAGCGAGAAAAGACAGAGAAAAGGTAGGTGGATAGTCATGGAAACCAGCATCCCATTGACGACATGATGTGCTGTGTAGCTGACAAACCATGTCATCGTCAGACACAAGACAACTCAGATGCAAATGTGTGGCATTCACTGCTCTAGCATACAAATACTGTATGTGCTGTTAAACGGGCCCTGCTATCCAGGGGGGGTCCCAAGCTGGAATATGTTAGCGGCACGTAAACCTAACCTTGCACCCCGACCACGTTTGGGTCTCAATCATGTAACACACATGGCATTGGCAATCCCGATTCAGAACAGAACCAGAGCTAGTGCAGGGGTGGCCAACTCCAGTTCTCAAGGGCCACCAATAGGTCAGGTTTGTAGGATATCCCTGCTTCAGCACAGGTGGCTCAATGAAAGGGTCAGTCCAAAACTGAGCCACCAATTTGGGCTGCCTGTGCTGAAGCAGGGATTGATTGAGCCACCTGTGCTGAAGCAGGGACTGATTGAGCCACCTGTGCTGTAGCTGGGATATCCTTAAAGCCTGATCTGTTGGGGGGGGGGGGGGGGGGGGAGAGAGGGAGTAGAGCATGGAGTAGAGCACCCCAATATGGAGTAGACCACCCCTGCTTTACATAAATGGTCCAGTAA
This sequence comes from Ascaphus truei, assembly GCA_036426205.1. NCBI lineage: Eukaryota > Metazoa > Chordata > Amphibia > Anura > Ascaphidae > Ascaphus > Ascaphus truei. The sequence continues at coordinate 41,006,812 of CM071575.1, forward strand.
ATCTCTTTCACATCACGCATACCCTAAATTTGCCATATAATTATATAAATGTATGCTGTATTCAAGCAAAAACACATACCTCATTTTGACCTCACTAAACATATTTATTAAGAACACGTATAACCTATTTCCCAAAGTAAATCATATCCTTCTTCCATTAGCTCCGCCGTTCTTTTACTTTGCACTAAAGTGAATCCAGTTTATAATTACACACTTAATCTGGTAGTTGAATAAAATGTGAATCATCAAGAAATAAACAAGGCAGACACATACTTAATGATTAGAAAGCATACAGGCTGCAGAAGTGGCTCAGTGAGTAAAGACACTGACTCTCCAACAATGAGAACGAGTGTGAATTAGGCGAGCCTGGTTCAATTCCTGGTGTCAACTCCTTGTGACATTGGGCAAATCACTTTATCTCCCTGTGCCTCATGCATCAAAGGACTGATGGACTTCCCATTGGGCCTAAGGAGCGGTGAAGGCCTCTGTTAACTTCACTTACTTGGGGGAGAGATTGCACAACTCTTTTCTAGTAGGTTCCTGTCCTATTCAGAGGAGTTGTGATGGCTTAGTACCCATTATTATTGGGATAGCTTGTAGGGAGACAGTGATGCTAGATGAACCGGTTTGACTGATTCAATAGCACAGGTTGTCGTGGGACAGCAATGAATCCTTCAACTTCAAACTTAGACTTCCTGATCCTCTAACAGGCGCTCACTCAAGATCGGACATGTTACTAACTGGAAAACAATAGACAAAGCTAGCTGCAGAACAGACACATAGAACTGTATGTACAAGACCTTACATTGAGAACCCCAGTCAGAACGCCTAATCCTTCTTGAGGACGTGCTCCCAAATATTATGCAATACCAAATATAAGAAGAATATTTATCGGGACACTGTGTATACATGCATAGTATCATCATTATATATTCAGCACAGGTTGTTTGTTGTATTTGATTTTTTATTTTTTTTTTACTTAATTTTTATTAAAAAATTTTAGGGAGAGGGGGGAATGAAGAAAATAAAAAATGGGGGGGGGGGGGGGGGGGAAGGAAAGGGTACAAAATAGAGAGTGGGAGAAAGTACACATTCATTTACAATTTTACCTAACGAGACTTCTTAAAATATTCTATCACACATTTAATATAAATATCACATTTTTTATTTTATTTATTATTATAACAAAATTAAGTGGGTATTAATTTCTGGTTGATTTTCCCTCAGAATCCAAGGTAACCACACCTTCTGAAAATCTGTGTAGGTGTCGTTATTAAGACTACCCAGTTTTTCCATGTAGCAAATCTGCCAGATTTTATTTTTAATTTTGGGAATTGAGGGAATAATTGTTTGTTTCCATACTGCCGCTAATTTGCGTCTGAAGATATGTGGCACAGTAATTTATTTTCATGTCTCGTGAGGAGGTAATATGGTTTGTTTAAAAGAAATAACCAGGGATCCATTGGTAGGTCCAAACCGATTTTATTGTAAATTGCGGGTAGCCAATTTGGACTCTCTGCAGTATTGTTTATGATGGATGGGGATGGAGGATGCGACATGATGTATGGTATTTTACTATGAGCTTGAATTGTTTATGTATTGTTCATATATCTAATTCTTTTTATTTTTTATTATTAGATTTTTTATATATTTCAATAATAAATCCGATATTTTACAGAAATAGGAGTGCCTTTGAGTGCTACCTACTTGGAAGAGGTATATAGAAAGGGTAGGACAGGCATCCCATATATGGGGGATTCACTCTTTTTTTTAGTTCTTTGTCCAGTTGTCCCTGAAATGTATGTCGGGTTGCTTAAATGTCCCATATTTTCAGGAGGAGGATGGTGGTGGGCAGCGGCAGAAGGTGGCGAGGGATGACGGCTGCAGTCTGCAGCAGAGAGCGGAGGAGGACAATGGTGATGAGAGAGATGGATGGGGGAAAGTGAGAGATGGATGGGGGGAGTGAGAGATGGATGGGGGAGTGAGAGATGGATGGGGGGGGAGTGAGAGATGGATGGGGGGAGTAGAGATGGAGTATGGAAGAGTAGAGGATGGATGGGGGAGTGAGAGATGGATGGGAGGACTGAAAGATGGATGGGGGGTGAGAGATGGTTGGGGGGGTGAGAGGATGGTTGGGGGGGGCTGTGTGATTAGATGGGTGTGGAGGTGTGATAGATGGATGGGGTGACTGAGAGATGGATGGGGGAGAGTGAGAGATGGATGGCGTGGAGTGAGAGATGGATGGGGGGGAGTGAGAGATGGATGAGGGGACTGCGAAATGAATGGGAGGGACTGAGAGATGATTGGGGGACTGAGAGATGGATGGGGAAAGGGGGCAGAGAGATGGAGAAAGGAGGGGGAAGAGAAAAGGGGAAGAAAGAGGGGAGTGTGTGTGGGGGGGAGAGGGGATTGTGCATCCCTCTTCATTAGACTACGCCAACTATGGTAACACAGCGGAGTGAGTTGGAGAGAGCGGTTGTTGATCAGAGCGCTGTCGTGCCTCCGAGAGCCGTAACTGCCGGCGTTCCCTATTATAAAAACTTAAATGTCGCAACCCTAAGAATGGGGATTTTCACCTGGAAACTACGCAGATGGCTGCTTCGGAGTATGTAGAATGACCTCCTTATTCTTCAATGATCCAAATAAAGAATTCTGAGATTACTTGCCGGATTCTCAGGTACTTCCTTACTGCAGATTACATTAAAGCTGCAGACCAAGCAATATCGTACGTTTTTTTTTTTAATAAATCAGTTCTGTACTATGAGAAAATACTTGTAGCATTAAAAAAAACTCTGAATTACATTTTTAATGTATTATAGTTACATAGTAGATGAGGTTGAAAAAAGACATGCGTCCATCAAGTTCAACCTTTGCTAAATTTAGACAACAGATACTTTATCGATCCTATATCTATACTTACGTATTGATCCAGAGGTAGGCAAACAAAAAACCCCAGTGAAATATCATCCAATGATATCTCATAAGGGGGAAAAGAAATTCCTTCCTGACACCAAGAATTGGCAATCGGACTAATCCCTGAATCAACATCCTTCCCATGTTTACTTATTTAGTATATCCCTGTATACCATTCCTTTCTAAAAACATGTCCAACCTTTTTTTGAACATATCTATTGTATCTTCCATCACAGTCTCCATGGGTAATGAATTCCACAGTGTAACTGCCCTTACTGTAAAGAACCCTTTCCTTTGTTGTTGGTGAAATCTCCTTTCCTCCAACCTTAAGGGATGACCCCGAGTCCTTTGTACTGCCCTTGGGATGAATAGTTCTTTTGGAAGCTCCTTGTACTGTCCCCAAATATATTTGTATATAGTTATCATATCCCCTTTTAGATACCTCTTTTCTAATGTAAATAAATCTAATTTAGCTAGCCTCTCCTCATAAGTTTCCATCTTTCCGTCTTACTAATGGTTTGTAAAGGGGCATAATTATGTTTACTTCCCTTTCATCCATTGCCTGTTTAATGCAGATAAAATCTTGTTTGCCTTTGCAGCTACTGCATGACTTTGGGCCCTACTGCTAAGCCTGCTGTCTACAAACACTCCTAAATCCTTCTCCATCAAGGATTCCCCCAATTTATACCCATTTAATTTGTAAGTCGCCAGTTTATTCTTGCTTCCCAAATGCATAACCTTACATTTATCTGTATTAAATCTCATCTGCCATTTACCTGCTCAAGCATCCAGTCTCTCCAAGTCCTTCTGGAGAGAAATTACATCCTGCTCTGATTCTATTACCTTACACAATTTAGTATCATCAGCAAAGATGGAGACTTTGCTCTCTATGCCAACCTCAAGGTCATTAATAAACAAGTTAAAAAGCAGGGGTCCCAGTACTGATCCCTGAGGTACTCCACTCACGACCTTAGCCCAACCTGAAAAAGTTCCATTTATGACAACCCTCTGTTGTCTATCCTTCAACCAGTTTTCAATCCAGGTGCATATATTTGTTTTATTTTGTACACCAACCTCTTGTGTCGAACCGTATCAAAAGCGTTTGCAAAATTTAAGTAGACCACATCAACTTCATTACTCTGGTCTAAATTTCTACTTACCTCCTCAAAGAAAAAAAAAAGGTTAGTTTGGCATGATCTATCCTTCATAAATCCATGCTATTACTAATAATTTTGTTTTCCATTGGGTATTCCTGAATATTATCCCGTATTAAACCTTCAAGTAGTTTCCCCACTATTGAAGTCAGGTTTACAGGTCTGTAATTCCCCGGTTGAGCACCCTTTTTAAATATAGGCACCACATCTGCTTTACGCCAATCTTGTGGTACTGAGCCTGTGGAAATTGAGTCCTTGAATATTAAATGTAATGGTTTGGCTATAAGTGAACTTAACTCCTTGAGAACTCTTGGATGTATGCCATCTGGGCCAGGTGCCTTATTTACATTACTTTTTTTTCATATACAAATGTAATTTTATACAACATTATAATGTAACAAGCATTTTTTGTTCCTATAGCAACCATTTACAAAGTCACATCCCCTTCTCCTTCTGAAACCGGCTCTGACACCCCTCTAGCTTTGCACCAATTGTATCTAGTGACTGCCTGGTCACATGATCTTCCCCACAGAACTTTGCATCTTTGGTTCTCTTCTGCTGCACTGACAGCCATTTAGTGAAACCCTGAGACGAATTTTCGCTGATCGATCACAGGAGAACAGATCAATTGGTAATTTAGCTAATTACTTATCAGTGTGTGGATTGTATTGATGCACATATGAAAAGGGGAAAAAAATAAAATCATAATTAAAAGCAGTTTGGACGGCTGCTTTAAGTGCCAATGAACTTCAGACCTGATTGGATTCCTACTTCAACCATACACCTCATCTAAAGTACATTGATTTTATCCTTCGAGCCCCTTGGTGAAAAGAAAAGCAATTAAAATAAAATAATTATTAATCAAGGAAAATACTTTGGCAAGAGGGCAATTACATCTTTTGTTTCTGTTCTCCCGTGCCGTGTTATGTTGCCAGGGATATTTAGCATAGAAATGTCCGGGATAAGCAACTGAACTTATTTACTTTCTTTAATCTGTGCATGCAAGAGGGTGTTAGTTCATATTTTGTTCTTGCGTGTACGTACATGTTCATGTAAATATACTGACATGCTCATACATGTCCTCACGCAGCCTGACACTTTGTCTTATGCCAGGTACTACAAAAATGGGAACAAAAACTATTTTGTTACTTCAAAAATAAACACAACTAATAATGCGAGTACGTATGTATGTATGTATGTATGTATGTATGTATGTATATATATGTATGTATGTATATATATATGTATGTATGTATATATATATATGTATGTATGTATATTATGTATGGATAATACTATATATGGAGTATATCATATATCTATATGTATTATGTAGTATATATAGGTATGTATGTATATATATGTATGTTATATGTATGTATGTATATATATATATATATATATATATATATATATGTATGTATGTATGTGTATATATATATATATATATCTATATATATATATATATGTGTATATATATGGAGTGTCAGATTTCCCATTAGGACCAAAGGCGGCAACATTTTGGCGCAGCAAAAATTAACGCCCCCATATAATTTTGCCGCGCTGTCGGGCCTCTCGCACCTAACAGGAAGGCACTTCCCTGTGTCAGCTGCCTCCTCTCTGCCGCGCTCCTGCTCCTTTGGATTCCCGGCATCAACTGACGCTGCGGACGTCCCCAACGTGATGTCACACGTTGTCTCGTTGCCATGGTAACGTGACATTGCGATGTCAAATGACGTCATGAGGTCGCGTTTCCATGGCAACGCGTCGCCGTACGATTTGCGTTGATGACGTCCGCAGCGTCATTTGGCGCTGGGATTCCAAAGGAGCAGGAGGGCGGCAGAGAGGAGGCGGCCGACACAGGCACGTGCCCGAGGGCGGCACATTTTGAAATCCGCCGTTGTATATCTGTATGTATATACCGTAGGTGCGTACTGTATATCTTTATTTATATAGCGCCATCCTGGTACATCGCGTTTCACAGCAGTAACACACGTGACATAATAATATATATACACGTAATGGGAATAAGCGCTTCACACATGAATCAATAGCAAAGGGAGACCCTGCCCCGAAGAGCTTACAATCTAAGTGGTAATTAGGGAGAACTTACAGAGACAGTGGCAGGGTGTTCCGGTAAGTGCATCTGCAGGGGTCCCAGGTCAGTCCATATGGGTGTAGATCTCAATGTATACGGCGGAATGCAAACCCTATCTAAATATCTGAGTGATTTTAAGAGCATTCTGTCCTTTGGTTTCTGTCTATAAGGACATTTCTGCTACTTTTGCATTGGAAAAGGATTAAGGTCTAACAATAAACACGTTGCTATGTAATACTGAGTATTCTAGACAAGGATCCTCAACTTCAGTCCTCAAGACCTGCCACCCCCCTTACCCCCCCAGGTTAGGTTTTCAGGATATGCCTGCTTCAGCACAGGTAGCTCAATGAGTGGCTCAGTCCAAGACTGAAATTCAAGACTGTAGAATATAAAGCTGCAGACCAACCAATATCCTACATGGGTTTTCTTTTTAATAAATCAGTTCTGTACTATGAGAAAATACTTGTAGCATTTTTTTTTAAACAACTCTGAAATTACATTTTAATGTATTATAATGTAACAAGCATTTTTTGTGTCTGTAGCAACCATTCACAAAGTCACACCCCCTTCCTCTTTAGGAAACATGCTCTGGCACTCCCCTTTTTGAGCCCTGCCCTCTCCCTAGCAGTGCACCAATTGTATCTAGAGACTGCCTGGTCACATGATCTTCCCCACAGAACTTTGCGTCATTGGTCCTCTTCTGCTGCACTGACAGCCATTTAGTGAACCCGCAAGCAGAATTTTCTCCTATCGATCACAGGAGAACGGATCGATCGGCAATTTAGCTAATTACTTATCATTGTGTGGATTGTATTGATGCACATATTAAAGGAGGGGGGGGAAATCAAAATAAAAAAACGTAGCTTGTACTGCTGCTTTAATACGCTAGTGGATCGGGGCTGTGTCCAATATGGGCCAATTTACACAGAGTAAGTTACAGCTGCCTGTGAGAAGTCAGGTAAACCATAAATACATCTCCAATACAAAGTAGAGACAATGAGATTACATATATACCTATGTAACAGGAACATGTCCCTGTTTAAATAATGCAGCCTCAGAGCTCTGAGAATCCAGCAGAGAAATAGTTGATTGCAGCCACTCAATGAACTAGCATCCACCTGGACAAATGAGAGCTCTGTAAAAAGCCGCATGTGAGACACATGAGAGGGATTCCTTAGTTCAGCGGTGCGCAAAGTGGGGGGCGCGACCCCCAGGGGGGGCGGGAGATTTTGCTGGGGGGGGGGGCACGGGCAGTTGAAGAGGCCCCGCGCTCTTCCTCCAGGCATTTAAATGAAATGCCGGGGGATCGCGTGAGGCCCCTGCAACTGTTTACTTACCGGGATTCAGCCGTCTGTGTTGCGTCGCCATGGCAATGCGGCGTCAATAGACGCCGCGGCACCATGTGATCTGACGTCACACGCCCACGCAGCGTCATCTGACACGAGTGAAGGTATGCAGGGGGGCGCGAGAGCCGGGGCAGAGTGACAGGGGGGCGCAGCACAAAAAGTTTGCGCTCCCCTGCCTTAGTTCACAATTGGGCTGACACAGGAAAGCAGAGAACACTGCACACTGACACTGTCTTTTGCACAAAGGCTGTGCTGAGATCAAGACACCCAGATACCCAGACACCCATATTTCCTGGACACAGAGGACACAGGAACCTGCCAGAGACTGACATGGAGGGCCACCTGCTTAAGGTACTTCCTGAGACTTTGGGGTGATAGGCTGGTAATGGGAATATCCCTCCACTCCTGCAGATAGGGTATGGGGACGTAAGTTAGCCCTTACACAGGGATAGGGGTTTGTTATTTTGGTGTTTTTGTATGTTTTGCCTGGAAAAAGGAACAGGCTCAATAAAGCCAAGATATAATTTCACCCAAATCGGTCTCCATTATATGTACCTCTGCACACATCTCTTACAACCTACTACCATCAATTATTGTACGAGCAACAATTATAAGGTTGTAACTCCTACAGTCACCCTACTGAGAAAATGAGAGGAAAATGTTCCATTAGCTTAATGAAGAGCGTGTGAGAGCGCTAGTTACATTTTTATCACTATTAGCTCCTACAGCGTGCTGCAAGCAACAAAGTGAGTGAGAGTCGCAGGGTAACAATTATACTTACTGACAATTAACCCCTATGATGTTTAAACCATTTATCTGATGAGAAAATTAAAGAGCGGTGAATTGAAAGTTCCACGTGTTTAGTTTCTTTAGTGGCTTACCTGAGAGAACAGGGGGGGGGGGGGGAAAAGAATGATAGAAATGAACATTTCAGGGCTTTTCAGAACGATGATTCACATTCCATGCGTTTGGGTCAGGGGAGAGCAAACATTCTGTACTGCGCCCCTGCCTGCTCAGCCCCAGTGTGCGCCCCCCCCCCCTTAGCGAGGAACTGGCGTCCAATGACGCGGCGGGGGTCATCTGACGTCATATGACCCCGGATTGCCATGGCGACGTGTCGCCCGAAGCCAAGGTAAGTAGGTAACAGAGGCCTCGCGTGCTCCCCGGCAATTCTGTAACCGCTGCGCACCTCCCCTTCCCCCTCCCCGTATGTGCACCCCGGGTTTAGGATATATATTAAAGTGCGGTGGGTTTTATTAGAGCGTTTGTGATCAAACAAGTGAGGATTTCATTAGCAAATGCTTCATTTTTATTTGGACATCCAGAATCTATTTAAAATATGCTGCCTGACCAGAAAAATAAATTGTAACTGTTATAAAGTAGATAGATGGGCGCATGTGTAAAAATTTGTCCAGCGACTATTTAGACAAATTTGTGTTAATTTACGCAGCGCCGATAAATGTTTTTTGTTAAAAAAATGAGTGGGAATGTATGCAATTCACAAATTTGTCCTAAACATTCGATCCACCCAGATTCTGATATATGCTAATATAAGTCATTTGAATATACTCTGTATAGACTAGAGAGAGAGGGATTATAATGTAACAAGCATTTTTTGTTTCTATAGCAACCATTTACAAAATCACACCCCCTTCCTCTTTAGGAAACAGGCTCTGGCACACCCCTTTTTGAGCCCTGCCCCCTCTCTAGCAGTGCACCAATTGTATCTAGTGACTGCCTGGTCACATGATCTTCCCCACAGAACTTTGCATCTTTAGTCCTCTTCTGCTGCACTGACAGCCATTTAATGAACCCGCGAGCAGAATTTTCTCTGATCGATCACAGGAGAACGGATCGATCGGCAACTTAGCTAATTACTTATTGTGTGGATTGTATTGATGCGCGTATTAAAGGTTAAGGGCCCATATTTAAGCTTAGGCCTTCTAGGCCGGGACAAGGGCGACAAATTTCAGGGGGAAGCAAATTTCGGAGGGGCCGGTGCTGCGGTTACAGAGGCCTCCGCACTCTTCCTCACAACAATGAAACTGATTGCCAGGGGAGAGCCCGGGCCCTCTGTAAAGGTGTCTTACCTCCTTCTGCAGCGTCGCGGCACGTCACACGGCGATGCGTTGCTATGACGTGACGCCACATGGCGTCCCATTGTCATGGACACGCGCGTCGTCACGTGATGTCAGGATGCTGAAAGAGGAGGCCAGGGCAGCAAAAAAGTGAGTGCCTATGGGCGACAAAATTCTAAAACCGGCCCTAGGAATCCCTAAGTAGCTAAAAAGAGTAACCGCGTCCTCTCTCTCCCCTCCCCCTCTTCAGGGTCGCGTTACAAAGACATGGTGAATGGCTCGCAAACTCTTACAAGATCACCATTATTTTTCGTGGGTGGAAAAGGGTAAATTTTGGCTGGAACACGAACTTGGGCGAAATCTTGGCACACCTCCAATTACGATCTTTCTTCCTACACGTCTCGATTTCCGTTATTCTATTTTAAAAACATATCTTGCGGACTGAGGCATTGCATACTCCTCATGGTAGGAAGCGGTTATGCATCGACCTTGCAGACGCACTTACCAGAACACCCTCCTTCTGCCTCTGGAAGTTCTCCCCACTTACCTTCGGGGCAGGGACTCCTTTTCCTATTGTTTATGCCTGAAGTGCTTATTCCCATTATGTATTAGGCTACAGCCAGGGTGAGGAGACACGCGCTCAGGCTCATGAGGCGTGCAGTCAGCGCCTGCCCAAGCAGGAGCGATTGGCTGTCCTGCTCACTGCGTGCTCGAGCGGGTGGGAGGCGTGCCACAGATGGGAAGGGGGCATGTCAGACTGGAGTGGGGCGTGACGTCACATCCTCAACTCCATCTGATTGGTTGTTGTGACTGCTGTGCTCTCATTGGTTGTTAGCCAGTCATGTGACCCACAATCGCGCTCAAAAAACTAATTCTGATGTCTCCCCAAGCACACGCGCAAGAGTGCGCATGAAGCAGCACTTTGGACGCGTGCATCAGGTAACATGTATTTAAATGCGCCGAGCATGAGTGCGCACACGCACGCCTCCTCACCCTGGCCTTATAATATTATGCCACATGTATTGCAAAGCGCTATATACCTGGATGGCGCTATATTTTCCACGTTGGGGTGCGGCGGTTACAGAGGTCCCACGCTCTTCCCCGAGGCATTTAAATGAAATGCTGGGGGACCGCACGAGGCCTCTGTAAATTCCCTTACGTGGCTTCCAGTGACGTGTCTTCATGGCAACGCGGCGGAGTCACGTGACATCACATGACTCCGCGGCGTTATTTGATGCCTGAGCCAGGGTAAGGGGGGGGGGGGGGGCGGGCAGGGGGAGGGGGGGGGGGGGACAGCATGCAGGGTGGCACAGGGAGAAAAGTTTGTGCACCCCTGTACTGTGATACTTTATCAACATCTACCGGTGTGTTCCCATTTGCATGCATTTTGGAGGAAATATACACTTCGGTTTGTATCATGCTTAAAGGTCACTATGCAATGGGGGGGGGGGGGGGGGGGGGGATCCAGCATTAAAATGAATGAATCCTTTTGGAATTTTGTCAAACTTCCCATCTACGCTGGATATGATCATCTTTGCTGTGCAGTGGAGGGGAACGATCATGGAAAAATGTACGCCACCAAGAAACTCCACATTAAACCAAAGAGCTCGTGACTGTTAAAGTAAAGTGACCGGTGTACCCACGTCTACAATTTGCATCTCAATACTCCTGTTCTATAGGGTTGTCTGGCCAGACTTCTCCAACCAGTCATTTCTAACCCAATGGATTCTGAATGGTGCAGTTGAGTTCTACCTTCAGCCCTATACAAGTTAAGAAATTATTATTATTATTATTACTATTATTATCATTACTGTGCTTTTACCTTACTGGTTAAATTAACATTAATTTGCTGGGGTTGCAGAGCCATATACATTATTCCCCTGCTGTGCGGACTAAGTCACCTTGTCATAGCAACAGCATGTCAGCATGAAAAAGCTTTTTCACAAATAGGCAAATACATGTCTTTTGTGAATTAAAAGGTGTAATTATATCAGCTGCAATACATTTGAGGGTAAATGGCGAAAAATAAGTGAACTGAAAATGCTAGAAAATACTGAAAATTAAAAAGTGCAAAATAATGTATCATTTAATAGGGGAACAAGCACCGACCTACAAAAGAATTGAAATGTACAGTACAATACATTTTCACTCATTCTTAATGATTTTTAACGTTTTTAAGTGCCAACAAATTCAACAAAAGGCACAGGGGAAAAGTAGATTTTTCATAAACCAAGATCCCACTGGAAAGACCAGTTGAAACCCCATGTCAACATTGTATTGTAAGTAAATGATCATGAGCAAAATGTGAGTGGTACAGAGTTCTTCCCTGTTTCTCCTTAGGCCATTTAAGAGCAATGTGACAGATTGAGCCCTTCGCTTTTGATGCAGAAGTTGCACAAAGACGGACAGCGATTTAGCCGACACAAACCAATCGACATTTTAGTGCAGAGGAAAATACCCCGACAAACGTCACATTTAAGCTTAACTGTAGAGTAATTTATGCTAACTGCTGCTTTTAAGAGGAATTGTTGCTTTCAATGCTTAGAATGTAGAGGTCAAGATCACCTATTTTGTGAAGTGGAAATGCATAAGGATTAGTGTCACGTTTTAAATCGTTACGAGACGTGATGCTCAAAGTTTCTGCAATTAAAACTCTTTGGGACATTTGCGTTGGCAACCAGACGGCATATTGGTTTATTCTTAACATCTATTTTATGAATAAGGGGACACTTAATTTTGTATTATTTAAGCTTTCTGGACTAATAATAAAAATTATTATTTGGCACAAACAAGTGAGAACAGAAGGAAATGTATCGCTATAGCAAAATAGGAGTAAACTATTGACTTTTTGTAATATTAATTAATAATGGTTTGTTCTTGTATAGCGCTGCTAGTTGTACGCAGCGCTTTACAGAGTCCCTGCCCCGTGGAGCTTACAATCTGGGGCACAGGGAGATAAAGTGACTTGCCCAAGGTCACAAGGAGCCGGCACCGGGAATTGAACCAGGCTCCCCTGATTCACACTCCGTGCCAGTCAAAGACTGAGCCACTGATTGAGCCATGTGTGCTGAAGCAGGGATATTCTTCAAACCTGACCTGTTGAGGGGTCTTGAGGACTGGAGTTCAGCACCCCTGATGTAATTGACAGATGCGGACAGTGACATATGACAGGTCTGCAGTCTTCACATCACAGATAACATGCAACAGATAGCAAACATTATTTTCTGTGCATCAAATTTAAGTTCATTGTAAAGCTCCAAGAACTGTTTTAAAGTAGCTGTCTGAGCAGCACTTAAAAAAAATGCAGCCTTTGATTACTTTTATTGAAAACTAATTGCCTAAGCTGCCGATCGCTTGGTTCTCCCGTAATCGATCAGCAAAGATCTTGATTCCCAGGGTTCACGAAATGGCTGCCTGACAGTTGCAATCGATCCTGCAGTCAGTGCAACTCAGCAGCTACAATGTATTCTTAAATTACTAAGGTAACATCTATTGTTACAGTTTGCAGCGCAAACGGCTGGGAAATATTGGCAATAATTGATCACAAACAGGAAAGTGTCGCAAAGATCTTGCACTGCTATGGGAAAGTGTGTTAAAACCTGCTTTAGAAATCAAAGGATGCACAGTAAATTAAAACTCATTGAAAAAGGCATTACGAGTTGAATTTAAAAAAACAATGTATTATCTAATACTACAGAAATTATTTATTAAAAACAAAAAACCCCCACACCTGTAGGATATTTCTTGGAATGCTCATTTCACAGGAGTAGAAATATAAGATGAAATAGCAATTCTTTCCATACAGTACATGTCAAAAATTCAACCAACATAATAACTATACAAGAACAAACAATTATTATTATTATAATAATTATTAATGGTACATGCTGGACACTTCAATGAATGGAACTGATCCTTAAGCGTAATAATGCTCCCTTTGTTAATGCAAAAACCCGGGTTTCTTCAACCTCTGACTCCTAGCACTGGCTTGCTGAGTAGTTACAGGCTGGCGCTGAAAGAATTTTTCAACAGCAATTTGCTTTGTGATCAGGACTATTATAGAGCCGGGTAAAAGGAGCTATTTCTTTCCTTTTGGCCCAAGTAAGTCACCTCGTTCTTGTCCTATTTAGTTTCTCCGGGTAGCTCCACTGAGTCAGTTAATTGATTCCGAAGTGCCACCAGCAGACTGCACGTATGTCTACGGTTTCACATCTGAAACCAGCTCCTATCTGCCCCAGAAACAGATACACCGCACCTGCTGAGGAAGAGGAGGCATGGGGAAATGCACGTTTAAGATAAATGCCGGCACTTGATATAAGGATTGCTTATTATTACCTTTCCTTTAGAAAAGCAGCAAACACAATACAATACTGTTTTAGTTTAGAATACTGTGAACACCATTCACAAAGGATTTTGCCGTGGGCATAGATAGGGCAGAGAAATAATCTCAGTGAATAGCAGAGTTATTTTATTAAAGCTGAACCAGATGATTCTTCTGTTTAAGTGAAGTGGCGTTAAAAGGCTGAGCATTATGCAAATGTCTGTATATCTTGCTTTAAACCATTTGACTGTAGAAGAGAATGTAATAATAATAATAATAATAAAAGAAAGTAGTAGCAATTAAATGTGTGTTTCCTTCTAGGGTGCTTTTATTTTATAGATGGGTATGAAACAGGGGATCTTCGGAGCTGAACCCCATTCATTTCCGCTCTGGGGACCCCCTGCTTCCCGTGATTCTTACCTCCGTAGCTCATGCCGGTAGCCGCCCAGGTGGGGCACGCAATATGGCGGCTCAAATCTCCCGCGTCACGGGAGCCAATCATATTGGCCTGTGCGCCGCGGGACATTTGATAACCAGGAAGTAACCTGCATGAGCTTTTCCGGGATGTATCTCGGAAACCGAGGGGTCACTGGAGCTGGAATGAACAGGGTTCAGCTCAAAAGACCCCCTGTTTCTTACCTATACGGTATTAAAAGTTAAAAAAAAATACAATGTTAACTCCTTTAACTCGTTGAGTTCCAGAAGGGCTGCGGGGTTCAGAGTGCCGCTGCCCCCTCTGGCACTCGCTATCACATGACTAGGGTTGGCAGACAGCTTCTCTAAAAATACTGAACACAATGATGAAAGGTGCGATGCGCTTGAGACACAAACACACACACACCCTCTCACCTCTCTTTGCTCCATGCTGTTTCCTCCCCTCCTTGGACCCACCCACAGGCTCCTGACACCTCCTCCTGATTGGCTGCATTACCCAGAAGCAGCCAATCGGGATGGCGGAAGCTGCCCAGCCCCCAAGCAGCAGCTCTGCTCGGGGAAATCCCCATCCCCCCTCAAGCCGGTCAGGTCACTATGTCCAGGACACATACATGTGCAATATTACCTCTCATTTTACTGGACACAGTGCCCAAATACAGGACAGTCCGGTTCAATACTGGACACCTGGCAACCCTACGGACATGACCGCTCTCCGAAGTGGTCACATGATCGCTCTGTTACTGATGACAGAAAGGAAGAAGGGGAGGAGTCATCCCCCTGCCATCCGCCATCACTTCAGAGTGCGTCAGGACACAACCTCCCTTCTGAGTATTTTTGGGGAGACGTAGCTACTACCCACGGGTCCAGAACCTAGGGCGTAGTCCCAGGGTAGTCAAATGGTTAAAGCATTAGGCATTTTTTTGGTCAATATTTATTACGAGGGTGTTTATCACCACCAGAGAGAGGGCAGACAAGAGTCTACTCTTGGGGGAGTGTAATGTTGGGGGGAGTCCTTTGTATAATTGGAATCTCTTCCCGTGGCAATTTATCATTTACGTCAAAACATCAGGTGTCTTCCGTAGCAAACGTCGTCTTGTGATATAGCACCACTTAGTAAACATGGGCCATTATCCAGGGGTAGAATTAATTTTTAAAAAAAAGGGAGGACCCAGTGCAAACAATAGGTTGCGGTGATTGACAGCCGCTGAGCGCTGGGAAATGTTGCCCCAGATTTCTGAGTGCAGTATATCACATGGACCTCCAGGGAGACCGGCGGCACAGCGCGCGCATGATGGTAGCGGGGATTCATTGTCTTGCAATTGCTGCAGCAATGGTAGTTGCGCCCCTGACATAATATACTAAGGAACTCCAACCCTCTCTAATAGCGCGTCTGGCCAGTGAAGTGCAGAGTGGTGGTTGGTGTGTGGAACGCCGCGCCAACCCTCTCTAAATACCGCGTCTGAGATCAGATGCATTGATAAGGAAACCCCCAACCCTCTCAATAGGCGGTCGTGATGAGTCATATGCATTGTAAGGACCCCAACCCTCTCTATAGCGGCGTCTGAGATCAGTATGCATTGTAGGAACTCCCAACCCTCTCTAATAGCACGGTCTGAGATCAGATGGCTTGTTAGGAACCCCACCCTCTCTAATGCACGGTCTGAGATCAGATGCATTGTAAGGAACCCCAACCCTCTCTAATAGCGCGTCTGAGATCAGATGCATTGTAGTTCTTCTGCTGTGATGTTGTTGGTACAGATTTTCAAATGACCTGAAACGCTTATGAGAGAGCTCAGGACCCCCAAGGGTTCCTAGGAACCCTGGTTGAAAACACTTGATGTATGACCTAAGAGGTGGTTAAATTTGACTTTAAGCTTTAATTGCAGTAATTGCTTATAGGTATCTATTATTTATTCTCATATATTTGTATGCGGCACATTCCCATGTGAAAAGCATGAACATTACTAAATATGCAATGGACATCTTATATGACAAATAGATAAATATAAGCGGCAGGAATTCCCTGTTCATTGCTTATAATCTAATAACAGTTGGTCCACTTTCCATAGCATAGTTTATGCATATATGTCCATTAGATACAGGGGTCACTTCTGTGGTGTGAAGATGTGGTTTTTTTTTTTAAGTGACAGTTTAGAACATATGTGGCCAACTCCAGTCCTCAAGGGCCCCCACAGGCCAGGTGTTAGTATTTCTGGATCCAGGTTCATGTCTAGGGTATGAATGAAACCCATCTAGCTTCAACTCAGCCCTCATTTCCAAAGCACAACAAGTCCTGTATTATTTTCTTCACTTTATTAGGAAGCAGCAAATAAAAACAGGAACTTGGATAAGATGTTTTGTGTGGAAAGGGTGTATCTCTGTGGGGTGCTTGTAGTTAAGGCATGTGACTGGAAAATGAGATTGCCTTGCCATAGGGGTGTGTAACATAAATATACTCACTCTGTCAATGTCAGGGAAGTAAGCAGTGGGTACTGCTTGAACGGGATAGGGGTCAGGCCAAACTAACTGTCCAGCAGGGACAGGGGGGAATGGAAAGCCCATAACTTGAGGACTGGAGATGTTGCCAGGGCAACCAGGGGTGTGACAGACTGGAAGGAAAAATGGCAACATATATGTATCCTTCCATCGTCAGTGGGAGTGAAACTTCAGGAAGTAAGCATCCAAATACGGCTAGCAGGGCAGAACTGCCAAGGGACACCTATAAAAAGATTATATATATATATACTAGCGAGAGACCCGGCGTTGCCTTGGATTAATTTTGGGGGGGTGGGGTCGTACGACAGGGTTAGGCTTCCCCCCCCCCCCTTGACAGCTAGGTGGGTGACTGAGTTGACTGAGTGTGTGGGTGACTGTGTTGGGTGGGTGGGTGACCTTGACTGAGTGGGTGGTGGGGTTGGTGAGACTGAGTGGGTGACTTTGGGTCGTGACTGGGTGGGTGAATTTGTGGGGGGTCGTTGTTGACTTTGGGTCGGTGGGTGTGTGACTTTGGGTCGGTGTGTGTGTGACTTTGGGTCGGTGGGTGTGTGACTGGGGTCGGGGGTGGGGGTGACTTTTGGTCGGGTGGGTGGGTGACTTTGGGTCGGTGGGTGGGTGACTTTGGGTTGGTGGGTGGTGACTTTGGGTCGGTTGACTTTGGGTCGTGGGTTTGGTTGGGTGGGTGTGTGTCTTGTGGTGGGTCTGTTTGACTTTTGGGGTCGGTGGGGTGGGTGGGCGTGACTTTGGGTCGGTGGGTGTGACTTTGGGTCGTGTGTGTTTGGTGGGTGAGTTGTGGTAGTCTGGTGGGTGGGGTGAGTGTGTGGGGTCAGGCGGGGTGGATGCGTTTGGGTCGGTGTGGTGGGGTGAACTTTGTGGGTCGGTGGGGTGTCATGACTTGGGTCGGTGGGAGTCGGTGACTCTGGGTTGTGTGTGTGGTGGTGGGTGACTGTGGTGGTGTGTGTGACTTTGGGTCGGTGGGTGGGTCGGTGACTGGGACATGGGTGGTTGACTTGTTGAGAACTGGGCGGTGACTGGGTTGGGTCAGTGAGACTGGGGTAGTGGGTGATCTGGGGTGGGATCAGAGTGAGCGTGGTGGTATGGGGGTTGTGCTGGTTGAGGTGGGTTGGGTGGGGTGGTGAGGTGGGTGAGTTGGGCAGTGACTGGGGTGGTTTTGGGGTGAGACTGGGTGGGTCGTGTGAGTGACTGAATGGGTGGGTGAGTGTGAGACTGAATGGGTGGTGAGTGGGAGACGAATGGGTGAGGTGACAGTGGGAGACGAAGTGCTGGTGGGTGAGTGGGAGACTGATGGGTGGAGGCGGGTGATGGGAGAGCTGATGGGTGGGTAGTGGGAAACTGAAATAGAATGGTTGGTTGATTGGGACCTGAAATGGTGGTGAGTTGCGAAACTGAATGGGTGGTGAGTGGTGAAACTGAACTGGTGGGGTGAGTGGGTAGGACACTGGAATGTGGTGGTTGCGTTGGTGCCTGACTGGTGGTGTGAGTGCGGAACTGGATGGTGGGTGATGGGAAACTGGATGGTGGGTGAGTCGGTGAACTGAATGGGTGGTGGGGAGAGGTTGGGAGTGGGATGGGCGAGACGCTGGTTGGGTGGGTGAGACTGACTGGGTGTTGGTGACGTGGGAGCAGACTGACTGGTGGGGTGAGTGGGAGACTGACTGGGTGGGTGAGTTGGAGACTGACTGGGTGGGTGGGAGACTGACTGGGTGGGTGAGTGGGAGACTGACTGGGTGGGTGAGTGGGTGACTGACTGGGGGGTGAGTGGGTGACTGACTGGGTGGGTGAGTGGGTGACTGACTGGGTGGGTGGGTGAGTGGGTGACTGGACTGGGTGCGTGATGGGTGGTGACGGGGGTGATGGGTGACTGACTGGTGGGTGTGGTAGTGGGTGACTGACTGGGTGGTGAGTGGGTGCTGACTTGGGTTGGTGAGTGGGTGACTGACTGGGTGGGTGTGGAGTGGGGGTGACTGACTGGGTGGGTGATGGCTTGACTGACGGGTGGGTGAGGGGTGACTGACTGGTGTGGGGTGGGTGACGGTGGGTGAGTGGTGACTGACTGGGTGGGTGAGTGGGTGACTGACTGGGTGGGTGAGTGGGTGACTGACTGGTGGGTGAGTGGGTCTGGTGGGTGAGTGGGTGGTGGTGGGTTGTGAGTGGGTGACTGCTGACTGGGTGGGTGACTGGGTGACTGACTGAATGATGGGTGACTGAATGGGTGGGTGACTGAGTGACTGGGTGGGTGACTGAGTGGGTGGGTGGGTGAGTGGGTGGGTGACTAGTTGACTTAGTTGACTGACTGGGTGACTGGGTGGGTGACTGGGTGGGTGACTGGGTGGGTGGGTGACTTGACTGAGTGAGTGGCGTGGGTGATAGAGTGGTGGGTGACTAAGTGAGTTTTGGGTGACTAAGTGAGTGGGTTGGTGGTTACTGAGTGGGTGGGGTTACTGAGTGGGTGGGTGACTGAGTGAGTGGGAGCTGGTTGACTGGGTGAAAGTGACTGGGTGGGTGACTGAGTGGGTGGTGACTGAGTGGGTGGGTGACTGAGTGGGTGACTGAGTGAGGCTGGAGTGGGTGACTTGGGTGGTTGTGTAGTGAACTGGGTGGGGATGTGTGGTGATTGGGTGGTGACTGGGTGGGTGACTGTGACAGTGCGTGGGGTGGGAGACGGTGGTGGACTTCACCTTGACCCGTGGCATCTGGCTCTGGGCAGGAGGTGAGTTCGGGAAGCTGGGGGGAGGGTGCAAGAGTGGCAGGAGACCCGCGCCGCCGCTTCCCATCACGATCCGGGAGCCGGCGCACTGGATGGGGAGTCTCGAGCCGCCGCTTCCCCTCAGTCCAGCGAGCCACGCACGTGAGGGGGAGTCCCGCGCCGCGCTTACCTCTCCGGTAGAGCGGCGCACGTGAGGGTGGATCCCGCGCCGCGCTTCCCCTCTCCGGTAGCGCGACGCACGTAGGGGGGAAGAGCAGGAGGGCCCGGGCCGCCGGAGGGGGGAGGAGCCTGGAAGTTTGCTGCTGAGCAGGAGGCCGCGGCGCACGTGTGAGGGATGATGGTGCGCGGCTCGGGCATGTTGCGGAGCGTGGGGATTTGGGGTAGGTGGGGGGAGAGAGTGAGGGGCAAATAACACGGAGAGGAGGGGGGGGGGGTGTGTGTGTAAGGTGAGCTGCGTCCAACTGACGGGTGAGAGTGAGGGTGTTTGTGTGTGTGTGTGAGGGGGGGGGGTAGTTGTGTTGTGTGTGCTGTGTTTGTTTTTTGTTGCCTTTTTTTTTGCCCGTCACTCTGCACTCAAGCCAATGAGAGGTGCGGGGGGGGCAGGCCAAGGGACCAATGAGATTGACGCTAGGGACGCAGACTACAGTGCTTTCAGAAATATATAGTAGATATATATATTTTTTTTTTAAAACAAGTGGTAAACTCTGCTTAACTATCATAATGTAAGGAGTAGAACACAGCGTGTGTTACACGCATTAAGTGAGGATAGAAACACTGGTGTGTTACACACTGCATTGATAGTGTAGGGATAGAACACAAGGATGGTGTTACCCTGCAATTAAGTGTATGGGACCACGAACACAGGTTGTTTTTAGCACTGCTACTTAAAGTATAAGGACTGAAACACAAGGTGTGTGTACACTGACATAAAGTGTAGGGTCTAGAACACAGGTGTGGTTATCACACGTCACATTATAAAAGTGTAGAGATAGAACACAGGTGTTGCTTACACTGCATTATCAGTGTAGGGATAACACAGGTGTGTTACAACTGCCATTAAAGATGTAGCGGACAGACACTGGTACATTACAAAGCTTGAACACTGCATTAAAGTATCTAGGATAGAACACAGAGTGTAGTTACCCCTGGCAATAATGTGTAGGGATAGAACACAGTCAACCCCTGGTAGGTGTGTTCACAACACTGTCACTACTAAGTGTAGGGGGCATAGAACACAGCCGTGTTTGTTACAACTGCTACTAAAGTGTAGGTGTATGTAACACGTGTGTTTACATTGCATTATAGGTGTAAGGGCTAGAACACAGGTGTGTTACACTGCATTAATGTATAAGATCGAAACAGGTTGTTCCTCAAACACTTCATTAAAGTTTAGGGAAACTAGAACACAGGTGTGTTACAAACCACAACAACTGTCACTTTTAAGTTTTATGGATTGAACAACGCCCACTATATTACTTTTCGCCACCACCCATCCATTCAACGATTCCCGCTTGTTCCGTTCCCGTTGGTCTTTCTCACTCCCCCCGGCTTTTCCCCCCACCAGCCCCTGAGCGTACCCGAAAAACTCAAGGAACAAAAGTTAGAACCAAAAGCCCGCAGATCGTCAATAGGTCCTGCGGCTCGGTTCCCACTTTTAATCAACCTAATTTTGATCGTTGGACTCTCAATACTGCCTCACGCGTCATGGTGCCCATGCCGAAACCGCTACTTTTTTATTTAAATCGAGATCCCTGGGGCTCACTTACGCATCTCGCTACTTCCTTTGGTCTGGAGGGGTTCCTCCGCGCCTCCAACCACAGTTGTATTACACTGCATTAAAGTGTATGGATAGCAGACACGGTTTATAATGTACCACTTCAGTTAACAGTGTAGCGGAATAGTCAACCTTTGTGTGTACTCCCTCACGTTAATCCCCCCCCGGGCCTGGGCCCACGCACCGCCCCTTTACGCTATCTCTTCCCCTCTTGCCTACGTTGGCAATTTCCCTGTGTGCATCCAGCGCCACGACTTTTTTGTATATTGGTCGCCGCACGCCCACGGTTCCCCACCGCGAAACGGTCGGTCGCTCGGGGCAGTATAATAATAACACCCGCGCCGACTGGAAAGTAGACTACCGCTGCAAATCCTATTAATCCTCAGAGGCTTAGGTGACGATTACACTAAGCTTCTAAAATCTTTCTGATACGCACCAACGTTCCCCCTTAATGTACTATTGGAAGTACAG
This sequence comes from Ascaphus truei, assembly GCA_036426205.1. Classification (NCBI taxonomy): domain Eukaryota; kingdom Metazoa; phylum Chordata; class Amphibia; order Anura; family Ascaphidae; genus Ascaphus; species Ascaphus truei. Next base: position 41,028,626 of record CM071575.1, read on the forward strand.
GTGATGAAGTTTTCGCCTCCTTACTGCAAACGTGCCTGGGTAGTTCGTGCCTAGCTCAGAGTCAACGAGTTTGTTTACCTCCGCACTTCTCTTAGAAACCTTCCTTAACGAAGGCCAAAACCCCAGAAGCCCAGGCACTCCTTTTTGTTTGGTAGGCGGTCAAAGAGGGCACGAGCCCAACGGCAGCCCTGGTAACAATATCTACACCGAAGGAGGTTACCGGTTTGGGGCTAGGAGGGTCTTGAAAGTTACTATGGGGTGAACAGAGAAGATGAGTCTCAGTAGTGAGTAGGCTCGAAACGCCTACATGCAAACGGTGTCTTTGTTGGCTCTTGTTATGGAACATCAGAGGTCGACTTAAGAGGATAACGAGCTGTACTAGGAGACGGCCATACGAGACCCTACGTAACACTGAGACGTTTCAACGTTCTAGATTGCTGCTCCTGCAAATGCAACGCTAAAGTCGGGATAACTAATAGGGAAGGAGAGGACGACGAAGAAATGAGATTCATGCGTTAGGCTGAACGTGAAAAGACTGTCATACAGTTGAGCTCGGGCGCTCCTTAGAGACGCTCTTTTGGTGAGCATTGTGATCTAGAACCTCAACGTATGGATCCAACCGGAACCTGAATCCTTGGTCGCCTGCTCACCCTCCAGTGAGTGCCCCAGCCACAAACGACATCGTATGAATTAGCTCAACAAAATGAAAGGCGAGGACTTAGTGATACGCAACCCCAAAGGACTGATACGAGCTCGCCAAACGGAGGCGAAACTCCGCTCATCCTTCGCAGTATACACGAACAAAAAGTATAAGAGTTCGCATACCATTCCTTGCGCAAGGTAAAAAGCTATTCGTGCGGGGCATCCCGATCATGCCGTCGGGGGGGTGCCTCGTTGTTGTGTTATTAATACGCAAGACCAGAAAGCATGATTCTGTACCAAAGCGAGAAAGTCAACTTTCAACATAAATTTTTACTTTTATATAAGTGCAGCACATTTTTTTTTTACATAACATCCTTATTTATCTTCTCGCTTTTCTGAAGTTTTGTTCTTTCGTCGTCCAGCTGCTGTTTGTTGTGATATGTCCTCGCTCCACGCCCCCTGCCTACGCCGGACCCTAGCCCCCGTCACGCTCCCGCTGAAAAACGCCCCTTTGAATTTCCTTCCCTTTTCAACTTCATTTTAGGCTCCTCGGGCGGTGATTATCGTATCATCCTCTCACCACAATATGTGCGAGCCCCTTAAGTTTAGATGTTGGTGTCCCTACATGATTGTTTTCCCCGGCACCGCGGCCAAGGGCGCTGAGTGGAGGAGGAGCACGCCACTTGCCCATCCCTATTTCTCGACTCGCCCCCCTTGTTTTTCGTCCCCATCTGCCCTTCTTTCTTCTGTTGCCCGTGTATGTAGAAAACAGGTGTGTTATCACTGCATTAAAGTGTAGGGATAGAACACAGGTGTATTACACACTCATTAAAGTGTAGGGATAGAACACAGGTGTAGTACACTGCATTATAGTGTAGGGATAGAACACAGTTGTATTACACTGCATTAAGTGTAGGGATAGAACACAGGTGTTTACCCTGCATTAAAGTGTAGGGATAAACACAGGTGTGTTAACCTGCATTAAAGTGTAGGGACAACACACAGGTGTGTTACACACTGCATTATAGTGTAGGGATATAACATGTGTGTTCACTGCATTATAGTATAAGGATAGAACACAGGTGTAGTTACATTGCATTATAGTGTAGGGATAGAAACACAGGTGTGTTACACTGCATATAGTATAAGGATAGAACACAGGTTGTTACACTGCATTATAGTGTAGGGATAGAACACAGGGATTAATACACTGCATTAAGTGTAGGGAATAGACACGGTGTGTTACACATGCATTTAAGTGAGGACAAGAACACAGGTTGTTACACTGCATTAATGTGTAGGGATATAACATGTGTTACACTGCATTAAGTATAAGGATAGAACACCGGTGTGTTACTATGCATTATAGTGTAGGTATAGAACACAGGTGTGTTACACCTGCATTATAGTATAAGATAGAACAACAGGTGTGTTACACTGGCAAATTAGTGTAGGATAGAACACAGGTGGTGTTACACTGCATTAGTGTAGGGATAGAACACAGGTGTGTTACACTGCATTATAGTATAAGGATAGAACACAGGTGTGTTACAGCATTATAGTGTATGAGGTATAGAACACAGGTGTGTTACACTGCATTATAGTATAAGGATAGAACACAGGTGTGTTACACTGCATTTTTTTCACTTCCCGGCATGTTTTTATGTAACGTATGTAACAATGCAACATTTGAGTCATCCAAAGGGGTTAACCCTTGCGGTGCCAGGGCTGCCTGCAGCACATTATTTTGCCATGCTTTGCGTATCCCTCTGGCGGTAAGGTAAATAACAATTCCTTCGGTATAATTAGATAGATGTTGTAAGTTGTTATTTAGTTGGACCCCCTTAAAAAATAAAATAAAGCCCCCAATCTCTACTTTTTATTTGAAGATAAAGGCCCAGGTTGTGGATAGAAACATCGATCACCTTTTAATAAAGGTTTCATTCATTTTTTTATTATAACAAGTCCTCTGGAGTGCCGTTATGTTCTACCTTTCCTGGATGAACTACATATACCTGGATGAAGTCGAAGACTGAGCCACCTGTGCTGAAGCATGGATATCCATAAAAGCTGGCCTGTTGGTGGCCCTTGAGGACTGAGTTTGAGACCCCTGCAATAATTTGTTAACTTTACATAGGATGGGAATACAACAGGGCCCCAGTCATGCGGCGGGTTCCGTTCTAAGGACCCGCAAAGCGAGAATCGCCGGAAAGCGGAACCGGCGATTTTCGTTATGTGCGCATGCGCAGAACGGCAATGCGCCGTTCTACGCATGAGCAACATCGGCAAATACCCCCATTCAGCGCATGCACGATCCCGGCCCGGCCCGTTCTGCGCATGCGCAGACATGGCGGCCCCCTTCTCAGTACCGCCGAGAAGCGGGGCCTTGCTGTAGGTGCAATTTACTTAAGGCAGTGGCTCTCAACTCAAGTTCTCAAGACCACCCCAACGGGTCAGGGTTTAAGGATATCCCAGCTTCAGCACCGGTGGCTCAATCAATGGCTCAAAGAGCCTGCTTCAGCACAGGTGGCTCTATCGAAGTCCGAGCCACTGATTGATCCACCTGTGCATAAGCTGGGATATCCTGAAAAACTTACCTGTTTGGGGGAGTCTTGAGGACTGGAGTTGAGAGCCACTGACTTAAGGCATCGGATTATTTACAGATCTTCAGACGACTCTAAATGGAATAAAGTCCATTTACTTGTATTGCACAAGATCTTTTTTGGTAAATAACAAGTTTTAGGAATTGTGTGGATGAAAACGTAAAAACCCTTTATTCAGCACAAGCAGTGATATGATTTGCACTTTTTAAAAAATATATATTTGTATTAGTTTTTGAATAATATGAAACAATATAAATACAATTAAACATACATGGTAGAATGATGTGTGCATCAATATATAACATATTTAAAACACTCAATACCATACTGTCAAATCATCTATATAATATAAATCAAGTATGAAAAAAACCTAAACTTATTCATATCTACTATACCTCTACCCTCCCATAACCCCTCCTCCCCCATATCATAGCTATGATTTGCACTTTAAGGCCTGGGACATAGAGGGTTCAACCACGCTGAGCCGCGCTCCTGCTCTACCTCGCCTGCTCAAAATTGAGCTTTTTCCTGTCCTTGCAAGCGAGGCAGTGAGCGCGCTCTGGGGGCGGGGCGGAGGCGGAGGTGTGTCAGGAGGCGGAGCGGGAGGCGGGGCTAGTCCCTCGCTCCCATTGGATGTGAGCGGTCACGTGACCGCTCACATCGCTTCCCCGAGCGGCAAATTTCAAATTTGCCTGTCTCGGCAAAGTTTCTGAGCCTCCGCACGCATCAGCACGCATGCGGAGGGGGAAACTATAGCTGCGCTGATGACAGATGCAGGGGGTTAATGCATCTGTTCAGCGAGGCTGAAGCTACTATGTCCCAGGCCTAATATGTGTATCAGATTTCTGTATTATGACGATTCTTTCATTTTTTCAAATAAAGTCAATCTTTAAAATTCAAAGGCCCTATATATATATTTTTAATATTTTATATATATATATACATATATATATATAGTTTGTGACAAATTTATATATATATATATATATATTCGTCACAAACAAACTTCATTAGATATTCCATTGACTTTCTAACTTAGCAGAAAAGGTTTTGCTGCTTTGAATGCTGAAAATAGATTACATTCTTGGCCCTTGCTTTAAAAGGTTATGGAGAATAAACGCATACCCTGGTAGTGTTCTAATGATCTCCCTAATCTCAGTTGCACTTTGTCAGAACGAGGTAACTGGTAGTTAAGTGAAATACCCTAGATCAAAGAAGGGATTAATCACCAACTGAATCCGTGCTGAATAAACCTGTCATTCAAGAAAATGATTTCCACTGAACCTAGCAAAGGATTGAAGATATTTGCATAACAGGGACCAACGTACTTCAGCCAGGTTAAAAGGTTCCCAATTCATCCTGTGTTTAGCTTTTCGCCTTCTTCTCCTTTCAGCAGCCCGGTACAATGGCTCCTAATCTGATAATACAGCTAACTATCTAAATGATGTCAGTACAGGAAAGTATAGCCAAAGTTTGGGCGAGGGATGGATCAATTTCACTTTCAGTAACTCCTAAATCTGATTTGTTGGAATTTAAAATGTAATCCTCAGAGAAAGTCCCTTAAACCCAAGGATTGTTTATTAACACCCCACTTTCTGACCTTTGCGTCTTAAAACACTGATTAGCTGACATATTGCTGTTGCGGTGTTTTTTTGGTAAACCAAGGTCAAGTCCATGGATGCAATGTGACCCAACGTTAACTCTTTCAGCTACGCACTGCGTTGAGGGCCTTCCGACTTTGAAAGAGTAAGAGGCTACTCTTGCACAAGTGGCATTTCCTCCGTGCTTTACCAGCGTAATCCAAATTAAGCCAATCACAGAGAGCAGGCGACGGCATTTCACATTAGGCAGCTCAGTCGCATCTGAAAACATCTTTGCAATTGTAAGAGCGAAATCACTCAGCCATGTAACCTATTCTCTGTGCTTCTAACATTTGCTTTATTACTTAAGTTATGTTAAAAAATATATGTTGTAGAATGCACACTAAACATTTTGAAGCACCACTCCCGCCGCCCCCCCAAATATATATAAATATATATTTTTTTAAACGGCAGGATTTAACAACAAATAAATCAGAAAATGAAAGTAAAATGTGATTAAAAAAAATTACATTTTTTTTAGCATTATGTCTCTTTCTTTTTGGTTTTTAAGAAACATCTTCACATTGTAATATTTACTGTTTATTTATTTTAATGATATTTATTGTTTATCCAAATTTTCTAAAATGAAACTGACGGCCGTTATTTGAGCAGCACTGCGCTTACATGCAGTATATACATCCTCAAACGCACACATGCATTATATACATCCTCAAACGCACACATGCAGTATATACATCCTCAAACGCACACATGCATTATATACATCCTCAAACGCACACATGCAGCAACTGAGAAAACACAGCTAAACACTCAGTGGTGCAGTAAGAAGAACAGAAAAGTTACAGCAAAAGCCATAACGCTGGCCAGACAATGAACTCTACAATAAACACTGCACGTTTATTTTGGCCAAAGAACAGTAGGTAATGAGAATTTCACAGGGGAATACGTCATTAACTCTATTCGTTGCCAGAGGATGACTTTTTTAACCTTGGCTGCAAAAATAGCCCAAGTAAAGGTCATTAAAACAAGTACTCGTGTTTTCATGGAAGTAGTTAAACTGTACTGGCTTTGCATGGATTGGTCCAGTGCACATAGCATGTATTTGGCATACACAGTACTACCAAACTATACCTAAGCGATATGAGTGGGGATCATACATTCTTACATAATCCAATGAGAAATTGATGAGAGCCCTCTTTGCATTAATATGCCATGAACCACTTGTAATGTGATACCAATGCATATTTCGATCCTGCACCTGCTTCCATACCCATCTCCAAAGTTCTTTGTCTCCTCCTTTTAAACACGAAGCCATGTCCTGCAACAAGGCAGCATACAGGTTTCATCCCACTGCCAATATTTCCTGATACAAAGGAAATTCTGACACCATTCGAGCCTTCAAAGGCACTCTTAGCCACATTGAAGACTTATAGTATCTTTCAAGTTAAATATATGCAAAGAATAGTTATCAAAGAAAATTAATAAAACCATATTGAGATCATTTTTTTTTAGAAAATGATTGAAGTTTTAACCCAAGAAAGGACGCTCTTATTTTCGTATAGCTTAGTATAAGAACTTGTCAATCACGATTAAGCTTCTGGAATCGGAATCCCTTTGAAATGCAGCTGTTTCTTCTTTAATTGTGGCAGTGGACTCGAAAGAAAAGAAAAGGTCCAGCCTTAAAGATGAGCAAGGAATACAAAATAGCCCGGGATTAGCGGCGGAGTTCAAAGGTCACTAATTACACCAAGGCGTTCCCAGACACAGGGAGAACATTAAACAGGTCATCTACTAAACTGGAGAAACAGACTTTGTCTTCAAAAATGTATCTTGAAGTGACAGATTTCGAGACAAAATCAAAAGATTTTCAGCGGGATGAGAACAATGGGAGAAAAACAGTTGTTTTTAGTGTCGTAGACGTAGGATAGAAGAGGGTGGCCTGAAGATGGCACCAGACTGTTGTTGTTGTAACTGTGTGAAGTAGAGTAAGATAGCCCCATACAGGACGAGGATTGTGGGTTTAGTTTCACTGCGTGTGATGATGCTCATCACATTTTTGATTAAAAGACGGGTGGAACACATTGGATTTGTTAGTAGTGCGGCCAACTGGCTGTGTTTTAAATTAACTCTGTCGCTGAGAAAAATCCACCGAAGTATTGAGTCACAGTTGGTACGTTTGTCATGAGAGACGCCATTCCAGAGATGGCATCAGAAGTCTAGCAGGCCTCCTGAGTCATAAAAGGTTGGAAAGACAGCAAAAGATAAAGAAGTTATTTTGCTACATACTACCTGCTGGATATCTGGGTAAATGCAATAAAGACCAAGGGGGAACAAAGTGCATTTTACTTGGCACTTCGGTACAAAGTATGTTTTATTATAGACAATGCACAAACATATTTCTTCACTTTGTATGTATATCTTTATTTATACAGCGCCATTTATGTACATAGCGCTTCACTGCAGTAATACACGTGACATAATAATATAATACATAGTGGAAATAAGATCTTCAGACATGACAGTAACAATAGAAAAGGGAATCCCTGCCCCGAAGAACTAAAAATCGAAGTGGTAATTAGGGAGAACTTACAGAGACAGTAAGAGGATGTTATGATAAGTGCGTCTGCATGGGGGCAGTGCATCTGAGATGTATAGCATCAGCCAGCGAAGCTACCCATATGCTTCATTAAAGAGGTGTGTTTGGTCTTAAAGGTGGAGAGGGCGCTAGTCAGAAATTGAGGGGAAGGACATTCCAGAGGTGGGGGCATCGAGTGAGAGGTTTTAGGCGGGAGAGGATTTTAGATACAAAAAGGGGGAGATAGAAGACATCCTTGCGCAGAACGCAAGAGTCGAGCACGTGTGTAGTGAGAGACTAGGGCTGAGATGTAAGGAGGGGCAGAAGAGGGTATAGCCGTAAAAGTGTACAGCATTATCTAGTACCAGTGTTGCATATGCCAGGGCTGCGCAAACCTTTTAGTCTGCGCCCCCGTGCCTCCTCTCCCCCCCCTCCCTTACCTGTTCCCCGGTGTTTTCTGACATTGCAACATCATGTGACAGCGCGGCATCATTTGACACTGTCACCGAAGCCGCCGGAAACCAGGTGAGTTACAGAGGCCTCTCTCTTGCGCGCGCTTCCCCGGAATTTAAGTTAAATGCTTTGGGGAAGAGCACAGGGCCGCTATAAGCACCACACCCACCCCCCAGAAAATCTTGCGTCCCCCAGTTTGCGCACCCCTGGCATATACAACACTTTGTCTCATATCCATCACTGCATATGGGATCTCTCTTAGTACAGAGTATCACTACTTTTCATTCATAAGCTTTCACTTCTATTTCTTCTTAAAGGGGAACTGAATGTAGTTCAAATAGGAATCTCTTTCCTGCCCTCAGAAGACAAAATGATTGGAAGTGACACTGAAAGAGTTGTGCCACAATAAGTAAGAAGTTTGGGTATTTAACAGATGTAGGTAACATGTAACTTTTTAACAGCCATATGGCTGAGTAACTAGGCTATTTATATCTTCCACTTTGTAATAACAGGGTACTTATATATTTGGCAAATACGGAGTCCAAAGTAGTGCATCAATTTACCGGAGAAGCAGAATATTTTTGTGAGTACATCTTTGTTACGCTTAGGACTCCAGCAATTACTTGTTTTTCTCGTTAATCCAAAGGAAAGTTAAAAAAAAAAAAAAAAAAGTTTGCAAAAGTTCCATCTTTATTTGAACTTTCCATTGCACTTATTGGTGCTGCTCGCCTCCTGTGGGGGATTTGCAACCGTCTGTGTACCCGTTCACATAGCAGTGATGTCATCATAAAAGAGGAAGTAAACCGGTCATTGGCACAAGCCACATGTCCCATCTAGCACTCAATATAAAGTTTTGACTACTGGGCCTTGCAAGTAAGCCAGGTAAGCAATGGTATGAGCTGTACCATGCCAAATAAAACAAAGCTATATAGGTTAAGAAAAATTGCAGCTTTATTACACATTTATTTTAAGCTTTATTACACATTGATTTATTATACATTATACAAAAAGCGTCCTGCACACAACTGGCGCCGGTGCTTTGGAGTTCCAGATGTAATAGTCGGAAGACACAAGCCCCCGAGCTAAAAACAAAGACACAAATACACATTACACACAACCCTATTGTAATAAGGAGTATCAACAGTACACATGCTAACTAAGAGTATATAAATAACCAAGGTATGTTTGTTTTCAGCGTTTCAATGGCTGAATCACATTTTAATGTTGTCTTTTCTATAATAATATAACACAATGGGAATTAGCGCTTCATACATAAAAGTAACATTAGGAAAACGAGTACCTGTCCCTAAGAGCTTACAATCTAAGTGGTAACCCCTGGAGAACTTGCAGAGGTAGTAGAGGGGTGTTATGGTAAAATGCATGAGATTTATAGTATGAGCCCATGGAGCTACCCATATGCTTCATTAAAAAGGTGTGTTTTAACATGGGCCTTAAAGGTGGAGAGAGAGGGTGCTAGATGGATATTGAGGGGAAGGGCATTCCAGAGGTGTGGGGCAGTGAGTGAGAAAGTTTTTAGGGGGAAGAGGGCTTTATATACAAAAGGGGTAGATAGCAGACAGCTGTATAGCGAGAAATTAGGGTGAGATGTAAGGAGGGGCTGAGGGGGGTGTTGCTTTAAAAGTATTGACAGAAGAATATAGCTAAAAAGGATGTGTAGTAACTGAAAGTAAAGGAGAGGGTGGGGTGGGGGAATTTGTGTGGATAAATTGATATTGTAATGGTTTGCTATGCTGCGGAATCCTCTAATATGTAATAATAAAAAAAGAAAGAACAATTGGAAGTAAATTTAACAAGTTCTCTCACATGTAATAATTTTGGGCTTTGCTGATGAGAAAACCTGGACCGAATGCTGGTCTGCATAACATCCGGTGAGGCTGTAATCTGGAATCCTGAAGTAAAGCTGGAGACATATGAGAAAAATAGCATAATAATAGAAATGTAGCTCAATTCTTCGTCCTGGTGACAGATGTTTGCAGTGGTTTTGACAAACCTGTGTCATGAGTATAGCCGGCAGTGCAACAGCCATGGCTGCATCTTCTCCCACGGCTATTATTATTACCATTGTTCATTTAGAAAGCGCCAACATATTCCAAAGCGAAGCACAATGGGGAAACGGAGTGATATGCATTACATAAACAGAATGACATTCCAGATAGGGACAAACAAGCGCAAACAGATGCGCAAGGAAATGAGCGCCCTGATTCCGAGAGCTTACACTCTAGAGGGAATAAGAGGAAAAGTTCAAACAAAAGGCAAAGTGGCAGCTCATTGTGGGGCGGAGTATGCATCAGGGTGGCGTTTGGTCCCACCGCACAGCTGGTTCTGTTAAGATTTTGGGGGTGGGGGGGGGGGGGGTGTTAGTTTGGAGTTTGGTCCAGAAGGAAGATAGATCCGTACTCAAATACATCACATATATAGAAAATATAGCGATTGGCGAAAATGGCTAAAATTACAATGGCGTTATTTGTTTCGTTTTATTTATCGTGCATACTGAAATTGTGAGATCAGCCTGTGCTAACTCAGGGGTGCCCAATGCCAAACCTCAAGCCCCCCAACAGGTCTTGGGCTTCAACACAGGTGGCCCAAACAGTGGCTCAGTCAAGGACTGCATCACCTGTGCTGAAGCAGAGATATCCTGAAAACCTGACCTGTTGGTGTCCCTTGAGCACTGGAGTTGCCCACCCCTGCTTTAGGGAGTGGCTATCAATAGAGGGATTACTCAGACACAAACATATATATATATATCTATATATATCTATCTTCGACTGAGCCACCTGTGCTGAAGCAGGGATGTACTTAAAACCGGACTTGTTGGGGTGGTCTTGAGGAATGAAGTTGAGCACCCCTGTGCCAACTGACCATTCATGAAATAAGTGCATTAACTTACTTTCACGTAGGCAGTATTTCCAATACAAATGGGGTCTGTGGTATCATTCGGATGGTCTCCAGCACTAAAAGTCACTGTACCCGAAAGAGAAACTTCGAGTGATTTAGGAAACTTCTGCCCTAGAATGAAATTCATAGTTACTTATGGTGATACACTGTAATTATATTTAAATGGAACGGAAAAGCAATTAAACTTACCAATGACCCACACCACAAGACTCTTTTCTCTTGATAGTTCAAGTTGGCCGTAGCTAGCTTTATACTCAAAATGTACGATTTGACCCCTAAGAATAAAAAAAAAATGTAAGGAAACTAAAAATGAGAGTAGCTGAGGCAATAAACGTATAATCTGCTTTAAAACTGCAATCCGGTCTGCTTGATTTGTCAAAATATTAAAACTGATGGTTTCCTGGTGTAGAACCGCATTGGTCCTATACGGGTGGGCTGACAAATCACTTCAACAGCACAGACAGCAAACTGCTCGACGGCCATCTTGGAAAAGGGGAAATGTCTCTTAATGTATGTATCTTCCAAAATGGGGGTCCTTCCAATAGAACGGCTGCATATAATAAAGAAAAGGAGCGCCGAGGGGAGAATTGGGAGAGAGAAGAAGGGGGGGGGGGAGGGAAGAGAGAGTGCTAGGGAGAAGAAGGGGTGGGAAGAGAGAGAGAGAGAGACAAATCGAGAGAGAGACAGAAAGAGAAAGAGAGAAAAAGAGACAGAAAGAGATAGAGATAGAAAGAGAGAAAGAGATAGAGGCAAAGAGAAAGAGAAAGAAAGCGGGAGATGCCCTGGCTGGGTTAAAGTCGGGCCTTCAACTCTTCCAGCCTTGCCATTATTGGCCAATAATGCCCTTTTCGTCTGGGATTATTACTTCATTAACATGACCAGGATCATGCTGCGCTGAATTGAAATGCTTGTTTGTATACACTAATAGCAACCCGGAGAATGATAACTAACGCTATACTTATTTGCAGATCAAACATATACAAAAAAAATGTATATTTGCAACTTCTGCCTGTTCTTGGGATATGCAGGAAATTAATAAGCAGTTCACCTAGTTTTAAAGCACAAACATGTTCTACAGCAGGGGGGCCCAACTCCGGTCCTCAAGTCCCCCAACAGGTAAGGTTTTCAGGATATCCCAGCTTCAGCACAGGTGACTCAATCAGTCCTTGCTTCAGCACAGGTGGCTCAATCAGTCTCTGCTTCAGCACAGGTGGCTCAATCGGAGGCTCAGACTTCAACTGAGCTTCTGAGCCACCTGTGCTGAAGCTGGGATATCCTGAAAACTTGACCTGTTGGGGGGCTTGAGGACTGGAATTGAGTACCCCTGTCCTACTGAACAGTACACTGGCAAATGAAATGCTCTATTCACTTTGCACCTTTCCCGGGTGACACATGAAGATGGTGATAGGCAGAATGCGGCAGCACATCATTCCATTATAACGGTATACGGCCTAACACTGGATATAATTACCCACCCCAAATAACTCACAATATTTGGAATTGTTTCTCCGCGCTACCATAGAATTATAAATCGTATCATCCATTCTTACCTGTTGAAAAAAGGTATGCGTGCTTCACAGTAATCAAACCCATTCTTCACACTTTCATGAAGTTTTAATTTGACAGATAACTTTAGGTGGTGCCCATCTTCCACCAACTGGTAAAATCCCAAAATCGGTGGCACCGGCACCTACAAATGTTAAAATGACATTTGCAAAGTTACTCCAGTATAATGCAAACTATAAGTGTACAAACAATTAGTAAACGTTATTAAATGGTGAAGAGCATGCCACAGTTGCATATAAGTGTTTAAAGGAGCAATCCAAACTGGCAAATGTTTTTATTTTTAGAATTGAAGAAGGGGGGTCTCCGGAGCAGAAACCCGTTAATTAGAGCTCCGGGGACCCCCAACTTCTGGAGATACTGACCTCTGAAGTAGGTGCCGCTAGCTGCTCTGGCTCAGCAAGCAGGGCTTTCACGTTTGAAGCTCTCGCGTCACATGGGCCAATAGGAAGCCGCCGCACCGATGGCATCACGGCTTCCTATTGGCCCGCAGGGCCTGAGATCTCAGAACAGCTGACATATTGTGATCTCTGGAAGCCGAGCGGCTACCGGCACTTAACTCGCAGGTAAGTATCTCCGGAAGCAGGGTGTCCCCAAAGAGATATATATATATATATATATATATATGAAAAACAAATCCGCAGCACTCACAGGTAATGATCAAAAATAAAAAGGTTTCATTCATCAAACAGGCATCAGGGGTAGAACACAAGAAAAACCGGAGCTTTCCTGTATTATATATCTCTCCCTTCCGGAGATACTTACATATATATATATATAAACACAATATAAAATATAAATAATTTAAACTATTAAATAAAACATAAAATAAGTATATCCAAAAAATGAAAAGTGTATAGATACTAAAAATAATAATACAACACAAATGAAAATCCAGTCCCAGTACACTGTCCTTCAGAGACTTTGCAGCCTGGATTTAGGGATCACCAATCCCTCAAGGATATCTGGGAAAAAACAAAAAGAAAACAGGCGCACTCCTAGTGTATTAAAGTTTTACAATTTATGTAGGACTGAAAAATATTCCCTGACGAAGTCATCCCAGACGAAACGCGTAGGGTGTGTTTGGAGTGGCAAGTGCAGCAACTCTTAATTTTTACTGCAAGCACGGAGAGACTAGAACTTATTGCCGGTTGATCGGAAGGCAGCCCAAGCGGAGGATCCATTCTGCGGGACATTGCGAGTGAGCTGAGGGCTGAGCCTATCAGAGGAGAGTTGTCTGTGAGAGAAGGGATGTGAGTGGAGTGACGCACGGCGTGCAGACACCATATCCGGTATACAGAGGGTTTGAAGATCTCCCGGTCCTGTATACACCCCGTGTGAGGCACCAAATATACATCAGAAGCTCTGCCGGATCCCTGCTGCAAGTGTTGGGGTTTGAGATTATATCTCATAAATGCTGTTGTTCTATTTGTGAGTGCGCATTTTATAATATTTTTCAGTCCTACATAAATTGTAAAACTTTAATACAACTAGAACGTGAGCCTGTTTATTTTTGTTTATATTAGAGATAGATATATATATATTAATGTATATATATATATATAATATATATATATAATATAAGATAATATAATTTCAGCCTTGGATTGCCTCTTTAAAAGAACAATTCATGATTTTTTTAATTAATTATTTATTTAACATACAGTAGGATTGAAGCTGTGGCTCTCTGGAGCTAAACCCCCATTCATTTCAGCTCCGGGGACCCCCGGCTTCCCGAGATACCTGCGATAAGTATCTCAGCGAAGTTTAAACCTCCCACGTCATGCAGGCCAATAGGAAGTCGAGCCCGGTGATGTAACGGCTTCCTATAGGCCAACAGGACCCAGGAGCTTTGAAATGCTGCCATTTCCTGAACCCAGCTAGCCGAGCGAAGAGGTTACCGGCACACCCTATTGAGGCAAGTATTTCCGGAAGCAGGGGGTCCCCAGAGCTGAAATTAATGGGGCCCAACTCCGAAAAAAAAACTGCTTCAATCATCTGTGTGTGTGTGTCTCTGTGTCTCTCTATATCTATCTATTTATCATAGAAAATGCATGCTTATGAGCTGGGTGTCATACAGCATCTCTTACCTGTGACGTGTAGTAGCACAAATTGAACAAGTCTAAGGGAGGGGTGAAAGGAAACTTGTAGGGTCCATTGAATGCAGAATCGTCTGCGACACCAACACTGCTGGAAGTCAACATGGAAGAGTCAACGGACGTCACACAGGGATGGACCAGGATATCCTGAAGTGGGGAGCCGTTGGCAGGAAGATTCAAGCTCACCATGACGTTCGCAGTGATTGCTTCCAAATTGCACTTCAGGAAAAAAATAAAGAAATGTGGTTAATTAGATCGGTTTTAATACTTAAAATAAGGGTTTTAAGCCACATGTCCACACCAGCAATACAAGCTTTAAATGACCCCCCTGTGGAATTTGGGCATTAAATCAATCAAATGTACTTTCTGCATAATAATAATAATTCACATAGGTCGGGACATGCATATAAGTCCTTGAGCCACTTTAGGATGACTGCAATCAGACCTTTATTATTTTAGGTACCGCTGAATGAGTTAGGCCCTGGGAGATAATGTAGCTTGTGCAAAGATAAACAAAAGAAGAAATCGGCAGGACAAGAGTTCAAACCCAAATCTTTCTGACTCCCACCATGTACACTGACCACCACCTGCACAAACATCTGCCTCCCTTCAATTCGGGTTTCTCCCCACTAAACCATTTTCTAAATACTGTTTATACATTTCAACTATGCGCAAACTGTGTTAAAAACGTTGGTCTTAGTGCAAAAGCTTTCTGGCAGAAAGACAAATAACCCTGAAAACATTCTGCAATCACTTCATTTATTCTTGGTTAATCAGTGCAGCTATTTGGTAACATCAATGCATTGATTCTTGGATGAAACAGATGCAAACGTGTAGATTGTGTGAGCCTCTGAAAGCCTGCATTTATGGGCACGATCCTTAAAGTAGCAAAACATGAAAAATCCTATGGGCCTCATGCAGAGAGCAGCGCTTTAAGAAACTGGCGGATTGAATCTTTTGTACATGTAATGTGGAGAATTCGCCGCCGTATGCTGAAAGGAACGGTAAGCGCCATAATTGGCATTCAGGAATATGGAAAGTTGTAATTGGCGCGAATCGCGCTGTTTGAATGTGCCGGCAAGAAACCGCGAGTTTAAAGTTCCGTTTTTTTTTTTTTTTTTTTGGCGCGCAACTGAGGCACGAGACCGCCAGGGTAATGACGTTTCATGTTTCTGATTTTTACATACGCCTGCAGCATGTACAGGGACAACAGTGTGGATATTTCTGTTTATTACATAAGGAGCCCCCATGCAACCATCTGGGGCATAACACAAGAGCTGGTGTATTGTGCCACGTCATCCCTATCGCCAGCCAGCATAAGGGGTTTGCCAACTTTTCATGGCGTGCAGACTTGGCGAACAGCTCTCCATGTTTCTGGAGAGATTCTCTCACACATGCTGTTCGCCGCTTCCTGCATACGGCGGCTTGAAAAAGTGCAGAAATCTAGGGATTCGCCACCGCCTCGGCGAGATTTACAAAGGTAAAAAGAACATGGCGCTTTTCTCTCTGTTTCCCTATTTCACGCCACTTTCTGATTTTCTGGCCGCAAAATTCTCTGATAAGTGGCGAAAGCGAGCTTAGCGCTGCTCTCTGCATAGGCCCCTATATGTTTTTTTTTTTTAAATAAATCAGTTCTGTAGTATTTGATAATACTGTCTGCATTTCTTTTAAACTCCTGCCATTTGGAATATTTTTTTTTAATGTACTGATCATCCTTTGGTTGCTACAACCATTTAGAAAGTCATATCCACTTCCTCTTTTCAAACAATCTCACGCACACCTTTTTGATCGCTGTCCTTTGGCAACAAAGTATCACAAACAGATCTGTTGCTGTGTTCCAAACAGCAGACTGTCCAGTACTCTGAAAGCTGTAACAATAATGTGTTACACTTAATAATATAATGTTACACATCAGCTGCAGCATTTCACAGCAGGCAGCTTGGAGTCAGAAGGCGGCCATTATTAGTATTGCTGCTGTACCACGTGGAAATATAACAATAAGCTGCTATAAAGAAGGCATCATTGGGTTTCCTTTGCATTGAAACAAAAAGACAAAAAGCCCCAATGCTACAACAAATACGACAAATTGTATAGTTAAATACTTATCTGTTTTTCTTCTTATAAAAAAGGGTCATTTAGTTAAATTCTTTGGCCAAAGCGTTATAAGCCTGCAGCCAAGCGAAGGCAGCCCCTTTTTGCAGGCACTAACACTACCAACAAACATTCTATTCGCCTCTCTAGTGGAGGGAGAAACGTCTCAATAGACTGATCATTCACAGGTGCATAATAAGACCTGCTATTTAAAAATGGGATGGGTGAGATTAAAGCCGCAGTCCAAGCTGACGTTTTTTTTTTTTTATTCTATTTTTTCCCCTTTAATTTGTGCATCCATACAATCCACACAATTGTAGGTAATTAGCCAAGTTGCTGATTGATTGGCGAAGATTCGGCTCGGGGGTTCACTAAATGGCTGTCAGTGCCGCAGGAGAGGACCAAAGATGCAAAGTTCTGTGGGGGAGATCACGTGACCAGGCAGTCACAAGATACAATTGGTGCACTGCTAGAGAGGGCAGGGCTCAAAAAGGGGTGTGCCAGAGCCTGTTTCAGAAGAGGAAGGGGATATGATTTTGTAAATGGTTGCTATAGAAACAAAAAAAATGCTTGTTACATTAGAAATACAATCATTTAGAGTTGTTTATAAATAATAAAAAAAAATGCTTCAAGTATTTTCTCATAGCACAGAACTGACATGTTCCGGAGCGCGGGATGGTGTTCCGGGGCGCGGGATGGTGTTCCGGGGCGCGGGATGGTGTTCCGGGGCGCGGGATGGTGTTCTGGGGCGCGGGATGGTGTTCTGGCGCGCGGGAGGATGGGGCACTAAAAGCCGTGATCCCTGGTGCAGCCGAATCGGCGGTAGTTCCGCCATTGCTTCTTCAGCCAGGGATTTTATGAGTGAGCCACCACCTATCCAGCATTCATTACTTACAGAATCATTACATTCATCCTATTTTATATTTGTATCTTGTGTCTGGTTTCTTTCTGTGGGGGGACACACACCATTTTGATACATTGTCTCTGCGTTTTGCTTTCTGTTTATTATCGCACTGTTTGTGTATATATCACATCGAATTGTATGAGGTTTTTTCTCTCTTTATATTAAAATCTTTATATTTTTGGCATCTCTTTGCAGCTTTATATTTCAACATTCTCAGTGCGGGGAACCCCATATGTATACATATCTTCGGGATTATAAGGGGTCCGTTAACTCAGGGGTGCTCAACTCCAGTCCTCAAGCGCCCCCCTGCGTTACCTGTTCCCTTTGCACCAATAAATTATTACATTAATTTTTTAATTGGTGGTGCTATCACTCCAAATATCTATTGGTTTCTTTTATAGTTCAAATGTTTTCCTTTTTTTTTTGTATCTGTTAGCTTTACATGTGTTATGCACAGAGAATCCCATTGGGAGAAAAGTGCTATATAAAAAGGTATTATAATTCAACTGTATTTTGTCATTATTGCTATGTACGTCAAGAAACAATAATCATTAAACATTTAATTCAAGATGATGTTCTGTACAATAACATAGAATCTACCCACTAGATGTTATTCAATGAAAAATGAGGACACAAAAACCTAATTCAAACAGAGAAAAGCAACAACAAAAAAAATGCCCAGAATCCAATGGTCAAAATGCAATCAATTTACTGATGACAGATATACTGAAACAAATAAAAAACATAATAAAACACAAGATAAAAGCACAATACAGAGCAGTGTGTCTGTTTTAACCATTTCGTTACCAATAGGTATTGGATTGAAAATGAGCAGGGTTTGTTCACTTTAAAAACCTCATTTAGGGCCTCATGCAGAGAGCAGCGCTATGCAGAATTGGAGAGGGGGAAAAAATTTACCTTTTTTGGAGAGTTTTTATGTCCATATGCAGAAAGGGCAGAAAACTGCCTTTCTGCATATGGAGAGTTTCAACCAGCGCTATTAGCGCTGTTGAAACTACTGGAGAAAAAATCGCGTTTTGTTTTTTTTCCCTCTCCACCGGCCGCGGAGCGCCAGCTGCTTGGTGGAGAGGGAAAATGTTGAAAATCGCGCCATTTTTTTGCCGCGAACAGCCACTAGATGGCGATCGCGGCTCTCTGCATACGGCAGAGAAAAAAACTGGAGAGAATTTAAACTCTCCAGGCGCGCGGCGAATTTGAAGGGGAAAAAAAAAAAATGGCGCTTTTTTTTTAAACTTTGCCGTTTCTGCTTTCTAAGGCAGAACCCCATTAATGCCGCTTCCACGTTTTGCGCCTGCCTCTCTGGCATGAGGCCCTAAGTCCAGAGGGTTATTAAGCCCTGAAGAAGGATGTAGGTCCATCTAGGCCGGGAGTGTGCAACTCCAGTTCTCGAGAGCAGGGAGAAACGGAGACTGGGACACTTTACTTCTCAAAAGACGTCCTATATTCAGGGGTGGTCAGCTCCAGTCCCTCAAGCCACCAACAGGTCCAGGTTTTCAGGATATCCCTGCTTCACACAGTCCAACTACTGAGCCTGTGAAGGAGCCACCGTGGCGAAGCAGGGACTGATGGAGCCAACCTATGCGAAGCAGGGATA
>CM071575.1:41048885-41279717 GCA_036426205.1 Ascaphus truei
ATACTAGCCTAACCCATACCCGAATACCCCAGCCTAACCATTACCCTAATACTCCAGGGTAACCATTACCCTAATATACCAGCCTAACCTGTGCCCTAATAACCCAGCGTAACCTTTACCCTAAGCAGCACTCTCCGAGTCCTAATAATCTGGGAGAAAATAATTGTCGGCTAAATAAGGGAGAGGTCGGATGTCTTAGAGCCGGCTGCCGGGTAAACAAGGACTTCCAAATTGTAAACCCTTAGTGCACATGTAAAAGTACACCTGCCTGCACAACAGGTATATTACTCACTCGTACAAAAAGGTACTTTTTCTACACATCCTCACCTTGCAGGACACAGTTCCATACACCTGCCACATGTCGGTATCGTCTTTCTTGTCATACTGTGTCGACTTCACTTTCTCTGTGATGCAGACCTCAATCTGAGCTTTGCCTTTGTGTTTGCTGGTTTTCCATGCTGGGGGCTTGTGTGTCAGGCTCGCAGAAAAGCTGTTCGTATTACCATGTAAAGCAAGCAAGTGTGTGTCTATGGGTGAACCCAGTGGGCAAGCCTGCGTGATCAGAACAGGAAGCTGGGTCAGCTTGGACGAAATGTCGGCTTCATTATTCTGCCCAGAGTTGATAAACAACATGACTCCTGATAAAAGAGCAAAGGCCTCCGAGATGCCATTGATGCTTATAAGCGACGGGGGTGGTGTCAGTGACTGTTCCACCAAAGGAAGACACACATATATAAATTCAGCTTGCTGAATAGCCAGCACAGGCCACAGTTTTCCTGCTGTTACAGACACAGAGTACACGTTCGTTTTACTGATGCGGGAACAACTGTCCCTGTATTCCACAAAGTTGTTATTCTCGCCTGTCAGTCCCAGCTCAAGAAGCAATGCTTTAAGGAGATCGTCATCCCCAGGGATGTTCACATAGCTTGCTCTGTTGAAGGCCTGCGCTCGCTTCTCTACCGTGGGATAACGTCTGCAGGACAACAACAACGGATATGTTTTAGTCGTATTTACATTATTTTACATACTTCAGTGTGGTCTGAAAAAGCAACGCTCACATATTGCAATTAATGTCCTATATAATTGCTCTTTCCTTATTTGACCCCCTTCATATGCAAAGTACATGCAACAGCAAGAGGGGAGGAGGGGGGAGGGGCTTGAGCAACCCCGGCTTAAGATGTAGTCAAACATATCTTGAATCATGATATCCATGTGGAACCATAACAAGTGGTAGAGGAGATATTACACGGAAGATGAGGGCTTTCACTTATACTGTATACAACTCCAGCCTACAGTACATTGCTAAATGATGCCATGTTTGGCAAGGACGACTGACCTGACTGGCAAACAATCTAATCTAAAGTTTTGTGCAGCATCAAATCAGTGAGTTAACACAGGGGGGCTCAACTCCAGTCCTCAGCCCCTCCCCAACAACTCAGGTTTTCAGGATATCCCTGCTTCAGCACAGGTGGCACAATCAGTGATTGAGCCCCCTGTGCTGAAGCTGGGATACCCTGAAAACTTGACCTGAAGGGGAGGCTGCAGGACTGGAGTTGAGCCCCACCGAGTTAACATGTCTGCATCAAGGCACGTTACAGAAAACGGTTGAGTAATTAAATGCTCTGGCAGAAGGCAGCAATATAGCGTATGTAATCCAGCAAGCCTAACGGGTCGTTTACTTTTGCATACAAAATGTATTTTCGTAACAATGTTGTCACACACATTTGGAGGGGGTTAAGGGGACATCATTAGTGTGCTTGTAGGACCAGCTCTTGAGGTATGTATGTACTGTATGTCTTTATTTATATAGCACCATTAATGTGCATAGCGCTTCACAGCAGTAATACACGTGCCAATCATATAAATAACACATAATACAAATAACACAAAGGGGAGAAGCGCTTCAGACATAAAAGTGACATTTAGGAAAAGGAGTCCCTGCTCCGAAGAGCTTACAATCTAATTAAGTGGTAGACTAGGGCAGGCGCAGAGCAGGACTGGGGAGTTGAGGTTGCTGATGCGACACAACCGGAGGTTAACGTATGTGGGCATCAAGGCACGTTACAGAAAACGGTTTGTTTGCGTAGATTATGAATGACTCGGCAGAGTGCGTAAGGCAGCGAAGGTTGTTTGCAGCTGATATTTGTTTGCTGGTAGTAGTAAGCCATATGCGACGGAGCAATATTTTAGCGTTATGTAATCCATTTTAGCTAAGGCCTAACGGTGGCGTTTTACTTTTCATACAAAAGATGTATTTTCGTAACTAATGTTTGTCACACAGACATCTTGGAGGTGTGTTAAGGGACAATCATTAAGGGTGCTGTAGACAGTCAGCCTTGAGCTGTCGTGTTATTATATGTATGTGGAATTGCTTGTAGTGTTCTTTATTAGATAGCAACCATTAATGTGCATAGGCGCTTGGCACAGCTTTGAGTATACACGTGCCAATCATATAAATAACACATAATTCAAATAAACACAAGGGGAGAAGGTCTTAGACATAATAGACAGTGAGCATTATGTTTGGGAAGTCAAGCTGACAGAGTATGGCAAACCATGATATGGCCAATTTTCTGTGCGGGCTAAATTCCTCTTTGGCAAATTGGTGAAAACTAGGGGCTTGTACATAATAATATGAGGGTGAGTACTTGGGGGGAGGGGGCAGGGTAAGAAATCCAAATAAAAGGTTGCTTGCCCATAAAAAAAGTAGGTTTAAAAACTAATGAGGGGACGTGTGCATAGGTATGTTTGCTAAAAAGTTAAAGCTGAAAGGTGTGTGTCGTAGGAATATCTATTATAATTGGCTAAAAGACGTTTTATAAAGGTAATTGTCAATACTGATTTTCATACGTTTGCAGCAGTCTTGCTCTGGGGGAGGGTCGCACAAACACATATCAGTTATGTTAAAAAGAAAAAAGGGAAGGGGGAGGAATATCCGCTAGCTAATCAGAAACACAAATGCTGCTTAATACAGTGGGGCTCGAGTCGAAGGCGTGGGCAAGCTAAGAGCGAAAAACCAAAAAACTTAGCTGCAAGCTAATTGATAGAATTGAGAAAAAACACACTAGTATAAAGGAATGGAATCAGTGAAGTAAAATAAAAAAATCAGTGTCAAAAGATATGGACCTGATTGACATAAAGGGCACCGGAAAAAAAATAGTAGATGGTACATGGTAGTTTAAGAAAAAAAAACAAAGGGCCAACGGAGGGAAGGAGAGAAAGGGGGGGGAACAACCTGTGCTAAACTTAGTGGGGTGCATACAATGATATACAGGAGGGGCAAAAAAGCATAGCTCATGCCTTCCATTTTATTTTGCAGGCTTTGGGGGGAGAAAATAAGGCTTGTGGGTTTACAATTGTCTTCAAATAAAAAAAAAGGGGAAGAGCGAAATGAAAAAGAGGCAGTTATGGTTGATTTTACTGGGCTTACATGTAACAAACTAGTCCTGATATATATAACTGATTTAAAACTGTGACATCCATGATACAAGAAATTGTGTTTAGTCGAAAGGGGCCAGAGCAAGATGAACGGGCAATGGAAAACACTGAATTGGCCTGGCTTTGTGAATTTAAACAAACAGCTGGGACAGTGGGGGGACAGGCGACACAACATATAAGCAGAAGGGGTAAAATAAATCTATATCAGCGAACAGACGGTGGTCAATATCGGGGTCTTCTTTCTTCGAGGCAAGAGATTTTGTAAAAGACCATTGGAAACGAAAAGTCGAAAAAAACTTGGAATGGGCGGACCAGTAGCCCAAGGCGGGGAAGACCGAGGGGGAAAACGGAAAAAAAAGAAAAAAGGGAGGGGGAAAAAGGAAAGGGAAGGGAAAAAGGAGGGAAAGGGGGGGAGGGACGGGGGGGGGGAAAAGAGAAAGAGGGAAAGGGGGGAAAAAAAGAAAAAAAAAGGGGAAAAAAAAGGGGGAGAGGAACAGGGGGAGAGAAGGGTACAAAAAAAGTCGGCTCTATTATGTCTGTACACCAATAAAGTACTAGGTTAAAAATGTAGAGGGCAAGGCTTCGTTTGTTGGGGGGATCTTTTTTTTAATTTGGGGAGCTCAATTGTGGCACGAAGGGAGATAAATACTCGGATGGTATTTTGTATAGATGTACATCTAATAAAGGAAGCCTGTAAACCTGCACTATGTGTAGTGATGCCGTCCGGAATGGGGGACACCTACCCAATCTGGCAAACGGGAAGACCGCGCGGGGAAACCAAGTGGGGGGGAAAGGTGGGCAGGAATTTGTAGGTATAGATAGTAAAAAACCCATGCTTCGCACAGTGGCTTAGTCTTACTAAAATCGGCACTTTTGAGACCACTGGGGCGTGAAGGCCGTGGGATAAATACCTTAGACAAACCATGGAGACAGTTGGTGGAAGCGCGCGGTTGTGTGACTGTAAGTATTTCGCGCACCAAAGCTGCCATAGGAAAAAAAAAGCGGCAGGGGCGTATGGGTCCTAGAATTCGCTGTTCGCGTGGTATAACCCTGAACTGTCCTCGCGTGGGTAAAATTCTAATTTGCTACCCTTAGGTTATGATCTGTCAAAAAACAATAAGGACCAGGGGAGCAACCTATGGTAGCTACAACCCTATAAAGGCAACTTAATTGATCAGATGGTAAAAACAGTGGCGCTTGTGCGAAGGAGATTCAAAATGGGGGAAGGTGTGGCCCCGGGCAAATGGGGGAAAAAAGGAGGAAAAAAGGAAGGAGGGGGGCCATGTTGTAAATATTTAACACCCCATTATCGGCCTGGTGGCTTTATGTGTTTTTTAACCAAAAGGGGAAGGAAACCGTGAGTAATAAGCGGGGCCGTAAAGTTTAAAACCAAGGAAGGACCGCAGAATTCCTCACAACGGATATGGAAAGGTCGCCAATAAAAAAAATGGATTGTCGGTGGCCACACCAAGGCAAACAAAACAACCCAAATGCCTGCGCTGGGTGGAGGATAAATAGGAAGGGTGAAAAAACCGACAATACCTGTGTTACTAAACGGACTGACTGTGGAAACCGGTGGTAACCAATTGGAAATTATTGTGGAGAACACAACCCATTTGTTGGCGCGGGAAGCCTAGAAGGGAATCACTTTAACGTGCAGGAAGGGTGATGCGAGGACCATATCGAATGGCGCAAAACGGATGTGCGATAAATTGAGAGGAAAGTCAAAAACATAACGAGCGGACGGGGGGCCATTGAGAAGCATTGGAAGACCCGCATACGGCCCATATTAACAAACTAAAAGCTTCAGGAATCTTGTAACGTGGGTTTGTGGGGCCAGGAAACACCGTCCATGGTGGTTGTAAGAGGTAAGTATCTGTATGTAAATAATCTAAAGGTATGAGGGAAGTATTGTAAATAAATGTGAATAAAGGGGAATACCCTATTTTCTAATTCTAGGGGGAGGTAACGAATACAAACAAATGGTTGCGGGTAGGTGTTTATAAAAGAAAAGCACATCCAAAAGCCGTACATCTGAAAGTAACTGATGGCGTTTCAACTTGGAACAAGGTATAAACAAGGGATGACTGGGATGTGTTGAAGATCACACATCTGATCGAAGGATCCAATTTGTGCATCACCTACCATGAGCATAACTATGGAAAAATAATAAGCAATGTGAAGACAAAAAGGCTTACTTGAAAAAAGCGCGCATTCAATGTTTTACACAGCGTAAGACTAAAAAAAAAGGGGGGGGAATAGAAAATTCCAGAAGGAACCAAAAAACACGGGGGGAGGGGTAAGCAGTGTATGCGGTCTTAAGGAAAACACGGTAAGCGAGGTAGGTGTGGTAATGGTTAAGTTCAAAAGAGACGGCTTATCTAAAAAGGGATGTTCATTAAAAAATAACCTAAGTACACCGTGTCATAACATGGAACATAAATTTAGAACCTACAATAGGTGGCGGGATTTTGGAAATTCATTACATTTCGGTGACAATTCTGTTGTCTATCCCCCACAAAAAAAGGGGGGGGGACTGGTTTATAGGGTCTATATAAGAATACCCCACATCTTTTTTTAATACTATAGGACTTAACAGAAAGCTTTAATATGGTCCCCATACATTATGGAGGGGCCTTGCGGTACTACGATCCCGCAAGTTGCTGATCCAGTGATGACGAAGGTGGTTTGGTCCCAGTTTGGGGATACACCATTTCTGAATTATCTGCCATTTTTCTAAATACATGGCATTGGGGGATTTCTGTGTTACCGAAATAACTTGAGGTGAAAAAATAATTGAAATTTACGGTAAAACATTGTAGGAAATATTGCACAAAATGTGGTACAATCTTGATTGATTGAACTTTAGGTTAGACCAACCCACATTCATGTGATTTATGTTTGTATATTATATGGTAGCATTCAAGACCTGAAAGAGAGGATAAGGCAGCGTACAAACTTTCCTCTGGGACCTAGTATTGAACCCACGGAGAGACCTTTTTGGCACAAGAAGTGGTGGTTAACCTTTTGCAAGAAACCACATGCCTTTGAAAATGTCATAAGGTGAGATCCAGCATCATGTTCTGTGTTATTCTGTGCTCTAGCGCAGCAGCACCCCCCACCTTACCACGTGGTGAGATGTGGTACTGGCACAGCAGCACCCCACTTACACGTGATGAGATGTTGGTACTTGGCACAGCAGCCACCCCACCTTACACGTGATGAGATGTTGGTATTGGCACGCAGCACCCACTTCACACGTGATGAGATGTTAGTAGCTAGCGCAGCACCCCACCTTACACGTGATGAGATGTTAGTAGCTAGCGCAGCACCCCACCTCACACGTGATGAGATGTTAGTAGCTAGCGCAGCAGCACCCCACCCGTCATAGTCTTTACTGCAGTTCGAATCATTAGCTCTGTAAACTTAATTTCTGAAAATAATACACTTTGGGTTAAGATGGGGTAAAATAAATCAAAGGGCCCCAATATGACATCCAATTTGACAAAACATTTAGTACATTAATGTTTTGTTTATATTCTTCATAAATATTGGTTATTTAGTTCAATACTTTGTCCAAAATATTTTAAGCCGACAACCATGCCACGGTTACCCCATTCAGTAGGTCCTACACTCCCAATATTATACTGTCTTATATCTCTTCCACTGCATAGAGATTAGGGAAAACCAACGCTACAGCACGGAGAGTGTGGCATTCATGCAGTGCCTAATGGGTTACAATTTGAGAAGCACTTAAAGGACTATATGAGCTACAGTAAAATGTTGGCCGTGGGCTTAAAATATTTTGGCCATATACTCCCCAGATTATTATATTACTTTCAGACTCTCCCAGTCCGTGTCCCAGGCTCCGAACTGAGAAACATCCAAAACAAAATGTTTCATTTTATTTGGCAAGGCAAGAAGCCCAGAGTAGCTAGGTCGGTGTTATTGTCCTCGAGAGCAAGAGGAGGGATGGGTGTTCCAGATGTCTCAAAATATTATCAGGTAGCCCAATTGAGACAGGCAGTGTTATGGAAAGCTGAACCAACTCTAAATTGTTGGCTGGCTATTGAGTCCTATTATGCAAAAACGCCTTCTCTGCCGGCCTGTCTTCGGGGTACTGATAAGTGGGAGGTGCAAACAAAGGGATTTCAGCTTGGAGCAATGAGACTCACCTGGGAAGTATGGACGAAATCAAGGTCTAAGTTCAGCCTCTCGTTCATTAGCTCACAGCTCACCCCACTTTTTAATAACCCCAAATTTCCCCCTGGATGTGAATATAAGCAATTCGACCAACTCAAACTGAGGGGAATTGAGATGATTGCCGACCTATTGAGCGATGGGAAGCTTTTGAGCTTCCAAAATCTACGAACCAAATACTCAATACCTGAATTGGACATGTTCAAATATCTCCAAATTCGATACTCCCTTCAAAAAATATCCCCAAAATTGGAATTTTCCCCTCTCACAAGGTTCGAGAAGTTATGCCAGAATAGCACTCACCAAAAAGGTCCAATTACCAAAATATATGCTGAATTGGAGATATCAGCGGACCTGCCGGTCCATGAGTACATGCTTAAATGGGCGGCAGAATTGAGCACCGATATAGACAGAGAGGACTGGGAAGATATTTGGGAATTTGCGGCAAGGACTTCCATATGCACCACTACGAAGGAGAATCTTTACAAGATCCTATTTCACTGGTGTCTTACCCATGTGAGACTGAAACAAATCTACCCCCTGGTTTCTGATTTCATGCTGGAGAGGCTGCGGACAAAGGGGGGATATGGCACATATCTGGTGGTCATGTCCAAAAATTCGGAAATAATGGTCCTCTATACAAACGCTTATAAAAGAAGTTAAGGACCTCACCATCCCCATTGATCCTCTGACCTACCTATTGGCAGAGCCAATCGAGGATATTGGCAGACCAATAAGGAAATTATTCTCCTTCATTCTTACGGCAGCTAGATGCGTGACAGCGACTTTTTGGAACAAGGTGTCCCTGCCTGCCAAACAAACGGTAAAAAGGCTAATCAACGAGGTCATGCTGATGGAAAAACTGACCGCGTTTCTAATACAGTCCTTACCGGACTTTTACCAAACTTGGGAGCCGTGGCTAATGCTCAGAACCTAGTTATGGGACTATCCGTCGGCAGAAGCTATTTAGATCTAGCCACCTTGTTCACTGACACTCAAGCTTGGGTGCCTGGCGGTTGAGGGGTGACGTTACCTTATTTCCTCCCCCCCCCCCCATCTTTTCTCTTTCTTCTCTTCTTTCTCCTGCCTCTTTCTCGACTGATCTCCCTATATCTTCCCCCCCCTGCCCCCTACCACGATATTTGTACTCTAAAGATATAAAGTCGAGCTAACACTTTACACACCCCCCCCCCTCTCCTCCTCTCCCCCACCCTCCCCCTTCCCCTCCCTTCCCCTTATCAGTCGAGGTCCACTAAGTGGTCCAGAGGCCTCGCCATTCTCGGCGATGCTCTAAAAAGGAAAAATTTTATTTTAGGCTATGTATATATTTTGTCATGTTTGACTATTTTTGCCTAATAAAAATGTTTGAGAAAAAAAATAAAAATATTTTGGCCAAAGTATTGAATGAAATTACCTGTATTTATGAAGACAGAATATAGAGAAAACATTAACATCTATGACCGCAGTCATTTGTAATCACAGTAATTGTTGTTCATATCTATTCTACTACTGTCCTTGTTCAGTGAATTAAGTTACTTGCTGCAAAATTAGATTTAATGTCAGTCTTTACTGCAGTTAGTATGGGGCTCGTATTCCATTGAACTTCATACAAACTGTGAGATTACATTGTGGTTCTACACTAAATCAGTTTATTGCTTTTGTGCGTTCCAAACTGTATGGGCAGAAGCAGAAGACTTTAACTTTACTGTATTGATGGACCCCACCAAAAATATTTGTGGCTTGCACACCTGCAGTCTTAATAGTCCAGCCACGAGCTTTCAATCCCCTGTCACATTGTAATCGGGTCTGTAACTGTTACATACGCCTATAACATATACTATCTCTAACTGTGCATGCAATGTCTTGTATATAATGTATACCCCTGTTCACTTAATGTAACTGTATTTGTAACCATGTATCTGTCATAAATATATGCCCAGGACATACTTGAAAACGAGAGGTAACTCTCAATGTATTACTTCCTGGTAACACATTTTGTAAATAAATAATTTTGTCATTGGACAAATGACATTATTTTCCTAGGCTTCTGGACCGAAATGAGATTGTAAGATCTCTGGTGCAGGAACTTGAAGAAGCGAGTAACTCGAGCAGCAGAGCTCCCGTATGGCTCCTTCCTTGGCACATAATCACTGCATGTTCCTTTCTTTTAGCTTTCAGATCTGTCGGATCTCCCGAAGAATGCGTTTAGAATATTTTTACTTCTCGTGGACTATTTGTGCGTTGAGCACATTGATTATGCCTTGGAAATAGGACTCGTAGGTAAGACTTCACATGTTCTCTTCTCACTGTGTACTAGTAATGGTAAAAAAAATAAACTCTTGGTAGTGTATGAGTCAGGGGTGGCCAACTCCGGTCCTCAAGATCTAACAGCAGGTAAGGTTTTGAGAATATCCCTGCTTCAGCACAGGTCTGAGCCACTGATTGAGCCACCTGTGCTGAAGCTAGAATATCCTCAACCTGGCCTGTTGGTGACCCTTGAGGACTGGAGTAGGCCACTTCTGATTTAAGCAAAGTCAACAAAGTGTGTTCATAGAGTTTGTTTTGTGACACTAATTCCAATAGTATAGAAACCTAGGGACCGTGTAATACAATAAAATATGTCCTGGCAGGTAAAACAGTAACTGTTTGTCTTTTTCAGCCATTCCTTCTCCTGATTCGAAGAATGCCAACTTATATTTCTTTGATGTTGTGCATCAGGCCAATACAATTTTCCATTTGTTTGATAAGCAGTTTAACGATCATCTCATGCCCTTAATTAGGTAAGGTGTGTGTGTGTGTCTGTCTTAACTCATGCTGCATACCAGGATGCAGCGACTGTCATGTTAATTCTACAGTCCCTTTTCCTTTTATGTAGTTCCTCTCCAAAACTGACGGAGTGTCTTCAAAAAAAAAAGGATATTATTGAACAGATGGAGGTGAAACTGGACACCGGCATTGACCGGTAAGATAATGCAAGACTATTGGGGGAGGGGGGGCGGGGGTGTGACACGTGTGCCTTTTCGCCATTTACACTGACTTCTACAATATTGGAATCATTGAGGCCATAATTTATTTTTTTTGAGGCAACGGCTACATGTTAAGATCAAATAGCAGTGAATTTACAATCCAATGTCTATGGGTGGTGGGGTGCAGCAAAAAAGAAAAAATAGACTCCTGATGTAGAAAACATTTGAAGGCGACCGAATGTGAATTCTTTATTATTTTTAAAGGGAAGTATGAGGGGGCTGCTCCTTTTATTAATAATATTTAGCCCTGTGCTGAGGAGCAATGCACTGTATGTCCTCTATCTGCAAGAGGGAACGTCACCTGTTTTTCCTGTTTAAAGGACACTAAATTGTATGGTTGGGCAGATGAAGCAGATCTTGGCTGCTGAACAAAAAAAGACTGATTTCAAACCTGAAAATGAGGACAATGTATTGATTCAGTACACCAATGTAAGTGATATACTCCAAGCTTTTTTTACATCTATTTTTTAACCTCTTGCTAGTATGTAAGAAGCATTGGTAGGAAGTTGTGGGTCCTCAGAGCTGAAACGCTTTTATTTCAGCTCTCGGACCCCCTCCTCTTCCCTCACCCCCCCTTTGCTTCCCGAGATAATTAACTTCAAAAGGTGCTGCCGGGTAGCAGCTTCGGCTGGGCATTCAATATGGAGGTTTAACGGTCCCGTAGGCCAATAGAAGCCGCAACATCATCCCTTTCAGCTTCCTATTGGCCCGTGAGACCTTTAAACTGAACCAAGATACAGGCAGCACCTTTTAGTAGTACCTATCTCGGGGAGCAGAAACCTAAAGTGGTTCAGCACCGGAGACCCCTTCCTACCGGGGGGTGGGGGGGGGATAGGTTGGGGGTAGGGGTGGGGGTTATTGGTTTTCCTTAAAGGTACAGGTGCTTTAAGAAAATTGATTCACCGCTAACTGTATTATAAAAAGTGCGTTCCCCAAATAAAACTTCATGAGCCCAAGCCTGAAGTCCCTTCTTTTTCAGGCCTGCTCCAAAGTTTGCCTTTACGTCCGAAAGCAAGTGGAGAAGATCAGGAATTCAATGGATGGGAAGAATGTGGACACCGTACTTATGGAACTGGGGGTGCGCTTCCATCGACTTATTTATGAGCATCTCCAGCAGTATTCCTACAGCTCTATGGGAGGCATGCTCGCCATCTGTGATGTTGCTGAATACAGAAAGTGTGCCAAAGACTTCAAGGTTGGTGGATACATAATGGTGCTATCTGGTAGCACATTGGTCTTGGATAAATGTGCAGATTTTTTTGATTTGGACCAATGCTAATTTTTCATGGGTGAAAAGAGGTAAGGTTTTTTTGGATATCTCAGCTTTAGCACAGGTGGCTCAGAGGATCAGTCAAAGACTTTGATTCAGCCACCTGTGCTGAAGCAGGCATATCCTGAAAACCTGACCTGTTGGGGAGGGGTGGCGGGGGTCTTGTCCAGGAGTTGAGCACCCCTGTTTTAGTTTAGGTTTCTATGTGTCCTGTCCTGTTTTTGATATGGTTTGCACATTGACTTCCATGAAGAATTCTCTTGTTGGCTATTATCAAAGCATATCACAACCTGGGACTGGCCTAAATAAGTGCCAAATCAACGATCAAGCTTTGAGCATATGACACCATTTATTTAAAGGGGTTAATTCCTTATTTTTTTTTTATATTGTGATTACAGAATTTATTTGACTTCAAATGTGTATTTTCCGTTTTACTTATTGACGTCCAGTTGACATTTGTGAAGACCTACAATGTATCTGGTCTTACCTTGAGATGTCAGGTGCAAGGTTTTCGCTTACTGCTTCTGACACCTGTATGATTGCATTTTAATTTAGTACAAGTGGGTAAAGGCCAAAACACATTTCCTACCATGGTTTCCAGAGGCTTCATTTCATTAGTAGCGCATGTTGCTGACTCCAGTTTTTGTGTCTTCCTGCAGATTCCCCTTGTTTTGCAGCTTTTTGATACCTTGCACTCCCTTTGCAATCTGCTGGTGGTGGCCCCAGACAATTTAAAGCAGGTTTGCTCAGGAGAACAGCTCGCCAACCTGGACAAGAACATCCTGCATTCCTTTGTGCAGCTGCGAGTGGACTACAGATCTGCACGCCTCGCCCGGCACTTCAGCTGAAGCTCCGACTGCCAGAGCTGCATGAGCTACCCCAACGCCAAGCCTTGGCTATTAGAAAGCACAGTGAGTTGCTCCATAGTACATAGAGCAGGGGTGGCCAACTCCAGTCTTCAGGGGCCACCAACAGGTCAGGTTTTCAGGATATCCCTGCTTCAGCACAGGTGGCTCAATCGGTCCCAGCCTAGAAACAGGTGGCTCAATCAGTCCCAGCTTCAGCACAGGTGACCCAGTCTTTGACTAAGCCACTGATTGAGCCACCTGTGCTGAAGCAGGGATATCCATAAAACCTGCCACTTGGTGGCCCTTGAGGACTGGAGTTGTCCACCCCTGACACAGAGGCTGCACTAGTTTTTACAGGACAGTAACCACAATGAGGCCATCATTAACCCTTTCGCAGTCAATGCGTTGCAGTCCCCTCTAACAGCAGCAGGGTTAAAATAGGCTTTATTAGAATATTGGAAGCAAAGAAGTTTAATCTTCTGGGTTTTTTTGCAACAAATATATATCAACGCTTTTTGTACTGGAACCGTTAATTATTGCAAGGGAGAAATAGCAAATACTTGCAGCATGTTCATCGCTTTTATTTCTCAAGTCGAAGTAATGTTTACAAATAAGTGGCCGAGTAAGTAGAGGTTTTTTTTTTTTAAATCTTAACTTGGGCAGCCTAAAACCAGCGACTCTCCCGGGACTCCTGGCTGCAGTGTGGGCTCTGAGAAACTAAAGCAGCACCCCCCTGCCTCTGCGCACACCCAGAGCTGCAGTTTGTGGTCTGTTCGCACAGTTAAGATGGAGCACTGTACTGCTTCCCTTGCTCACTTTTCTCAATGGGCGTTTGTTCTTTTGTTCTCCGCTTCTGAAAGCGGATGTGCTCAGTTATACAGTAGCTCATGTATTTCATAGTCACTCTGCTTTCAGTTGGTAGTACACTTCTCAAATTAGCCACAATATCTCCCTCTGAGAAATGTGTCCTGTTCAAATGAGTGGTCCTGTCTCATTTCCTCCCAGGAAAGGGTTAATTTATTTGTACAGGTCTTTAAGCTAAATTAGTACAACTTGTATGCCGGCAATGTTCAGGAGCAGCACAGAACGTGTCCATGTGATTCGGAATTGTCCATTTTATATGTGGCCTCAATTTAATGATGAGCATTATACTCTTTACACATCATTAAAGCTCTGATTTATATTTTTAACTGTAGATGGCTTGGATGTGGCAGTTCGGGATGAACGAGTCTGCCCGCGGTGAAACACAGCGCGACATCACTCGTTGATTTGACTAGTGATGGGAAGATCTCGGAAATATTTTCCTTTTTACTGCGTTTTGAGCAACAACCTAAAACTTAGTCCCCTAAAACGGGTGCTCAACTCCAGTCCTCAAGACCCCACCAACAGGTCAGATTTTCAGGATATCCCTGCTTCAGCACAGGTGGCTGTCGAAGACTAAGCCACTGATTGAGCCGCCTAGGCTGGGACCAATGTATTAACCTGTGCTGAAGCGGGGATATTGTGGAAACCTGACCTGTTGAGGGGGGGGGGGGGCGCCAGGGGGAGGTCTTGAGGACTGTAGTTGAGCAGCTATGCCCTAAAACGCAAATCCTCTGGAGTGCCAAACAGGTTTAAACACCTCACTAAACAATATGTGCAGGCCCCTTCAGCGCTGAGAAGTTGGGGAAACTTCATTAAGTGCTAAACACCAAACAGCACATTTATTTTTGAACTAGTAACATAAAAAAAGCAATCCCCACGGAAATTGGGTAAATAAGAAAACAAATATACAAAAGTAGCATTGCGGGCTGGAGTTGAGCACCGCTGGCTTAGCACACATGGACCTTACTATCAGACAGCAAGAAACAACTTGCAGGAAGCATAGATCATTAGATCACCGCCCTTTAAAAAAAAAAAATATATATATATATATTTCCAAGGTCCTCTTCGCCAATTAAGTGTGGGTGTCAGTACACATGTGTGATCCCAGTGAACTCGAATGTTAAATCTGCCTGGTTGTAAATAATTTAAATTGTTTTCCTCCGTGTTTTTCCTATTTGTTTTTGAGGGTTTTCACTTACGGGAACAGTCGCTATAAAGTTGCATCGATTTAATTCAGCCGACATCTCTCTTCCGTATTAACTCTGCCCCCTCTGCCTTTCAGAGGTGAAAAGTGGAATTGTGTTGCATAGAAAATGGGAGGGATTTCCGTGCAAACGAGATGCCGTTTGCGTAACTAGAAGAACAGCTGTTTGCACAATTCCATTTGTATTTGCACATTTGATTCCTGTCGCTAAAGAGGCCATCAGAGTGCTTCTGGGGAGGAAAGAAGGGTGGTGGTTAAACTGAATTTTACTTATAGAAAATCATTTATGTGAAAAGTGCGATTGTGAGATTCATTTCATGATGTATGGTGTCCGTTTTTTTTTGTTTTTTTTTTAACTCTTCGGGGAACTTTTGCAGGTGACCTTTGAGATGTATGTTGTCAAGATCTAAGCTACGTATTTTGATCTTGCCTTGGGTTTCTTACTACCTTTTTTGGGGGGATTGTTGAATTGTATACAGGAAGTAGGGGGGTTTAGATCGTAAAAGTATGTATTTTTATATGCATTTAAAGTCGGTGTGCTATAACCTTTCAGAAACCTTCCCTAGCAAATGTTGGCAAGACGGGGTTCTAATGCAGGGGTTCTCAACTCCAGTCCTCAACGGCCACCAACAGGTCAGGTTTACAGGATATCCCTGCTTCAGCACAGATGGCTGTCAATGACAGCCACCTGTGCTGAAGCAGTAATATCCTGAAAACTTGACTTGTTGGTGGGTCCTGAGGACTGGAGTTGAGAACCCCTCTTCTTATGTAATCAAACTAAACCATTGTCAGAGGCCTACAGCTCATGTATTGATCGACTTCTGGGACTAAATGGGTTAAAATGTATGAGCTTTAAACCCCATTAAATCTGCCTTTTTCCCCCCCACCTTGGCTCCGTTATTAAACTAACCGTAGAACACATAATGTCCCCAGAAATGCTACAGGGACTTGTGTTTACGAACAGTGTGTTGCAGGTCTCTCTAGAACTGCATGGATTAATATAAATATCCCAAATTATTCCCTAGCAAACTCATGTTGGAAGGACGTTTTCTTATAGAATTTCAAGTTTAAAGGCAGCAAAGTAAACAAGAATAATATAGCTTTTGACAATTGCATAACTGCTGTTCTTGAATATGGCAGAGTCCCAAAGTATTTTGGGCACCAGAGAAGGCAAAAGCTTGTACTAATGCCATTTCCGAGAAGCTTTGATGTGTATTCAAATGACACCTTCTGTAATAAATCCAAAATTAACACATTGGGTTTACTAACCATATAAAGTGTCATTTAGTAATCATTTAACAGCATAAAAATAGACATCATTTAAGACTGTAAATCACAGAAGTGCTTGAAATTTTTTATATTTTGTATCTTGTTTTGACATTTTAAAGTTGTATAAATTCTACCAATCACTGTATCTTTCTTAAATATTTAGCTATTGGTTTCTGTGCATGAGTTGGGTTTTTTTGTGCAATATTTTCATTATGTCCAGTAAAAACAATAGCTGCAAACTTAACCCTGGAGCTCAGACCTGTAAACATTTTCGTTCAATAAACTAATTGCCTCCATGTCCTCTCTTACTTTCATCGTATTCTGACTTGTGCGCTGTTCCTGGTTATGTGACCATTTGTATACATATGTGAAGGTTCTTTATGGCTTGTCTATAACCATGGCATGTAGGGCTGGGAAGAAGGTATAGTCTGCAAGGTTATCAGAAATAATAAAAGTTGTGGGAAATGTATAGTTTTACATGCATACCTTTATCAACTCAACGTCCATAAGAATTATTTACAGCCCTGTTGGCCAAAGCTGGCTAATAGGTTGAGGAGCCCTGGCCTGCAGCACTTAACGGCCTGTGAAATGGCGAATTTATTTCAAGATTGGCTTGTTGACATTCAAATCACTACATGACCAGGGCCCCAGCTAGCAGAGAGAGCTTCTAGTTCCCTACACTCCTATTCGCTCACTTCCATCTGCAGGTGAAGGACTCCTAACCGTTCCCAGAATCTGTGTCTTCCTTTGGCGTCCGAGCTTTCAGCCACGCTGCTCTCACTCTTTGGATCAGTCTATAAAAACAGGCTCAAAACCTACCTGTTTAGCCAGGCATTTAATGTAATGACCTACAA
This sequence comes from Ascaphus truei, assembly GCA_036426205.1. Lineage (NCBI taxonomy): Eukaryota > Metazoa > Chordata > Amphibia > Anura > Ascaphidae > Ascaphus > Ascaphus truei. The sequence continues at coordinate 41,065,859 of CM071575.1, forward strand.
CCTGTCCGGCATTGACTAACTCTAGTACTGTCCCATTCTGTATTGTACCTTTCCTTATGTTTGGTCTTGTTTATAACCTTAAATGTTTTATTCTGTTTCCTTTTTTGCAACTCTGAAATGCTTCGAGTCCCATTTGGAGAAAAGTCCTATATAAATAATTATTATTATGGCCCTGGGCGGCCTAAATGGACTCATCTGTCCTAGCAACTAGTAGGAAATTAACAAAGTGAAGTTTTTTTTTACACTGAAATTCACTTGTAAGTTGAGGTACTGTAAATATATATGGCAAAGATGTTATAAATGCTGGCAAAATGTGGAAATATAATTTGTAAGTATTTTAAATATACCTGACTTTTGCATTTGAATAAAGCTAGTGGCCCGTCTACTCATAAATGTTTTTTTCTAGTCTGGTCCCTTTGGAGAACCAGTTGAAGATTTGCTGTGGGTCATTGTACAAATGAAAAATGCAGTAAAAAAACAAAAAAAACAAGAGGTGCGCTTGACTTCGTGATGTATTTTATTTATTTTACTTTATTAAACCTTTCTAAACAGCACACACATACATACAGATACACATACATACATACAAACACACACAACAGCAGCGGTAGCGGCGCGAAAACGTTTTTTTCACAATCTTCCCCCGTTGTCCTTCCAAGACTCGCTCGCAGCATACACACAAAAAGCGTGTGTCACGTGCACGCGCGTTCGCACTATATTACGGGCTTTATGTGATGGTGTGAATCCAACTCTTGCAATGTAAAAGTCTAGAGATCTAGCAGACAGTACTACCCTGTCCACTAAAGTTTGTGATTTTTGTTTGCTCTCCATGTAAACTTAGCTAGAAACACAACGGTACCTGTGTTTTACAGTGTGTTACTTCCGGGACAGTTGAGTATCTGCCCCGTATGTGAAGGTTGAAGCAGCTGGTTTGTTTCTATTCTCCCTAAGTAATTAAGTCATTAAAAGTAAAAGGTTACCAGGTAATTGCGTTGTAATGAGCATCTTACTGTTTTGTTGCACATGCACACGATCCGCAAAGTGTTCGAAACGGTCTCTACATGTAAAAAATGTGATGGAAAATAAATACCAACATTAAGAGAGATTTAGGTAATGCTGATCCTCCACTGAAAAACATTCGTTCTCATTTTGTGGGTCTTTATTGATGGCTGCACAAAATTAATTAATATAAATTGCTAAGTCTTAGCCAGGTAGCTTGTGAAGATTGGCTCGATGGATCAGAAAGTAGAAGAAGCAATCTGTGTATGAATACATAACGTTTCACTCATAACTGCAAACAAATCCAGAGAAGAAACATTTACTTTAAAAGCATTGGTTCAAGGTAGACGGCAATGATGCATTACAAATATTATATAATTATTTGCACTAATATTTGAGCAGGTGGAATGGATTAGTACACAGTCAACATTAAAATGCTGATAACATGCATTTTCCTAAATTAATATGTGCAATGCAACATGTATAAATATTGTCAATAATTCATTTTACCAGAGATAGCAGTGTTTATATTTCAATGCTCCGCCAAAAGCACATAGAACAAAAACCTTACTAGATTGCCTTTTTTTAAATAATTATAGGGACATCTGACGGAACTAAAAACAACCTAATATTTTGTTATTTGTTCCAATTAAAATTAGTTTTTTTCCCTTTATATTCAATGATTTGCTGATACAGCTGCAAACAATATTTTGAACAAAAACTACTTTTTTCAATTTCTTTAGTAGAAATTACATTTGCATAGCTTTAACCCGCCAAGTTTTTGCATACCAAAATGAACAAAAATTGTTGGTTAAAGAAGAGAGCTTAGTTTTTTGTTGAGTTTTGGATCAGTTGCATTACATTTCAGTAAATGCTGGTGTCTTCTTCAGGCTTATTAGCACATTACAAAAAGTACAAAGATAAGGCATCAAAGCCCCTATCTACATGCATTTCTATACCACTTAAATGGTCCATAAGTTCTGGTGGGGAAAGGTGTATTATGGCATAGAACAGGGGTGGCCAACAGGTCTGGTTTTAAGAAGATCTGTTTCAGCACAGGTGGCTCAATCAGTGGCTCAGTCAAAGACAGCCACCTGTGCTGAAGCTGGGACTGATTGAGCAGGGGTATTACTTATACCAGGCCTGTTGGTGGCCCTTGAGGACTGAAGTGGAACGTCTTGGTATATGTGTCCCCAAATCTTGTCCAGTCCTAATCCAAATTCAATGCGTTTTGTGCTCCCTCACGTCATTAATGTCCTTCCTAATGAAACAAACATATGTTGGAGATGGGTAAGATTTGATGTGACAGAGGCCAGGCTGCCTGAACTTTGTTATTTTCTAATTCCTGTGTTATGTTCAATATTGAGACATGCATACAATGTACCTGATGATTGATGACAAGATGAGGGCCACTCTGAAGCCATGTGTGTGTGACCAAGTAGTGAGCACAATGTCCATATTTAGATCTAGTATTAATACCAATGAAAATGGCCTTTCATACAAGTTTGCATTCATTGGATAAGGACATTTTTTTCTTCATGTCTGAGATCTACGTTGGGTAAGTAAATCAAAGGGACCTCCTTGGCTGAACGACTCACGTGACACGGCTGACGCCAGAAATTTTTTTTCTTGGTTTCTTCCCCAGCCGTCCGCTTTGCAGTACGGCACATCGCGACCATCGCTTGCGGTATGAGCACTCATTGGAATTACACTACTTGTTTTGGCCCCACGCAACCTCGCTACACCCGACGCTGGGCACGTTTTTTGGGTATAATCATGGCCTAACTCTCAATGTATTGCTTCCTGGTAAAACATTTTATAAATATATATATATCGCCCACAGCTGTACTTGGTGCTTTAAAGGAGAGACAGTACAGTAAGTGCAACAAATAAGATCAGACAATAGGAAAGGAAATCCCTGCCCCGAAGAGCTTACAATCTATGTGGTATGATGGGAGACTGGCAGAGACAGCAGGTGAGGAAATAAATGCAGTAGATGGAGTGCTTGGCCACAATGGTTGGTAGGAGTGACTGTGACTGTGGGTGTGGGACAGTAGCCGTGAGTCTAGTCTATTGGAGCGCTTCATGTAAGTTGAGTTTTAAGGTGGGGAGAGAGGGTGCTTGGAATATATTGAGTGTGTGGGAGTTCCACAGGGAAGGGGCAGTGAGGGGAACAGGTTTAAGGTGACAGAGAGCAGTAGAGGTGAAAGGGGTGGAAAGGCGACAGCTATGGGTAGAATGCAGGAGACAAGCTGTTAATAGATAGTCTCTACAATAAGTAAGGTGGTAAAAATACAACAGGTTGCTCTGACAATTGCAATTCACAATTCAGGCAGCCCATACACATGTTACTCTTATAATATGAGCTTCTAGCTTTCTTCGTGACTAATCTTTATAAGTTTATTTTCTACATTTCCAAAGTAATGATTAGTCCAAACAATACGGGGGCAGCACACACTTTTCCTGTGGATCCCCTATACTAAAGTCAGAACTCTATTCTCTGTAATGGAATGACTATAATATCGTGTGCATTAATCCCATAATTACCACAGGTCACCATCGTAAAAAAAAAAACGTACAGAAACGTCAAACAATGTAAAGAGCAATGAATGTCAACATGTAAAGTGAAAGCAGGAACAATAAAATAGCATGATGCATAGTTAAGACCCAAAAAGGTTCCTGCAGTTGTCACCTACTCTAAAAAAAAACCTGTACAATAAAATGCGCTGGGATGATGGATTAAGTGCTCTTAAAGCTGTTGGTGCAGCGTATGATTTAAGTAAGACTTTTGTGCAGTTCCAAATCAGATTTTTGAGAGTCTGCTTTTTCTCTTTTTTTTCCCCCCTAAAGCAGCAGTACTCAACTCCCCCACAACAGGTCAGGTTTTATCCCAGCTTCAGCACAGGTGGCTCACTCAGTGGCTCAGTCTTTGACTGAGCCACTGAGTGAGCCACCTGTGCTGATGCTGGGATATCATGAAAACTGACCTGTAGGGGGGTCTTGAGGACTTGAGTTGAGCCCCCCGTCCCCAAAGCACAATTGTTAACATGAGGCTCAGTGCCAGCCTCTAACCCTCTGTCCACCCCCTCATTTACTAGGTTTGGTTTTGAAAATGAGCAAATAGACATTTGAATTTGAACTGCAAAAGGCAGGTGGCAGACAAAATGGGAGGAAAATTGAGTTTCGGGCTGAAATCCATCATTTCTTTTTTTGTAGCCTTCATGACGAGAAGGGTTTGTAACGCTCAAGTCTCTTCTTAGGCCCAGATCCCCAAAAGGGTGAGCTAAGCTTTAGCACGCCTCGGCTCCCGCGCATATGGATAGGGGTAAAGGCGTGTGCAAGCTTTGCACCCTCTTTTGTGTCAAGTCCTGAGACTCCTTATATAACCCACTCAAGTGATTGGTCTGTAAGATGTTTTGCACTTAATGACTGTGACCCACAATGCATTGTCACTGCACGTGTCACAGCACGATGGCTTATGGCCGCATTCAGTAACCGATCTCAATCAGTGCAAAGCCTGAAGAACGTAACGATCAAGGGTAACCCATTAGGCCAACTCCTGTCACCAAGGGCCACCAACAGGTCAGGGTTTCAGGGTATTCCTACTTCAGCACTGTTGGCTCAATCCATCCCTGCTTCAGCACAGGTAGCTCAATCCGTCCCAGCTTCAGCACAGGTGGCTCAATCAACCCTTGCTTCAGCACAGGTGGCTCAATCAGTGGCCGCCTTCAACTGAGCCACTTGAGGGAGCCACCTGTGCTGAAGCAGGGATATCCTGAACACCCGACCTGTTGGTAGCCCTTGAGGACTGGCGTTGGCTACCCCTGCATTAGACTGTGGAAGGGGGGGAAAAAACAGCAACATATTTCTGACAAAAGGCCTTAGTTTGACAGTTTGTTCCGGGTATGCAGAATATGTTTCTCTTTTCGTACATATTGACAGCCGGAGGGGGTATATGGCTGAGAATATGCGTAAAGTTACTGCCAGTTTATACCGGTACTCATGTTTAAAGAGAAACTATGGAAACCAGAAGTAGGATTATTAATTAAGTTTAAATTTGGAATGCCTTCGCCAAGAGCGCCTCTATGAATTCAACAAAGCTACCTGTTGGGTTGTAATTTATGGCGTTGTTTTTGCTGAACTGTTCAGAAATTAACACATTGTTTCAATAGTCTTATTTTTCTCTTGAAGATTAGATCTGAAATATTAGAACACAAAGTGCCCGGGTGTATTGTCTTCGTTGTCTGGGAAATCTACATCTGAAATGTTTCCGAGTGTTACGGACGGCTGCATTCTTGGAACGTTTCACGTGATGAAGATGGCGTTCTTATTGTTACAGCAGCAACCCGCGCTGAGCGCCATTTTTAGTTTTGTGCATGTTATTGTTTCACTTGAAGAGGTCTCTTCTTGCCCTTTGCAACGCTGTTTTTATTTTAAGAAACTCTGATGCTTAATCAGGAGATATAAGCGTTTGAAATGTTATTTGTCTGGGAGGTTAAAATGGAGCTCTTCCCTTAGCAATGGCACGCTCGGGGGGGGGGGGGGGGGGGGAGATACCAACATTCTATTATTTCATGTATTTTTACCCAGGATTGATGCAGGGGGTGTCTGCCGCTGAACCTTATTAATATCAGTTTCGGGGAGCCCCTGCTTCCAGAGACACTTACCTCCATAAGGGGTGCGGGTAGGTGCTCGGCCACTAGGGTTCATATAAATGCGCTTTTCAAAGCTCCAGCGTCCTGCGGGCCAATGGGAAGCTGTGATGTCATTAGGTTTGGCTTCCTATTGGCCCACATTATGCAGGAGCTTTAAACTTTAAACCCCAGCTAGCTTAGCCGGAGCGGCTACCGGCGCCCCCTACGGAGGTAAGTATCTCCGGAAGCAGGGGGTCCCCGGGTTTTTTTTTTAATGCGCTGGGTTTTCTCTTTTTAAGCTCATATAGGTTTCTGGAAGGAATTGCTGCTTTAAAACCAACAAGCACTAGTGTATTAAGACTGTTTATCTCTATTTCCCGCCTCCAGAACTATTTTTCCTTAAGCAACAATAGCATTTAAAGGTTCAGATCCGGACGACAGTGTACTAATGCTTTGAGGTTTAATACTCTTTCTGAAGAGTAAGTGGAGTAGCTTAGTTGTAAGAATGTTGCGTTAGGCCTCGGTCCCGCTGCGCTCGTTGGCGCGGGCGGCCACACGCGAGTTCCCCACCAGCAGGGGAATCCTCGCGAGCCGGTCCCGGTCCCCCCTGGCGGCACAGCTTACTACACGCTGTGGCGCGTCAGCCGCTAGGGGACACAAGAAAATGGTGATGTCTAGCGTTGACGCGTCACGTGGTGTGGCTGTGAGCCAATGGGGAGGGGAGGCTTCGGGAGGAGGAGAGGCTTCGGGGAGCGGGGAGGAGTGTGGAGTGAAAGCGTGAGTGCCTGTCTGTGTGTGTGTCTGAGTGTGTGCGTGCCTGTCTGTGTGTGTGTATGTGTGTGCCTGAGTGCGTGAGTGCCTGCTTCTGTGTGTGTGTGTGTGTTTGTATGAGTGCGTGAGTGCCTGCCTGTGTGTGTGTTTTACTTACCATCAGCAGCTCCCTCCTGCAGCCCGTGGAGGGAGGGAGGGGGGGGGGAGAGGAGAGTAGCGGGTCCCTCCACTCAAGCCACGCCCCCCTCCCTGTCAATCCTCCCACTCCCGCCCACCTCCCGCTCCGGCTCCCACTCCCTACAGACCGCATATCGCGGTCTGTGTATGTCAGCGTCCCACCTGTCTGCAGTGCGGGCGCGCTGACTCTGGGAGCGGGGCCTTAGCCTTAGGCCGTGATTATAGTGCCCGGGGCGGGCGGCGCAATGGCGCGTGCCTCCAAAACAAACACCTGCTTTCCGTTGAAGGTGCGCGCGACTGAGCGGAGGCGCGATGGGGAGGCAGAATCCAGGAGCGACAAATAAATTGGTCTCTCCAAGCGACGGCCGCGTGATATCAGCATCACGTGAAGCGGTTCAGCCAATGAGGGCGAACCGCTCGCGTGATGTCATGGCCACGCCACCCTGTTGCCCCCCTGCCTACAGTGCAGGTTTCGCGCAAGTGACGTCACGCGGTTGCGCGCACCCTGCAGCAGGCACTATAATCACGGCCTTAGAAGCAGCTGAATCCCCAGTCCACATCCCAGCATCACCTTTTCTTCCTGTGCCCCAGGCATCGGCAATAAATTGTAAGCTCTTCAGGCAAGTACTCACGGTGCTGGCAAAATTCTGTATGTTGTGCTACAAACACGACCAGCAGTGTAAACAAAAGGAAAAAAGTGTCTTGTGCAGTCTGGTGAAATGGGTATGAAGTTAAAGGTGACACTGTGTGCTTATTTGCATGTCATTTCCCAGAATCCCTGGCTGCAGTGGAAACAGTGTATGCTAAGAGATAATGGGGAAGGGCAGGGTTGACGACCTGTCTGAGACGACATGTCTACGTTTAAATAACGTCTTACATCACGGGTGCCTGCCCACAAAATATAGAATAGTTGCTTTGTGAGTAACTGTCTGTCCCTGTGTACCAGGGAGGTGTACTACAGTAATCTATCAATACAAAAAGTCAGATTACTTTCTATTACTGATTCGTGAATATGTATCAGCCTTTAAAACAAGCACCCATATAAAAACAATGTCAAACGTTGGCATAGCGGCAATATCTCTGAGAGTAGTAATAAACCCACTAGAGCAGGAGTAGCCAACTCCAGTCCTCAAGGGCCACCAACAGGTCAGGTTTTCAGGATATCCCTGCTTCAGCACAGTTGGCTCAATCAGTGGCTCAGTGGAAGATTGAGCCACCTGCGCTGAAGCAGGGATATCCTGAAAACCTGACCTGTTGGTGGCCCTTGAGGACTGGAGTTGGCCACCTCTGGTGTAGTATGTTAGTAACCACTTATTAGACAAATAAAAATAACAAGTTTGCACGTGAAACACGAATCGTAATTATTGCAACCGGCGGCCTTGGGATCTTAACCGTAAATGGTATGTCTTGCTGGTTTTAGTCCAAGCACATACTACCAGATGGCACCAATGCAATACTCTTACATGGTAGAAGGGAGGCAGTCTTGTTTCAAGTAATTCTCTTTCTGGGCACGGATCCAAAATACCCAGTAGGCGAAAGCTAAAAGGAAGTGCTTGCTTTTAGGTTTTTACACTATATCCTTTAATCCTGGGTGATGATTGACAATCATGATTTAAAGTACAAGTTGCCCCTCTCTAATCCAGCAAGTTTGATGTTATTTGTGTATCTAGTATGGCTTTATTCAACGAAAACTTCATGGGAGCGTGTGCAATTGATGCCACGTTTTATAGATATCTCCTGGACCAATGGGCCCATTTACAGATTACTGAACGCTCTGAATCCATCTTCCCCTTTCTCTGTAATTTTAAGATCCACTTCCAGCAGCCAAATGTACAATTAAAATGCTTTTTGTTTGTAGCAACAGAAGTGCAGTGCATTCAATACAATTTAAATCACGGCACATTCAAGAGCTATTCAATATTATGTTAATCCTGAATTTATAAGTGTACCATCCATCTCCATTTGCTTGTGTTTAAAATGTATTAAAAGACTATAGCATGTGGGCCGCGGTGCCCAGAAACTGAACACGGCACAATAGTAGATACTCATTGTAAAGAATAAAAGCAAAATGTTAATCACCAAATGTATGATGTGAAGCCACAGCAGTTAAAGGGACAGAACCCAAGTGAGCTAATGGCAGTGGCATGTTTATTCAGTTGAAACCATAGTTGAGAAGGGGTTGACCACTCTATATTAAGGAGATACACAAAGGTAGATAATTAGGGGAAACTGGGGAAAGAATACCCTAAAGACACCTCTTAATTGGGTGGTCCATTTATAAACAAATGAGACCATTACAAGTCTTTTTAAATATCTTTTTGAAGCGTTTATTATATCCATGTTAACCTAAGACTATTTGTAAACTGTTGTGTATTCTGCTAAATGATTGATCCAGACTTTCCCCCCTTTGTTTTGTTTGGCTAATGAGGGCTGCATAATTAGTTTAAATAAATCTATAGGGAGAACTACAAGTACAAGATGAGATTATTTTCTATTGCTGATTCATTAATATGTATAAACCTTTAAAACAAACACCCATATAAAAAGCATGTCAAACGTAGGCATAGCGGCAATATCTCAACTCTGTGAGGGGTCAACTCACCAGAACAGGGCAGACCAACTCCAGTCTTCATGGGCCACCAACAGGTCAGGTTTTCAGGATATCCCAGCTTCAGCACAGGTGGCTCAATCAGAGGCTCAGTCAACTGAGCCTCTGATTGAGCCACCTGTGCCGAAGCAGGGATTGACTCAGCCACCTGTGCAGAGACTGATTGAGCCACCTGTGCTGAAGCAGGGATATCCTGAAAACCTGACCGGTTGGTGGCCCTCCCTTGAGGACTGGAGTTGGCCACCCGTGACCTAGAATAGCTGAGGAAGAGGATAATGTGTGGGAAGAAAAAAAAACCTGTTAAAATAACATAGGAAGAGCTATCAATGGAAAAGGAATTCTATTATAAATGAAAAAGCCAATAGATAAAAAAAAATAATAATAATGAAAAAGATATTGTATGGAAGGCCGTGCTTGATAAGTCTCAATGCATTTTCTTTATAGAAACAGTTACACTCCCTCACCCACCACCTTTAATTTATTTTTTAACATGTATAGGAAGCCGGATGTCTCCAGAGCTGAACTGCATTCATTTCAGCATCGGGGACCCCGCCATACTTACGAGGGAAGGGGCGGCCAGGACTTCATAAAGGTTTAAATCCTCTGCGTCACGCGGGCCGGCAACAAGCTGCAGCGGATGGTGTGGCGCCTTCCTGCTGTTCCGGGGGATGTGGGAGATTTAAACCTCTGTTTTATTTCTACTGAAGGGAACAGTCCCGGCAGTGGCACCTTAGTTACTAATCCCTCCATGGCAGCCTACAACTGACACCAAAAGAACAATGAGAGGATATCTATGTTATAACAGAGATAGTTATTATTATTATCATTTAGTTGTAAAGCACCAACATATTCGGCGGCGCGGTACAATGGGAGGTACAGAGTGACATCGATTACATAAACAGAATGACCTACCAATACAAATAAGGGCAAACAGATACAGAAGGCAATGAGCGCCCCGATCCTGGGAGCTTACACTCTAGAGGGGATAAGCGGCCATGCTGAAACAAGAGGTAGAGTGGCTGCTCATTGTGGGACGGAGTGTGTCTCAGGAGGGAGTATGGGCTGGGCCGTCCCTAGGGGGGAAGCAGGTAAGGCACTGCCTAGGGGCGGCGGCAGGACTCAGGGGGCGGCAAGTGGGAGACAGTAACAGCGCTGCTGCTTTCTTTTTTTAATTTATGTAGCATTGAATCAGGGGGTCTCCGGAGCTGAACCCCACTAATTTCAGTTCCAGAGACCCCCTGCTTCCTAAAATACTTACCTCCTTAGGGGGGGCCGGGATGTCCTGCTCAGGTTTAAAGCCCCGGTCACATGGGGCAATAAGAAGCCGCATATGACGTCACGGCTTCCTATTGGCCCATGTGATGGGACATCTACACCTGCGCTGAGATACCGGCACCCCCAAGGCGTTAAGTATCTCAGGAAGCAGGGAGTCCCTGGAGGTGAAATTGATGGGGTTCAGCTCTGGAGACTCCATGCTTCCTATGTAGGGGACGACGACGACGACGGGCATCCTTAATAGGGCTTGCCTAAGGGCAGCACATACCCTAAGGGTGGGCCTGATTATGGTCCAGCCGCACAGATGGATCTATTAAGGTTTGGGGGTGTACTGTGGATGCTTGGGGATGTTAGACAGCATGGAGTTTGTTTTGTTACTACAGAGACAAGCATTTGAAACATGGTCCTTTGGGAAGAGGTAGCTAACTACTGTAAAAGGGATGAATAAGAATAATAATACTGTAGGTTGATTCATGTCCCAAGTATAAAAGGGATCTAAGGTACTTGGCGGAGTTATAGACCAGTGTTTTTTAACTAGGGTTCCTAGGAACCTTTGGGTTCCCCGGGCATCCCTAAAGGGTTCCCTGCTATTGTCTGGTCATTTGAAATTTGTATCAAATACAGAAGAATTGACAATGCATCTGATCTCAGACACGCTATTAGAGAGGGTTGGGGTTCCTTACAATGCATCTGATCTTGGGGTTCCTTACAATGCATCTGATCTCAGACGCGCTATTAGAGAGGTTTGGGGTTCCTTACAATGTATCTGATCTCAGAGATCTTATTAGAGATGGTTGGGGTTCCTCAGAATTTCACTTAGGGTTCTTTAACCAAAAAGAGGTTGGAAACCGCTGCTGTAGACAATGCACAGTTTCTTCTTTTTTGTAGATTTCTCACAGGTTGTGCCACCGTTTAATGCACCAGCAAGGGAGGTCTTCATCAATGAAATAATAGTGTGCATGGTGTTTGAAACCTTGTAGGTCTCTTGTTCATGCGTCAGAGTAAGATAGCTGCACAGGGATCACAAATGCAGCAACTTGCTGTGACCACTCGTACATTTGGAAATAATTTTATCCTGAAAAAAAAGCAGAAGTATCACGCGTCCCCCTTCGCCTTCATACAGTTGCACCTCCTCTATTGTACGACAGTAATTTCTTATAATGAGACACTTGTTGTTTGATACCAATGATTAGACAACCTGCTTGCAATCTGGACCCCTTACAGTGGATATCCTTGTGAATTGTTCAAAGCTTTGGCAGTCAGGGTTCTGCGGAGTGAGCGCTCTATAGAGACGTAGCGTGTCCCACTTTTGTTGGTCATGAGTTTTTCTTCTTGTCCTGCTGCCTCTTGTTGGAAAGAATCTACAAAATGAAATCTGTTCTGCAAAGCACTCCCACATTCTACCCATCGTGATAACGTGTTTGCTGCCTAATATTCATTTGCCAAAGTTGTTTGGCCTGGAGAAACTTGTTTCGCAGAGGCAGAGATGGCACATTGTCTCGGAACGTTCACACTGTTTTAAGAACATCTCAGCCAGACCCCACATTTTAAAAACATAGAAATTGTGCAATAACATTTAATAACACGTATTGGGTTCCTTTTACCAGGGAATACCTGTTGCATTTCTATAGGAATTACAAATACTGGGCTTTATCCATACTGGAGTTCTCAATAGGGAACATTCATTTTAAAAATACGCTATTACAAATGCTTCTGGGCTCTTTCCATAGCTGCCCATCTTAGAGAGGATTATGGCTGGAAGAATGAGAGAGCCAGCAGTGCAACAAGAAGTGCTTATTCTTTGTTGTGGGTACTTTACTTCTCCAAACACACGAACAAACACTAATATCTTTCTGAGTTTAATACAGGCAGCAGTGGCACATTTTAGTAGTAAGAACATAGCCACAAAGCACTGTATTGTTCACATGGCTGCATGACACCTGGTAATGTCTGGAGGGTGGGGATGCAATAGCTGCTCCGTGTTTGTCAAGCTCCCTCTATCTAGGTCAGGGGTGGGGAACCTTTATTCTGCCATGGGCCATTTGGATATTTATAACATCGTTCGCGGGCCATACAGACACAGACAGGCAGGCACACGGCAGGCATGTAGGCACACAGAATCCCGCCCCCCCTACCTCTGGTAGTTGCTGCTGCTGCTGGGGGGATCGTGTAGGGCGGATGCTGGGGTAAGGGCGGGGGGAACTGCTGGAGAAGCATGGTGGAAGTGCAGGGAATGCTGCGGGGGGAGTGCTGGGGAAGTACGGTGGCTGCTGGGGGATTGCTGGGGCTAGTACGGTGGCTGCTGGGGATCGTGTAGGGCTGCCGGCGCCTCACACCACCTCATCCCACCTCCCGATCGGGTGCGCGGCGGCCATTTATTTTTAAATTAGCGCGACCCCGGTTATAGCAATTGCCTTAGCAGGGCCAGACCAAATGATTTTGAGGGCCTTATACGGCCCTCGGGCCTGACGTTCCCCACCCCTGATCTAGGTCATGAAGACACTGAGGCCAGGATTCATGTGCAAGGTAACGCACACGCAGATCCGGGGCTAACTGCTATTGGATTGAATGGCAGTTACCAGATTGGGTTGTGACAACCAGTAACACGACTTGACAAATCCCATCCTGTGATCCCTCATGATCAGACGATGGTTTTCAGCTTAGGGTAGAAATTCCCTTTTACTTGTATATTAAGGACTCTTTACTGAGTTGAGTCTGTATTTCCCTACAGTTTTGTGATACTGTATTATACCACACATTGCTGATTAAATCCTCATCTAATAATATAAAATGATAAATAAAAAAACTTCTGAAATCTTGCTTGTCTAGGGCACTCTCTGCAAATGTTTATATCCTGTTCATCATGGCTACCAACAGACTGACGCGAAAAGACACATTTAAGATGTTGGGATGAGTTAAGCAGGGTTGCCAAGAAGTCACTACAACACTGTGACCAGTTTGGCCAACCAGATGGAATGGCCAAGTGATGACACTGCTGCTGGAGAACCGATAAGGATATTAGCTAGGGAAAATGGCATGTGTACAAAGCTTTGGAGGTAAACAGTCTTTACTTCTCTAAATGCATCTGAATGTTGAAATAAATACAGAGATACTGTTCTAGAAAAGCGAGTAAGTTTTTTAATTGACTGGCATAAAAAGTCGCTGCAGCATGTTGAATCCAAGTGCTCCATAAGCTGTGTGAACTGGAGGTCTCTGTAGCCGGAGTGCAGAGAAGTTTCCTGTCATTCCTGTCCTATTAATTTGAGCACAAACTGTAATTAGATATACGTTCCCACAGAAATGAATGGCAGCATCTGGAGAGAGGCAACTGTTCCAAGCACTTTTGGCTACCAACTCACCACAAGTTAGCAGTATGGAACAAGGGCTTCCATCCAGATTCCTGTCGGTCTATTTTTATATCTGAAGACGCACACCACTAAATCCAATATTTCTAATGCCTTGCTGTGATGGGTGAACAGCAGAGCACATTCCAGACTTTCCTGCTGGCGGCTGCCCCTGAGGGGCCCACGATGCTTGTGTCTCCACGTAGTTTACAAGTATTTTTGGAGTCACCTGGGCTCGAAACTGGGGACAAAAAAATAATTATCAAGCTTGACAGTATCTGGGCACGGTTTCCTTTGAACAAGTGGTAGCTGTGAGTTTAAAAAGTCATTGAGTTAACGGCTGCTTTATGCTGTATATAAGTGTGTTTTCCAATATGTCCCATCGCACAACGTCTTATTTTATGCAGATCATTATTATTTTTTCAACGTAAATGAAAGTCAAATCTGTTCTTTTATTCTAATTCTGGAAGTGCATCATGGGTAACCATTACAACCTTTTATAGTATGTTCATTCAGAACCCCTTCCGTCTATATCCTCGTCGCCCCAAAGGCAGACGTCTGAAAGGGTTCCCCAAGAACTGCTCTCCGCTGCACAGAACCAGTGTTCTAAGGGTTAACATACGGGATTTCTTGCTGCTGTTTTGTCAGCCCCGGCCCCTGCAGTGTTTATGGACAAAGGAATTTCAAAACCCAGCTGAATTCATTCAGAATCCCTTCAGTCTACATCTGCGCCGCCCCAAAGGCGGACAGCCGAAGGGCAGCCAAAGGGTGTCCACCGTTTGCTGCTGTTTGGTAATGTTACAGCTGGTTGCAGAAAAAGGTCCCAAAGGGATCAAGAAAAAGACCCTCCAATTGCATGCACTCTATGATGGTATAAGGCTGATAAGGTAAATACTTAGAAATTCCTATGGAGATATCAAGGTGTTTATAAAAACAAAAATAATAACATTTTATTACATCAATATATACGTGACAATGTGAATTAATCTATTAAAAAAAACCAATGTTTAAAAATCCCCGTAGAGGAGTGGTAATATTGCTTGTTTTTAATGCCCAAAATTTATAGGCAGTTATTTTATTTTAGAAAAGGAAAAGATGGCGCTAAATGATCTTGCAACAATGTAAGTAATGGTATTATTATCACTATACAAAAGGAATGATGCCTGCGGCTGAGGTATATTGGAAGGGAGTCTTCAATTCCCATACGCATATAAAGAATAGATGACAGGAAAATATATTTCAGCGCGTGGGATCAATTTAAGGAGAGAACTTTATCACATTTGGAATCCCTTGGCCTCTGAGACATTAAGTTCTCTCCTTAAATTGATCCCATGCGCTGTAATATATTTTCCTGTCAGTTATTTTATTTTGTTTATTTTACCCTGACGGTAAATTTCAATATTACTGCGACATCAGCAGCGTTTCCAGAAAAATCATCAATAATTTGTGGCACTGTATATATATATATTGCATCCAAAAGATTTAAATATAGCACATGAGCTCATCAATTTTGTTTTCTCTTGGCAAATCACCTGATTGCAAATTATATAAGAAATATTTTGCCCAATATTCTCACATGAATTACTTATACATTGATTGTATCATAAAGTTCTATTTCACACACAATGTCTCTTGCACATAGGTATATTTGTGTCCTCTAATCGCATTGTTCCCAGTTGGAATATATACAAGTGTGCCTGAACTATGGATGTGTGAGGTGATTTGTACTAGAGGTTACCTTCACCAAAATATTCCTGTCCATATAAATCCAATCCTAATAGGAAGGATGGATTAGGAGCCTCCTATAAGTAATGTTATAGACATCTGTCCCTATTGTACATGTAAACCCACAGGATGACTTGGCCTCTATTCTCTATATTGCTAAAGCTATTAACACCAAATAACCTATACTGGCAGATGACACTATCAATCTCTAAGAGGTGCAGCGATGGTATTCCTTCAGTTAGTAAGTGTCTGCAATAGGTGTGTTAAAGGTAGCTAGAGGAGAAGGCAGGTTTACAATGGGAAACAGTGTGTATGTCATGTGTATGAATACAACCACTCTGCCACGGCAGGCCAGAAGTGGAGGGGGCGCAAATACGGAGTCATACTGAGCCACTAATTGAGCCAGCTGTGCTGAAGTAGGGATATCCTGAAAACCTGGCCTGTTTGCGGCCCTCGAGGACTGGAGTTGTGCAGGCCTGCTGTAAACAAAACCATACCCTTTATGTAATTACTGTGTATCGATAACCGCCCCCCCCTCCCCCAAACCCCGTTTCACCTCTCTTTTCTGTACCCCAATCTAGGGTAAACAGACATCCTGGTTTAGCCGGGACAGTCCCATTTTTTCAGACTTTAAAGGGCCTCATGCAGAGAGCAGCGCTATGCAGAATTGGAGAGGGGGAAAATTTTTACCTTTTTTGGAGAGTTTTTATGTCCATATGCAGAAAGGGCAGAAAACTGCCTTTCTGCATATGGAGAGTTTCAACCAGCGCTATTAGCGCTGTTGAAACTACTGGGGAAAAAATCGCGTATTTTTTTTTTTCCCCTCCACCGGCCGCGGAGCGCCAGCTGCTTGGTGGAGAGGGAAAATGTTGAAAATCGCGCCATTTTTTTGCCGCGAACAGCCACTAGATGGCGATCGCGGCTCTCTGCATACGGCAGAGAAAAAAAACTAGGAGAAGAAATTTAAACTCTCCAGCGCGCGGCGAATTTGAAGGGGAAAAAAAAAAAATGGCGTTTTTTTTTTTAAACTTGCCGGTTTTCTGCCTTTCTGAAGGCAGAATCCGCCATTAAGACCGCTTTTCACTTTTTGCGCTGCTCTCTGCATGAGGCCCTTTGTGCCAGATCCTGACTTTTCGGGCAACTCTCCCAGTTTTTATTGGTGCTTGCAGGCCGCCCATGCACTAAATTTGTCCCAAATTCAACCTCCACTTCCCCCCTCACATGTCAAAAAAGAAATGAAAAAAGAGAACAGGAAAAAAGAACAAGAAGAAAGGAAACACAGAAAAGACGCAAGAAGCAAAGGGCCACAACAGAACTTGACAAACTAAAATGCAACAAAATAGGTGAAAAAGAGCCATTGAAACTCTTACACTGAAAAGTCTCACCGTCTACCCCTCCTCCCCGTAAAAATCTCCCCCTTCCCCCTCTCCCCTTCCCCCTCTCCTATATTATGTTGTCTTTTTCTAAAAAACTTAAATAAAGTTCAATTAAAAACAATTAATAACATAGTAAGCCCCTATTTGTAATGGGATAACAGGGTCTGGAGCACAAGCTTCATAGCTTAAAGTTTGCAAAAAGTCCTCCGCTGACATATTGACAGCTGCACGTAACGGTTATTTTAGGCCCTGGCAGTGGTATATTTGTTATATTTGCATGAATATTTACCTGCTTCCAGATATGATGAGCTGGGAAATTGGAATCCTGCTCAGATTACACATATAAAGACGTTTCATTACCAAGTGGCATTTAGCCGGAAAGTACCGCACTGCCATTTATTTGAATTTGCAGCAGCGCTGTTTAGGTTTATGACCCTCAGTGTTTTTAACTTCCGTCTTGTTGAGGTCTAAATTCCAACGGTGGGAAATTCAGTATCTTATTAACACAAAAATAAAATAAAATAACTGTGGTGCTGTGTATATATATATATATATACTATATATATAGATATATATATATATGAGTATATATTATATAGTATATATATTATATATAATTATATCTTAATGTATTATAATATTTGGCAGTGTCTTGACGAGCAAATAAAAAAATATGAGATTATTTCCTTATGCTCAGGGGCTCTCAACTCAGTTCTCAAGACCCCCAGCAAATCAGGTTTCCAGGTTCAGCGCAGGTGGCTCGATCTTCCACTGAGTCACTGATTGGAGAGCCAACCGTGCTGAAGCAGGATATCCTGAAAACCTGACCTGTTGGTCACTCCAGTCCTCAAGGGCCACCAACAGGTCAGGTTTTTCAGGATATCCCCGATAGAAGAGTATGCACACCCTGACCTGTTATTTACTTGATTTTGAATGCTACAAGGTGCCCTCGCTGGGGCCTTTTCCTGCACGATAACAGAAGCTGGGTCTCTGTGCCGGCGCTAGGGAAGGCCAGCGACACAGCTGGATCCAGTCACATTAATGAAGACAGCAGCAGTAGTAGCAGCGGCAGCCAACCATGTGTTTCTCACAGCCTGTGGCACTGCAGTGGTAACATTTTTGGCAGGATATTGCAGCTGGCGGGGAGTCACACAGGCAGCAATAGCTTTATTCTACTTCCTTAGCATTTTTAACTAGCACAGAGTTAGCGTGAACAAAGAACACTTTGGAAGCAATCAAGGGAAAGGCCTGCCACTTTGTAGGCCCACGCGTATTACAGAGCAGGGGCGGCAGACTCCTGTCCTCAAGGGCCACCAGCAGGTCAGGTTTTCAGGATATCCCTGCTTCAGCGCAGGTGGCTCAATCAGTGGCTCAGTCGGATAATGGCTTGGATTATGGGTTGTAGGGTAAGGGGTTAAGGTTTTCAGGGTGAAGATTAGCGTTACTATTAGGGGTTAAGGTTAGGGTTTTAGGTAAGGGGTTAATGGGTTAGGATAAGGGGTTAAGGTTAAGGACGTTTAGGGTAAAGACTTCATGTTGGGGACTTCTGGGGTAAGGAGAAAGGTTAGGGGGTTACCTTCGCGGCGATACAGCAGGGGGCTGATCAGCGGTGGTGAGACGGCTGAGGCAAGTCGTCCTAGACGAGTGGTGCTCAACTCCAGTCCTCAAGCACCCTTCAACAGGTCAGGTTTTCAGGATATCCCAGCTTCAGCACAGGTGGCTCAATCAGTCCCTGCTTCAACACTGGTGGCTCATCAGTCCCAGCTTCAGCACAGGGGGCTCAATCAATCCTTGCTTCAGCACTGGTGGCTCATCAGCCCCAGCTTCAGCACAGGTGGCTCAATCAGTGGCTCAGCCTTCGACTGAGCCACTGATTGAGCCACCCGTGCTGAAGCAGGGATATCCTGAAAACCTGACCTGTTGGTGGCCCTGGAGGACTTTTGCTGGCGACTTCAGATGTGGCTTCTTGTGGAATGAAGACATTTAAATCTGGCCACGCCCACTGCATGTGTTTTAAAAAATGAGGTGACGGCTACATTGTATATTTCCCCCCATAAAAATAATGACGGAGAAATAAAACAAACTGAGAATACTGTAAAAAAAAAGAATCAAATACAATGTATGTGTTGGCTCCGTGGGATGTCATGCACTGCCACAGGGCCTGTGAGGGGTACACGAGGAACACCAATCAAGGGAGACTTTCAATGATCCAAAATACTCACATATTCCCTCTTCTTTTTATCCGCTGGTTACTGTAATTACAAGTCATTTTGCAAAAAGGGTTTTCAATTTTGAAGAAAGCGCACTTTTGTGCTTGATCCAGCTAAAAGGATTTTCTTACATTACTCCATATAAAGTCCAATCTTTAAACTCCTAATGTTATTTCTTATTCATTAGTACGTACGCCTGTAGGGTACGTTCGGAAACGGGGGAGAAGTTACAGCGTTCTGCTTCTGAAAGCTCATGGTAATTTGGAGTATCAGGAGATATTTATTAATTTTCGAAATCTTTAAAGAGCAAAAGCTAAAATGAGATTGGATTAAGTATATTCGTGCACACAGTTATTCTAAACACCCTTAAGGAGCACAGACTAACTCACAGAAGATATTACGCAAATATGAATATATCTCTAAGTGCCTCATAGGCTTGCTGGTGTAATGGTTTACATGGTTAGTTAAACACATCAAGAAAAAGGTTTGACCTTGATACAGTATGCTGAAAAAGGTATTTATTTTCAAAGCATATCATCTTTTTTTTTACTCTAGGAAATTGTATAATGTATCAATGGAGCATGCTAATAATTTTGCACAGGAATCTCATCATAAATGCCTCAGTCAGTAACACAGCTTGTTGCTATAATAACAAGCTTGTCGGGAGACCAAAGATTTCCTTTCTAATTTATCATTATCCGAGTTTTGCCCTTGCTGCCTGGAAGGATTATCACGAATTCCCAGCCGTTGCGTTTGGAACAAGAGGCTTTTCACGAGGTCAGAGAGAAGAATGGAGGCTCGCGGCCTCGTTCACAGAGCCGCGGTAACTGCACCATGCGCAGTAAGAGTGTTGAAGTTGAGGGTTATACGCCATGAGTTGTAGGTACGGTTCCCTGGCTTTGGGTCTGGTGGTGGGGAGTGCAGAATGATGCAAAATGAAGAAAAGAAGAGACGCGCGGGGCAGTATTGTTTTTAAAAATGTGGATGGTGAGATTAAGGGACACAATAGGCGCCAGGTACAAACAGGCAATGTATGTCTTAATCCTGGAAACGTTCCAATATGTGGCTGGTTTCCCCATTGGAATATGCAAATAAACACAGGAAAAGGCAGGCTCTCACCCCGAGCGACACCGCCGCGTCCTCTGAGAAGGAATCTCCGCGATGCTGCCGACTTTGGAACCGGCTTCTGCCCAGCCTTGGCATCCGGTGGCGAATTCTCGTGACGGGACTTCTGGTGTCTGCTGCCTCTTTGGTCTGTTTGTCAACGCGTTTCGCTGGTTGCTTTGTCAGGAACCCATGGCCATGAAAATGTCTTCCATAAAAAGAGAGAGAGATCTATTTTACTAGAGTCCCAAGGTGGGCTCTAGAAAATAGGCCGCTGCCTCAAAACGCCCTCCTCACCCCCACAAAAATGCAGGGTCTCGAGGGAGGTAATGCCACCATTAGCCAAGAACGTGCGGTTATTTGAAGTTAGGGAGTGCTAAATTAACCTGACGCTAACACCATGCTAATGAGTTAGACCACGGCTGCTCAAGACCCCCCAACAGGTTAGGCTTTCAGGATACCCCTGCTTCAGCACAGGTGGCTTAATCAGTCCCTGTTTCAGCACAGGTGGATCAATCAGTCCCTGCTTCAGCACAGGTGGCTCAATCAGAGCCTCCGTCTTTGACTGAGCCTCTGATTGAGCCGCCTGTACTGAAGCTAGGATATCCTGAAAACCTGACCTTTTGGGGGGTGGGCTTGATGACTGGAGTTGAGCCCCCCTGAGTTAGATGATGCTCGTTGTCTTTGCATATATTTAGCTTAGTGAATTTGACTTAACCTCAGGAAAAGTTATGTCTGTTACTAATTTAGGTAACCTGATGTTATTTGCAGAGATTTAATGCTGCTTAGTACACCTGGGCCTAAGTATCTTCCTGATGCTTTTATTTTATTTTTGACAAATCTTCCAATATTTAGCAATACGTAAATATGAGATTGATAGCTAGTACAAGAAGGAGAACATGTTCATTTCTATTAGGGGTGGGCACTTTCACTGGTGTTTTGGTTGTAACAATTATTTCTTTTTTCCTATTCGTTCTTGTTTTTTTGCCGAAACTCAATTTGTTTGGTTTTGGGTTCGGAATTCTACTACATTTTGGAAATGAAAAATAAAAAATGAGCAAGGAAATGCTAAAATGGCATAATATAGCATTAAAATGCTTAAAATAAGTATACAAGCAAAATAATTAGGGAACTAAAATAATATAACTAAGAACGTAAAATAATTTATAGACAGCGAGATATACCCCAAATGTTCAGCTCCACTGGTAACTCCACAATAGAGATGGGCACTTGGCTTGGTTCTGCTTTTGGTCTTAAATCATTTTGGGTTTTGTTTCTAAGAATCACAGAGCAATCCCAGATGGTGAATTTTTTTTTTTTTTTTTAAATATAGGATTGAAGAATGGGGGTCTCAGGAGCTGAACCCCATTAATTTCAACTCCTGGGACCCCCTACTTCCGGAGATACTTACCTCTGAAGTAGGTGCCGGTAGCTGCTCCGGCTCAGCAAGCTGGGCTTTCAAGTTTAAAGCTCCCACGTCACATGGGCCAATAGGAAGCTGCACCGATGATGTTGTGGCTTCCTATTGGCTCGCAGGCCGGGAAATATCTGCAGAGCGGACATTTTGTGAACCCTGGTGGCTGAGGAGAGTGGCTACCGGCAACTAAGTGTCTTCTCAGTGTTCATCAATGATCTTCCTACAGCTTGTAAGGGAACTTCAATACACATCTATGCAGGTGACACAATCTTATACTGTATGCACACAGCCCTAGCCTCTCCGACCTTGAACACGCCCTAGCCTCTCCGACCTTGAACAAGCCCTAGCCTCTCCGACCTTGAACACGCCCTAGCCTCTCCGACCTTGAACAAGCCCTAGCCTCTCTGACCTTGAACAAGCCCTAGCCTCTCTGACCTTGAACACATACTTCAGTCTGACTTTTTGAGACTTGAACATTGGATTTCCCAAAACAAACTGTTTTAAACCCTGACAAGACTGTAACAACGGTATTTGGGACCAAGGCTACATTTTTAAAGTTTCCAGTGACTGTGAGTAGGTTTACTGGCTATGCACTGCTTTAACCCAGGCTGTGCTGAGAAGCTGTGAAACACGGCAGGCATAAGCTTCCAGGGGTCCATGTTAAAATGGATAAGAAGCCAAAGATGATACACTATGTGCCATTGTCATTTCCCAGAATCCCTGGCTGCAGTGATAAAGGCTTAGTGTGCCAACCGCGAGGTTTACTTACACCCCCACCTACAAACTGAGACGACACAGTTTTGTGGAAGTAAAAATTGGTCACAGCTTTATTGCCTTAACAGTATTTGAAAATAAATTGTCCGCCAGTCGCTAGTCATTTGTCGTTAGCCCTATTCTCAGTATCTTCCGGCGGGAGCCCTTCTCCAAACCACCCTATTCTACCGTCCGGCGGGAGACATCTCCAACCTGCCTTGTAATTCGCTCACCCCAGGTCCCCTTTTCTTGGCCATCTGGGCCTACCCGCATAGGATAGAGCCCAGCTTCCTAAGACTTGTGCCAGAGGTTCAGCGCCCAACCGCCTGGTCGGCGCCTCCAGCTGCACAATCTTTTCAGGGGGACTGTTATCTGGGGCCCATCGGCATTGGGTGGAGCCCCATCTCGGGTATTCACGGTGTCCCTACGATGGCTGGCCTGACAGTTCCGCCGAAGCTGTGACGATGGATCTGATAACAGATTCATAAGACATGGTTAGACATAACACAACATAACACAGCATAACATTCTCAATGGGATGGGAGGAGGAAAAAAAACAAGTCAATGCTGGGCTTGAGCGTGCACAGGGCTTAAATACTCCGTGCAAGTCCCTCTCTCCCCCGCCCCCCATTGGCGCGCATGAGAATCTAAAACCCTCGTGGTGAGGTGAAGAGGGGAAGAGGGGGAGGGGGAGGAGAGCCGGCCATCACAGCTCCCACCCTCTGGAGGCACAGCCCTTATGTGGGCGACGGCCCCATGTTGGGGCCTCTGCCTTTCTAAGCATTTTATGCCACGAGATAATGGGGAACGGGATAATGGGGAACGGGATAAATGGAGGAACGGGATAATGGGAACGGGATAATGCGAGGGAACGGGAAAATGGGGAACGGGATAATGGGGAACGGGATAATGGGGAACGGGATAATGGGGAACGGGGATAATGGGAACGTAATCGAGGCGAGACGGAGTAATGGGGAACGGGATAATGCGAGGAACGGGATAATGGGGAACGGGATAATGGGGAACGGGATAATGGGGAGAGGCAAGGATCTGTTTGAGACGTGCGCACAGGTGATGTTTTTATTTGCTATGATTTAATACTTATTATGAAAACGTTCATATTTGATTGTGCTATTGTAGCATTTCCTGTGTATTTTGAGTATTTTTCAGTACTCTGGATAAAAATCCCAAACCCACATTTTTTTTTTAAAACCAAAATCATGTTTAAAACTAAAATACAAAACATTTTTTAGACCCAAAACATGACTAGAGCAGGGCAAATCCGGATGTACTGTATGAAACCCGAATCTACCAGTACAGTACCATGCATTCCAAAACCAAATACAAAATGTTTAACATTTTCACAATCAAAACCCAAAAGTTATTTAGTACCAAAGTATCAGGATAAGTGCCAACCTCCAAGTGTTTCTCGTCATATCTTTTGCACCTCTTTAAGGAATGTCTTTAAGACATTTCCCGTGCTTTATTATGCTATTTTGGCATTTTCCTGCTTGTTTAGAATTATGTTTTATAATTTGGTAATAACTAAATAAAAAAAAACTAAAGAAAAACTAAAAAAAACGGGTTTTAGTACAACTAAAACACTATTTCTTTTTATAACCAAACCCACATCCAAAACATGAAAACCTTTTGGAAGCACTTTCCCTCATGTTTTGGTTCCAATTGTTTTTCTGGGGTTTATTTCTAAACATTTTTCATCCTAGGAATTATATTAGAAATTCATTTCATATAATTTTCTTGAACGGTTTTAAGTAACCCTTCCTTTGCCAAGCTAGAACTTACTACCAGTTTCCTGCACTTTGCGTGATACTCCCAAAAAGTATGTATTGTGACAAACGGCTTACTCCAGGGCTCCGCCGTCTGTCAAGGACTGTTAGAACACGGTCTTTTAGGGTAGGTTAAATGACGAGGCGTAACGTGCTGTTCCTTTAAACAGGCTACTGCCTGGTTTATTCAGTCCCAGGCACTGAGACTGCCACAGTGCATACAAAAGAAAACACAAGCATAACAAAACCCTGCTCACCTGAGCAATAACTTAACTGAGGTTCACCCTGACTGGGTTGGGGTCGGCTTATCCGCTTCAAACAAACAAAAATAAGGAACTTTGCAATTTGATAAAGGAACAGAATGATTTAACCTGTTTGGGGAGAGGCTTTTCCCCACTGCTTCCAGCAGCCTTCCTGCCTCCAGTCTCTTGGGGAGAGGGGAGAGGAACCAGGAAATCAGCCTTAAATACCTGATTTCTAGCTAGCAGGACAGGTGACAGAAATCAGGCAGCAGACAAACTCTTGTCTGGATCCCTCATCCCTCAGTTCCAGCACTTGCCAAACTGTGGGATGGAGTGCATGTATTATAAGGCTGCACCCCCAGGCCAAACAGGATAAACGCTGTTCAGTATCCTGGGAGCCCTATATATGGAATTTATTACCATCCCCTGGTTTCTGTCACAGTATGTATATCTTTATTTACTGTATATAGCGCCATTAATGTACATAGCGCTTCACAGCAGTAATACATGTGACAATCATATAAATAACAAATAATACAAATAACACATAATGGGAAAAAGCGCTTCAGACATAAAAGTAACATTTAGGAAAAGGAGTCCCTGCCCCTAGAGCTTACAATCTAATTGCGGATTGGTACTCTGCAAACTCATAATATTATTTATAGTTTCTGCATCAAATATACCTTGATTATGTTTGACAATGTTCCATAATAAAATTTATAGGGCACAAAACATGCGTAAATAAGTAATACACAAGGTGCTGTCCAATGAACACTGACCCTTTAAGGCAACAAAAATGAATAGCAGTGGATAGCACACCCGAAGTAAACTTGGTTGTTCCAGATCACATATCAGTGCAGCCAATATATATTCAATTCCTAGTGGGAAGAGATACAGAATGGCAGAGAACACCATTTCAGGTCAACACTACCGCCTTCAACAGAAGGTCCGATGTTAGCCTGAAACCTATTGAAAAAAGCTGTGTGGTACTCTAAAACTTCAGGCACAAATGCTTGATTAGCTCATCATATGTAGAAAACCCTCTGATTGAGTACCCGTATGGTATCATTATGATCTTGCAAACACCTTCAAAATAACATCACAATTACTTGAATTAGCTGGTAGAGATCCCACTGGCACTGCAGTAGGGAATCAGCACACTCTAGTGTCCAGACATATATGCATCGATGTGGATAAGTGGTGATTGGTGTGTAAATAAACAGTCAATGACTCACATTTGATTGCAGTATTCTGGTGAGCAATTACCTTCATCCTGGGGTACTCGTGTGCCTCCGTTTTCACAGCATGCATAGAAGAAGAGGATAAGAAAACAGAGCGCTACTTCCAAGCAGGTAGGTTAAGTCAAGTAGCGTGCGTACCCATAAGAAAAAATAAATTTATTGGATCTTTAAAAAAGCAACATAATAGGGCAGAAAACCCCCCACCTACGTGTTTCAAGCAAAGCTCTTTATCACCTTGATAAACCTTTCTCACCGTGATAAAGAGATTTGCTCGAAATGCGTAGGTGGGGGGTTTTCTGCCCTATTGTGTTGCTTTTTAAAAGATCCAATAAATTTGTTATTTTTTTCTTATGGGTACGCTCTCGACTTGACTTAACCTACCTGCGTGGAAGTAGCGCTCTGTTTTCTTATCCTTTTCTTCTATGGTCTGGAACCTATACTGCATCTCTTCTGCATATACAGTATACAACACTACCCATGGAATAAGCATTGGACGGACTGATGGACATACTTCACTTCAAATACTCTACCCATATTTGTTTTTGCTTCCTGATGACCTATTCCACACAATAATGCTCACACTAAATTTCAGAAATGTGTTACTCAGGCTTCCTATGACGTTAGGAAGAAGTTATATGATGCAGATAATTCATAGAGTGTGTTGTTCAATTGTGGGTCTCTGGGCATCACATTCTTTTGTGCCAGAAACTTGTCAAGTCAAAGCTGTCTGAAATCTTTGATTATTTCAACAAGGTAGGTTCCAAGAAGGAACCTGAAAAGGTCCTATATATAACACTCGCTCCCATTTGGAGTATACTACTATATGCTATATGTTTTATGTTATATATACACACACTGAAGCGGTTACCTCATGAGGATTTTTAATTACCCTATATATTATATGTTCACCGTTTTTCGTTGATTATTATTATTAAAATTTTATTATTTGGATTTTTTAGTCCTATGTGGACACCTATATTATATGTGTCAATTTCTGGCTAGCCTTGGTCTATTGACCCCTATGGGGAGATATTGAGCATCTCAGGACCATCAGTCCATCTATTTATGTTCCACAGTGAGTGCTATATATAGGACCTTTTCCGGTTCCTTCTTGGAGCCTACCTTCTTAAAATGATACAGTAGTATCCTATTGCACCCTGTTAATACAATTTAGATATTATACCACCCATTTTGTATTAGGTTGAGCGGTAAGGTCACCCCAATTGTTTACTGAAATCTTTGATTAACAGATATGCCTGAAGTGTAAAAAGTGAATTAATACATTTTTGACATTTGATTCATTTTGGTCGAAAAACAAAAGCGTGCTGCCACTGATTTCGCTGTTCTACTAGGGATGTAAACGGGCCATTATCTGCAATTGTATAATTGATTGTCAAAACGTCTCTGAATCTCTATAACAACTGATAATGCTCTGTCATAATATCAAAATATGTAACACAGCATAAAAGGAGAAGAAATCCCATCGTTAGTCTTTATACTTCAGCTGACTGCTTAGCAGTACCTTCTAGTGTGAGATATATTGTGTATAATACAGGTGCTCTGAAGCACCAACATCGCCCATACTGCCCTAGCAATGGTGGAGTGATGGAGGTGAAGCCAGTGTATGGGCTAGTGAACATAATGTTGAGCAAAGCATCAGAGATGACCCGGCACACTGCACACTGGATCATACCATGATAAAGTCCCTACGGGATGAAACGCGTTGGTGCGTTAGCTCTCTCTTCACCATTGTTTATTGATTAAAATACCCTTAACTTTTTACATGGCGTTGCCCTGAACTTATTCTTTCTTCATGGATGGATTCTAGGCTGTGCTCCTTTGCTTCACTATTTCTGTACACAGGATCATACAAGAATAACAAGAGGATGCAGGTGGATGAGGCAGAGAAGTCTTATTCAATTGTGCTTCTTTATTTTAGTAGAAGGGGGTGTTTGTCCTCTGCTGTTATCCGGATCTGCCATGCTTTACAGCTTATAAATCACTATTTAGTCCTAACATTACTGTCTCTTTGTTTAAAACAAGGGAGGACCATTCGCACAGCGACACGCAAAGTTACTGTCTCTCCAATTGTTTACGTGAGAGTTGCTGGCTTAGCCCTTGTGCCGGCATCGTTAGTGGACGCCAAACCAAAGCACCATCTTTAAAAAAAATAAAAAAGAACAAAAAAAAAGTGCTTTCTTCTGAAAGATCTCCAATAAAAACAAAGAGCACGGTTTCTCCACGCTGCCTTAGAATTACACATCAATAAGATTTCCAGTGACAAATACTTTCCAGGCAGACGAACCGAACAGAAATTAAAAAATCTCTGTGGGACACAAATATGTAATTACACTCACACAGGGAGCATTTTATCAGGTAAACCATCCTACTTTGTTAATTGAAATGCTGCACCACTGGTGTTTTTCCTTTAAACAAAGGCTCTGTATACTCAGTTTGCCTGATATACCAATGACATTTCTTATTTTTTGGATCATATTAGTTTCCCCTATTTCTTGAAATTCCCTTTGTGCTGTGATAAATCTGCCTGGTCCTACTTTTGTATAGATAACAATATACTTTGGTGACCTGTTAGAGCATGGGTTCTCCCGTCCTCAAGAACCCCAACAGGTCAGGTTTTAAGGATATTCCTGCTTCAGCACAGGTGGCTCAATCACCACTGATTGAGCCACCTGTGCTGAAGCAGGTACTGTTTGAGCCACCTGTGCTAAAGCAGGGATATCCTAAAAAAACTGACCTGTTGGGGGGACTAGAGCACCCCTGGTCTAACTCATTAGCACGGTGTTAGCGTCAGGTTAATTTAGCACTCCTTGCGTTAGCTTCAAATTCCAGCCACTGATTGAGCCACCTGTGCTGCAGCAGGGACTGATGGAGACACCTGTGCTGAAGCAGGGACGGATTAAGCCACCTGTGCTACAGCTGGGATATCCTTAAAACTTGACCTGTTTCGGAGGGGGGGGGGGGGGGGGGGGGGTGTTGAGGACTCAAAATACATTGCCATCAAACGCTGACAATATATTAACTGGTGAACAACCACACGTGACTTTCAGGTTAATATACCGTGGGTGCTATATATAAAGAGGCACGCATGCGCTAACGCTGTTCCATACAAACATTAGCACTTTTTTTCCTGTCTGAAATGTGACATATTTATGATTTCTTTCTTTCTAATTCTTACACCATCTTTAAGGTGATGGAGGAAAACAACGCAGGAACCCGGGAAGCAAAGTAACGCAAGCCGCAAATTTCTTAATACATGGACTTGCGCCAAGATGCAAATGTGACTCCGCCCTAACTCGTCCCACATGCTCCATAAATCTCTCATCTCGTCGCCGGCAGACGCAGACATACCCCAAAAATGGCGCAACTAAGATGAATACACAGACGCTGCCGGACGCAGGTATAACTCAGTGCAAATGAAGAGAAGAGCACAACGACACGCGGTAAGCGCATCACATTTTTTAACTGAAAAAAGATCAAAGTAGGATAACAATGTTGCCCTTACAATATAGAAAATGTAAATATGCCTATCACCGCCCCATCCATACTCCACAAAGTCCTTGGGTGCTAGTGGCACCTCAATAAAACCTATATCGAACCCAATAGGTGCTATTCAATTATGCATGGGTATGAACCGAAGTCCCCATTAGTACACACTGGCTTTCTGAGACCTTGGGCAGCTGGAATGGTTGAGGGCACAGTATTGAGAGTAAAGTTATGGCGTAACCTGCTGCTAGATGAGCCTGGAACATAATTGCAAAGCGATAATTCCAAATGGCAATCCATCTCTTTAAAGGACAGCCACATATAGTAACATAGTGGACCTATGACAGTGTTATATTTACCAGGTGATTAAAGTCCCCAACAAATCACAGGTGTAGGTATGTCAGAATATTGTGTTCCTTTCATGTTTCCATGGCAACTAAACGTTTCTTTGTAGCGAGACCGTTTATGGTTTTCTTTTGTTCTCTGCATAAAGTGATTAGAATGCCATTACTAGCTGAGCAGGTACAAGTATACAGCAATAAGCGTCTCATAAACACGAGTTTCACGTGACTCGTTGAAAAGAAAGATTTTTTTTTTCCCTTCATATTAGGAATGATTAAATCTTTCTAAGGAAGCCAATTATACTGACACAGTAAAATTTTTTGTTATGCCCGTTACATCAAATGCTCTTCTAAAAGTTGGATTGAAACAGCTCTACCTGTAAACGGGAAAAATGTGATCATGTGAACAAAGATAATGCTGCTATCATTGTAAAATAACGCTTGTCCAATGTGTTTTTGGTATTTCATTTGTCTATGTAAATAACTGCTGTTTTATAATATTTTAACCATGAGGACCTCACATGGTTTATTGGTCATATTCTGCCTCGCTGAAATCTGATGCATTTTTCCAGCTAATTATTTTATGATCTGTAAAATGTTGCTGGGAAGTACAGTTTTTAGTATTACTGGCTATTCCTTCCTTTCTTAGCAGTAAGAAACCGTTCTGGTAACAGTTTTTACAGTGTAACTAGAAGACTCACCACTGCAAAATGCTCCAAGAACTAGGTTGGCTAACCCTAGAGTCCAGATGCAAAATACGTTTTTTCCTGTCTTGCCTTCCAATACTTTCTGGGCAAGCTCCCCATCTATCTGAACAAGCTCCTCACCCCGACCACATGCAGCACTTATCACCTGAGATCTGACTCCAAAAGTCTGTTCATGGTCCCAAGTTCAACAAAAAATCTGTCCATTCCTCCTTCTCTAAGACTGCGGCGGGGGTGACGCTGAATGGATGCGCACGCTCGCCCTGAATACGATCAAACACATTGCAACATGTGTTTGTCCAGCGTAAGTGCGCACGCGTGCACGGGCCTGTGAGCGCACGGCGCTCAGCTGCTTGCAGAGACAAGTACATTTGTTTCTGCCACTCGCCGGCGCGTCACGTGAGCGGTTCGCCCAATGAGGGCGAACCAGCTTCGTGACATCATGGACGCACCCCCTGACACACCCCCTATGCACGCAACCAGCAGGACACAAATCCCCCAAGCAGAATGAGCACCGAGCTCGAGCACCAGCGCGTTCTCACTCACCCTGGCCGCAGCCTTACCGGGCACCTCACAACTGGAACAATCTACCAGACACTCGCACAGCTGCCTCCAGTATAAGTAATTTCAAGACTTCAGCTGTCACATTTTAATCTTGTCTGTAACTATAATATATGCCCATAATCATATTATCCCTAACTGTCCATGAAATATCTGCAAATTGAATGTATAACCTCTGTAACCATAACTCTGTGCCCAGGACATACCTGAAAACGAGAGGCAACTCTCAATGTATTACTTCCTGGTAACACATTTTTATAACTAAACAAGTGACCTATAATGTACAAAATGTACTGTGATGTTCTAAAACATTCACGGATGAAATCTGTTACATCATATTAGGTGTGAAACGGTTGCTATTTTCTGTAATAAATCCAACATAGATGCTGTATACTGTCTATCGTGAAACTATTCCGAATGGTTATATATAACGATGCATGACTGGAATTCTCCTCAGTCATAAAGAGCAGAGCACTGACTTTCTCAGGTGAGTGGGTTTTTTTTTACCATTTAATAGGAGATTTTAAAAAGGATCTATCACACGCACATATGCCATTATTTAAGATTTGTATTGCTACACTTGTCTGGCTGTTGCTAAGAAACACATTTTAATGGTTCTTTTAGAAAATCTACCCTAGGAATCCTTATTTAGGTTATATAACTGCCAAGTGCACTGTATCTGTGGCAACACCTGTTGAGTTAGTAGCTGAAGGAAAGAGTAAGAAGACGAAAGACATTTCCAAGCTTGCCAGTTACTATGGAGAGCTGTATCCTTGTTATAGAGAGATATGTAAAACGGCCTGGATCTGTTTCAATAAGCTGGGTGTCTATTGTCTGCCAGCCAACAAATGTTTGATAAACGTCTTTTTAAGTACTTTTGCGCAGAACAAAACCTTCTTAAATGTGAAGCAATACGTTTTTTTTTTCTTAATCATGGCCAACATTTCAGAATTTCATAGTGAGCTTTAGAAAATGTGATTACATTTGTAATATGTGTTACCTAATCTCCATTCTCGCCTGGATCAAAATACAAATATCTGTATTAGTGCTAAAGTTTTTGAGCATGAGTTCAGAAGTATGTTTCACTGGGTCTGAACAAAGTGATATATTAATTACAGTGGAAGAATTGTGTATAGTGTTTAAGCTATGTATGTATGTATGTATGTATGTATGTAAGTATGTATGTATGTATGTATGTATGTATGTATGTATGTATGTATGTATGTATGTATGTATGTATGTATGTATGTATGTATGTATGTAAGTATGTATGTATGTATGTCTTTATTTATATAGCGCCATTAATGTACATAGTGCTTCACAGCAGGGATACACGTGACAATCATATAAATAACAAATAATACAAATAACACATAAAGGGGAGAAGTGCTTCAGGCATAAATGTAACATTTAGGAAAAGGAGTCCCTTCTCCGAAGAGCTTACAATCTAATTATGAAGTCATTCCACAGCAGACAACTCTTTAAACCTAACAGATCAGTAAAACACATGGTTTTGTCAACAACTGGTAGCCGCAGAACCAGGTCCTAGGAAATTCTTTACATTTTTTGATAGGTCATAATTTTTTGGTTGCAGTTTAGATTAAAGTTGGTATCTGGCTTTGAAAGATTGTCGGGTCAAAAACTCAAGATGACTCTATTAACCCCACGCAAACGCACCATTAATGTACTTTTCTGTCCGCTAGTGTCTCTGGCTACTTATGGAACTTGTTGGTTCCCACTTTTGATTACAAATCTTTTAGATTGCGTTCATTGGAAATCTGGCTGTGAAAACTGGAGAAAAACGATGGCTCGTGTAAGTTACACAAATCGTTACATTGTATTCCATGGCTATGTCCAGTAAATGACTTAAACATTGCTTTTATTGGTATAAAACCAATTCTCATATCACATGTTGATGGAAGAGAAAATGCACTTTCTGCACAGACAGCAGCTGTGTCAGCAGCTATCTGACTCAAAATGCAGCAATTTAACGTCAAAATACCAGTTTTAGAATTGAATACAGTATTTTGTTTAAATATGTATGAAAACATGTTGAGATAGTTTAATCTGTATGTGCACAAAAGATGGGGCAAAACATCAAATAATTTCAGCAGAAAACATGGATAAAACAACAGCTTCTACATGCCCTGAATGACAGAGAGTAATAAGATGCTCTGCATACTCATAATACTTTTCATACCTTTAAAGGAGCAATCCATGCAATATCCTACATGTGTGTTTTTAAATAAATCAGTTCTGTAGTATTAGCTAATACTTACTACTTTTTAATTTTTGTATTCAACGCTTAATGCCATGTCTAATAAGTTTTAATAAACAAAGCATCCTTTGATGTCTATAGCAGGTTTTAACCCGCCTCCCCAGCGGTGCAAGATATTTGTAACACTTTCCTGTTTGTTACCATTTGTTGCCAATATTCCCCGTAGTTTGTGCTGTAAGCTGAAACAATAGATAATGTTACTTTAGTAATATAAGAATACATTGTAGCTGCTGCTTTACACTGACTGAAGGATTGCTTTGAAACTGAAAGAGTGGCATCTTGAACATGCAGGGGAGACAGGGAGGCGTGGCGGAGGCGTGGCCATGAGCGGTTCGCCCTCATTGGCTGAACCGCTCACGTGACGCGGCCGTCGACTGCCAAGAGCAAATTCCTCTGTCTCCTCACCATTCTGCCGCCCTGCAGCTCCAAGCGGCGCGCACGTCGCTCCAAGTATGTTTTCCTCAATTGGATTGCAGCATTTTGTTTTTGGTATAATCACGGCTTTACTAAGGCACTGGGGTGTAGATATTTTGTTGTTACTAATTTATGTGTGCAATTTGATTAAATATTATTTTTGGAAGGTAACACCAGTAATACCACAATGTGTCGAAAGCCATACGCATGGAAAATAAACCCGGCTTTTGGCAATACATGGCACAAAAAGAAATCTGAATCATGCATACATGAAGACACGCATTTGACAAATATTCTTCCAGTTACACAAGCAGCTTCTTACATTACGCAAATAACTGGTTAAACGTAACGTACAAAAGGTGCGAGCGTCTTGGAACCAGGAGGGAAACAAATATTGCGTTCGCTTTTATGTAATCCTGAGAGGAGCCCAGTGCTGGAAGAAGAATGGGTTTAGGGAAAGCGTGAACAAGTGATTGCAGTTCAAAGAAAAAAAAAGGATGACCATTACGCTGCTGAAATCTAAAACTTGAGAAGTAGATCCAATTAGTCGGCCAAACTAATCTGTATTATGAGAGAACGTGGATAATGTCTAAGTACCAATGCATCTGTACATATTTCAACTAGTCATTTACACAGTGCAATGGAAAAGCAGAACATACATTTAGGAGCAAAGTACACAGCTATCCATTCATAACCATCATTTGTGGGGCTGCAAATTTAGAGGAAGGTGGTTTTATAATCAGGACAGAGACAAGTGTAACTTGTACTAGGTTTGGCTCAATGCATCTGTCACAGGGGTGGCTAACTTCAGTCCCCAAGAGCTACCAACAGGTCAGGTTTTCAGGATATCTCTGCTTCAGCACAGGTGGCTCAATCAGTGGCCCCGTCTTCAGCCGCTTCGTCTTCGACTGAGCCACTGATTGATCCACCTGTGCTGAAGCAGGGATATCCTGAAAACCTGTCCTGTTGGTAGCTCTTGAGGTCTGGAGTTGGCCATCCTTGATCTATCACATGCTTTGTTGTTTTAGACTCATTTTAATCTACCATGCTTTCTACTAATAATCCTTTTATGTTTCAGTGGACAAGTCAATCTGTTCCACTTTTAGATTCTTTAGGCTGGGATTAGTATCCGAATGCAACACTTATTCCAAGGTTACCTGCAGGTGCAGGTCAAAGCACCGTCCGTCAACCTTCAAAGGAGGGTTTGATGACCCCCGTTTAATCTGTCCTCTTAGACAATAGACTTGCTTTACACATATCCCCTCTTTCTTGTCCGTGTTGTACAGTGTTCACCAGCTGTGCTTCAGTGGGGGGAACGGCATTTTCTCTCTGGACTTTTAAAGTTCAGATTTTTAAGAATAAAAAAAGAAAGCACTTGTAACCTGTACAGTAATGCGGTAAAGTTTGAGTATAAACAAGAAAACCTGTCAAATGTTTAACACCCCAAGATATTCCTTGCATGACGGAAACAGAAAAGCATGTGTGGTTATATACAACAATAATTACTGTTATATTAGAGACGCTGAAAAAGTAACCAAGTTATTTGAATGAAAGTTTTTGAAAACATTGTTACAAGACATAAACAGACGTGTAAGAGCTGAGACGGTGTTTGCATTTTGGATTTTTAAGTAACGTAACTAACGCCAAGGGATATTACACATGATCGGCAGGCATCTTTTGCATTGTGTCTTCTTAAGGCTGCGTCCATAGAAGGACAGTCAGCGCTGAGCCATGCGGACGCTTCGCGATGAGCCCCGTCATCCTCAATGAGGATGTCTTGAGAGGGGGATTCCATGAGCGTCCGCAGGCGTGCTGAGGCGCAGGGATTTCAGCCGACAGCAGAACCTGTTTCTGAGCGCGGTGTCGGCTGAAAACCTCCAATCAGAGCGAAGCAGCGTCAACGTCACGGTGCCGTGACGTCGGCGCCGTGACGTTGACGTTGGCGCTTCGCAGGCTATTGGCCCAGTGACGTCAGTGCCCCGCCTCCCCCCGCCTCCCGATCGCGCACGCTGGCTCGTCTGCTAGCGCATGCAATCGCTCCTGATTACAATCAGGAGATGATTACAATAATCAAATATTTAGTCTTCATTCCTACACAACTACACTATTTAGGAATATATAACTAAGACATATAACCTACATACATTTTGCCACTCATAATAGATATCCCCTTATCCTGCTGGTACTTTTGGATACTTTGGGTATGTAACGTTTTCTATGGGCCCACTCTTTTGACCACTGGGACCCACTACAGAGAGGTTATACGCTAGTCAAAGGCATGTATTATTCACTAAACATAGCAAATTAGTTTGAATTCCAACTAATAATACTCTGATTACAATCAGAACGGGACATAACGAATGAGGACATTTTCATGTATTATACACTCCCTAATCCTGCCCCCAGGGGAGGTATAAAAGCTCCAGTAATGAGAGTGCAGGTACACTCCTCCCCCTTGAAGAAGCGCCGGTTTACGGCCCGAAACGATCGTCGGGTGATCTGGCGACACACTTACTGTTGACGTCAGCCGATTTGGAGCAGTATGCAGCACACAGTATGCCGAGCAAGCTGTAGACCCTGCATGGAGGCACAGATGCGGATATACGGTCGTATTTGGCTATACTAATTTCACTATACGCAATGAGTAGCCTCACTTATACCCAGCAATCGCACTACACTATCTGAATATGCATAATAGAATGCTGTGGATGCTAAGAGGGAATTAATCCTTTATTTGATTATTGTAATCATCTCCTGGGAAGAGAATCTATTTATACAATCAGTGATATACATGTGATATGTGATGGCTACAATCGCATCTAAGTTGCCATAATCTTGCTACAGTTTGGGAAATATCTTCTTTGATCTGCTACTCATAGATACATTTTGGGCAGATACACACTTGGAATTGTGATACAAATGATACTAGTATTTCATTAGGAGTTAGTGAGTGTATGTACAACAGACTACTTGCGAATGTCTAAACCCACTGTATAGGGCTATTTACAGACCATATATTGGGTTCTTCTTGCTCCTTTTTCATTGGGTAAACATATACTTACCCCATTTATGTGTAGAAGACTTTATCTGACACCATGGACAATATAGGTCACAGCACACAGGGTATTTGTATATGAATATGTATTGGTGATAACTAGGACACATATATACATAAATTTATGTGTATTGTGCAACAACAGGCATACCTCAGTGTCTTTTAAAGTATTTAATTTTAGTGTATATATACAATTTTTTAGAAGAGATTTAAAAATTAATAAATTTTATTATTTTTATTTTTTACCCCTTGGTTTTTGCATTATATATAGCAGGGACTGATACACTCCTTTGGTTAAATATCACGTTTTATAGCTGCGTGCAAATAAGTGGGAATCTTTTTGTGATCATTCTTGATCATTTTGACAAATATATCCTTTATTCCCCATGCACCGCAATTACATTATATACTAATGAATATTAAGGTAGAGTGTGAAGACTTTTCCTATTTGATTAACCCATATGGACTTTATCAGATGATATGGGACCGGAAACGCGTGTTTTGACTTGTTCTTGGCTGTCACATTAAATGGAGAACTTCATTATCGACTTGTGAGAAGAGCGCTACTTGCATGGCCGCGCTTATAGTAACGGCGACATGCTCGCGACCGCTGACGTCACACGTCGCCATCGCTATAAGCGATTGTTGTGGTGCAGGAACTTGGAGGTGAGGTGACAGAGGGCGTGGAGGGGGGTGGCCGTGAGTGGTTCGCCCTCATTGGCTGAAATGCTCACGTGATGCTGACGTACGCTGCTTGTCGCTGGCCAAATACAAAATTGTTTGACTACAATGTTTTCGGTCGTGCGTCGCTGCGCTGTGCCGTCGCAGTCGCGCCCATTATGGGCACCCGCGGTGGACTCAAGAACTTGTGACGGTGCAGCGTGCTTTTGTCGTCGCAAGTACTATAAGCGCAGGTGAGAAAAGGTGGGATACCACGCACTCCAGGTATGTGGTAATACTATTGTGTAGAGCAGGCCTGCACAACTCCAGTCCTCGAGGGCCGAAACAGGCCAGGTTTTCAGGATATCCCTACTTAAGCACAGCTGGCTCAATTAGTGGGCTCGTCCATCTGAGCCACTAATTGAGCCAGCTGTGCTTAAGTAGGGATATCCTGAAAACCTGGCCTGTTTGCGGCCCTCGAGGACTGGAGTTGTGCAGGCCTGGTGTAGAGTGAACGGTGCCATAGGGGAGAGAATAAACAATAATACAACAAAACTAACTGGGTACCACTAGGTCCAGACGGGCCAGTGATCCAGTAAAGACCCCCTAATAGATGCACTCAATATCACTAACACGGAGGTGCTATGTAAGTAATGATAGAGATAAGTATAGCCACGGAACTAAGAGATTACACCGGATGAGTATTATGTGTTATGTAAACATTAAACTACTTTTAATAGTACAATAATGACAAAAATAGGGATTAAAATATATAGAGAAACACCAGAATGGAGGGAGTACGTTAGAATAGGTTATATATTGGACACAATAGAAGCTGAAAGGATGATTAAATCCAATGGACTGGGTAATGCACTTCCCAGCCTGGTGTCTGCTGAGGTGTATATATAGAATCTCCCAGTTATGACCACTGCTAGTAAACACTACTGAGGGAATGTCCCAGGTGGGGTCTGCAAAACAATGATGTGCATGAGGGTGCACTGCCTCGAAGCATAAGCCTACTGATATCCCTACCGCTAAGGCTATGCGGTGGTCGGGCAGGTGGGTGTCCCTAGCCTAAGATGCTGGTAGATAGGTGGCTAGTGAGCAATAGGAATAGTGTGCACACAAACTATACTCTCTAGGTGACAGAACAGGTGAATCTGCTGGATAAAAAGCCACTGGCAGCCACCTTGGTTAAGGCCTGTAATATAGTGCGCGCGCGCGTGCGCTACCATGCGCGTCCGCGTCAATTATAATTGGCTGTGTTAGCCAGACATTTCTATACTAGGGACACACGCGCATGGCCGTGAGTGGTGGCGCGGCAGACCAGGGAAATTACAATAATATTGATTTTTCACGCGGCTGCCGCGAACCAATCACTGCACGGCCTAACGCTGTGATGTCAGAGTCACGCCCACTAACTGCACGCGTCACCGCTTGCAGGCTACAAACTAAACATGCACACCACGTTCACGCGCAACGCCGGTCGCGCGCATGCACGCGCAGCAGCAACAACTTATAAAACAAGCCTTAGAGTGGTGTGCTACAATCTTACAGAGTCACAAGACCTAGTGCAAAAGTCCTGTGCTTGGCAAACAAGCTACTGTGATGCCCCAAGCAGTGCACCATCTGACTGCTAATGCCTACTAATATCCCTGCATCTAAGGCTATAAAGTGTTAGGGCGGGTAGGTAGGTGGGTGTCCCTACTGTGTCCCTAGCCGTATGTACTGATGCGGAAGTAGTAAAGTAGCAAAAAAAAGGGTGTGAACAAAAGGACTCTAATAAGCCTATAAAGTGAATATTAGCCAGCAGTGAGCCCCTCCTGTATAGTAATTTTGACAGGTAGGTGTGCTTGATGTGTCGCTATGGCGGGAGGGAAATCGCTAGTGTGTATAGGGAGGTGGAGAATCGACAGTCGCCGTCACTGTAGGATATAGAACTCGTCAGTGTTAGATACAACAATGCGATGTGTACAGCACATAAGCTTAGTTTCCCATACTTCCCAAAAACGTGTGTCCCAATATAAATTGAAGTTGATGACTCCGGTAACATCAGCGCCCTTAGAGTACTTGTGGTATCGTCGCTGAGTAGTCCGTGGAGATGGGCAGCTATCCCGACGGCTGTTTCGCATGGGCGCTTTGCCATGGGATATGTACTAAAATTCAGCCTATCTCTGTCTCAGAGGAGACCAGCACTTAGAATAAATTGCTTGTCTGTGTTGTGTTGGCTGCACAAGCAGGATTCTCCTCGTCTGAAACTGTTTCCCCCGCACTTTGGAATTGTCCTTGTTTTTACCAATCATAACTTATTTCATGTGTATTTAATATGCAAAAAATAAGCAAATTCAAAACGATAAATTCCATTTTTTTTAACCCTTTATTGTTTAGTCTTGGAACGTGCGCTCCTGTAATCCAGTGAGAAGGGAAGTGCAGAAATAAGCACAGACAAATCACTATCATTACTCTTATCTATTCATCTCAATTGCCTATTCATTCAAATATCATTACACATTCCTTTCTGTATGGGCATGGTGTCTTATTTTATTGTGGTTCTTTCATATGTTATAAATCTTCTGCCATGAGTAAGCATTGCTGTAAAAAAAAAAAAAAGCCTGTGTTTATTGACTTTTCCCTTACTCACTAATGAACTGGATGCTTGCTTTGTAAACAATAGGTTTGTTTGACGGATCCTTCCACATAACTACCTTGTCTCCTGAAATCTACCAGATTGTCTGGTATTTCTGGGTGTCATGGTTTTCCCAGAATCCCCTGCTGCAGTGGAAGCACTGTATACTTTCTCTCTGCCGTTCTAACCCTTCTAACCCCAGACCCTGACTAAATTCCCACACGTGAATGCTACGTTCCTGCACTCGTTCCTCTGAACGCCTCACACTCTCGCAGACTTCCTTCACTACAAATGTATGCAATTCTGTTTCAAGTCTGCAGTCTCTCAGGCTAAACAACCCTACTTTTCTTCACTAATCAACACCCACAAGTCTAACCCACGCCGACTCATCTCTGTCTTGGACTCCCTACTCACACCACCCTCAGCTGCCTCTTTTTCTTCCTCCACTTTGCTGACTATTTTAAGGAAAAGGTGTAATCCATATGTCAGAACATCCCCTCTGTTTCCTCCTCCCACCCTACACCTCTTCCTAACTCTCCTCCTGCCTTCCATGACTCTTTTTCCGCAGTCTCAGAGGAAGATGTGTCACTGTTGATCTCCTCTTCTCCATCTACCACCTGCCCTCTTGATCCCATTCCCTCCCATCTCCTAAAACCTCTTGCTCCTACTATAATCCCTATGCTCACATAGATTTTTAACTCCTCCCTCTACTCTGGTATATTTCTCTCCTCCATCAAACATGCAATCATACCATTACTCAAAAACAGCATGCTTGTCCCTACCTGTCTTTCTAACTATTGTCCTGTCTCCCTCCTGCCTTTGCCTCTAAACTTCTTGAATGTCTTGTATTCTCTCGCCTGCTCCATTTTCTCATCACCTATTCTCTCCTAGACACTCTACAATCTGACTTCCGCATTGCTCACTCCACTAAAACAGCCCTCCCTAAAATAACTGATGACCTCCATGCTGCCAAAGACAGAGGTCATTACACTCTACTCATATTACTCGATCTCTCTGCAGCATTCGATACGTGGACCACCATCTCCTCCTTCACATTCTCAATACTCTTGGTATTCATAATAAAGCTCTATCCTGGATCTCCTCTTACCTCTCCCATCGTACTTTCAGTGTCTCTTCTGCCAACACCTCCTCCTCTATCGATCTCTCTGTGGGGGTATCACAGGGCTCTGTCCTGAGACCTCTCCTCTTTTCTCTGTAAACACTTTCTCTAGGTGACCTAATCACATCTCTTGGGTTCAAATATCACCTCTGTGCTGACAACACAAATTTACTTCTCAACCCCTGACCTTACACCTGCTGTACAGACCAAAGTTTCTGAATGTCTCTCTGCGATATCCTGGATGGCCCTCCGCTGACTTAAACTCGACATGTCAAAAACAGAGCTCCTCATATTTCATCCCAAACCTGGCCCCACTATCTCCTTCCACATTACTGTTGGAAGTACTATCATTCACCCAGGAGCCCAAGCACGCTGCCTACGGGTCACACTCGACTCCTCTCTCACATTCTCCTCTCACATTCAAAACATACTGTATCTAAAATCTGTCGCTTTTTCCTCCGCAATATCACAAAGATATGCCCTTTCCTCTGTTGCTCAACTGCTAAAACTCTGACTCAGGCCCTCATTCTCTCCCGTCTCGATTACTATAACTTCCTGCTGTCCGGCCTTCCTGCCTCTCACCTGTCTCCCCTACAATCTATCCTAAACACTGCTGCCAGAATCACTCTACTCTTTCCTAAATCTGTCTCAGCGTCACCCATGCTGAAATCCTTCTCCTGACTTCCTATCAAATCTCGCATCTCACACTCAATTCTCCTCCTCACTTTTAAAGCTTTACACACTTCTGCCCCGCCTTACATCTCAGCCCTAATTTCTCGCTATGCACCATCCTGACTCTTGCGTTCTGCTCAAGGATGTCTTTGCTCTACCCCCTTTGTATCTAAAGCCCTCTCCCGCCTTAAACCTTTCTCACTGCCCCACACAGGAATGCTTTTTTGCTCTCAATACCCGACTAGCACCCTCTCTATCCACCTTTAACACCCACCTTAAAACACACCTGCTTAACGAAGCATATGAGTAGCTCTGTGGCTAATACTATACACCTGATACATAAAGCTTGGCCTCTTGCAGATGCAATTTCCAGAACGTACTCTTACTATCTCTGTACGTTCTTCCTACCTTCCAATTAGATTGTAAGCTCTTCGGAGCAGGAACTCTGCTCCCTAAATGTTACTTTTATGTCTGAAACACTTATTCCCATGTTCTGTAATTTGTATTATTTGTTATTTATATGATTGTCACGTGTATTACTGCTGTGAAGCGCTATGTATATTAATGGCGCTATATGAATAAAGACATACATACATTCAATGGTGAAAGGCAGGGCTGCAGACCTGTCTGAGACATGTTAATGTGCTCACGAGTGATCTTATTATTTCCTGTATGCTATATGGTGGATGGGTTTTGTCACTTTTTTACCCACCATAAATTAATTAATCTGTGGTTGTACCTACTCAAAGCTTCATTTTGGCAAAGCCAGCATAATCAGCCTCACACTTATGACACCCAAATGATCAAAGCAGCTGTCTGTGAGTTGGTTTATTGGCTATGTACTTCTTTAACTGGGGCTGTGCTGAAAACCTGTGTAATATAGCACAGGGTTCCATGTTAAAATGGGGTTGAAGCAAAAGCTGACAGTGTGCTCATTTGCATGCCATTTCCCAGAATCCCTGGCTGCAGTGGAAGCACTGTCTGCTAGGAGATGATGGGGAAAGGGCAGGGCTGCAGACCTGCCTGAGACGTGTGACTGTGCTCACAAGTGATATTATTATTTGCTGTATGTGTATCCTGCAACAAACTTCCACATTTAGTGCTGTGTGCTCCTTTCCCAATATCCACCCAGCGACATGTGTCTTGTTAGTGGGCAGTTACATTTGCTACTTGTTATTCTTTCTATTGTAAGATCTCATCTCTTTTTCCATTCTGATTTCTTTAGCGATACACCAAATAACTAGAGATGGACAAGCCCACCCAACCCGTCTCCCGGATTTTCTCGCATTTCCACCCCCCCAAATCTGTTTCACGGTGTAAAACCCACGCGCGGATTCGGTTCATTTGAATCCACGCGGATTCTTCACAATCCGCCCTTGGATACAGCCCGTGGACGGATTTGTACAACCCAAACCACGGAATCAGCGACCCGTTGGCGGATTCTTGCGAACGCATTGCCGAATCCGCGGATTTAATTCTGCAAATCCGTCTGCGGGCTGCGGAATCGGCGGGGTGTATCGCTAATAATAATAATCGTTTTTAAAATCCGCAAAATGCGAATCGTACTTTTTGAGATTGATCCGCTGAAATCCGCGCACTAAAGGAACCGGCCGATCCGCCGCGGATCCCAATCCGTCCCCAAAAATGTGCCCGTCTCTACAAATATCCCTATCACTCGGCCTCTACACAAAGTATTTCACATTAACCACTTTCAACAGATTTGAAAGTGTGATCACCCAGATTTAGACACGGAAATTTGTCTCATTTTTGTCCGAGTTCTGCTAATCTGCCAAGTAAACATGACGCGTATATTTGATTACAGTGATAATACAGTGAGTGGATTCGGAGTGGAAGGGCGTGACCTTCAGAATGACAAAGTATTAATTTCTCTAAACTCCATGATATTACAGCCTCACCTCCATGTGCAACGTATGCGGGGGATGTATACACACCAGTGATTTCAAGCAGAAGGTGTTTATTCATAAACATCTTACTTCTTGAAAATGAAAGTTTCCCTTTGATCTTAATCTCCAAAAAAGCTTTTGTGTATCTTTAAAGCTTATCTGAAAGTACTCACTTTTATGTTAATTGCTTTCATATTTTGACAACAAAAGCCCATAAGGCAAGGGTTCCAAACTCCCGGCTTCAAGAAGACCCCCAACAGGTCATGTTTTAAGGATATCCCTGCTTCAGCGCAGTTGGCTCAGTCTTTGCCACTGATTGCGCCACCTGTGCTGAAGCTGGGATATCCTTAAAACATGACCTGTTGGGGAGGGGGAGGGGGAGGAGGAGGGGAGGGGGAGGAGGAGGGGGGGGAGGAGGGGAGGGGGGGGAGGAGGGGAGGGGGAGGAGGGGAGGAGGGGAGGGGGAGGAGGAGGGGGGATTCTTCTTGAGTACTTTGAGCATTTTCTAGTTTATTAAAAGACAAGAAGGAAAGTAATACAATATTGTTTGCTGGCGGCTTAATTGGAAAGTATATGAAACGTGCGTTAGAAATGTACAGTCATCAAACTTTCTATTTACAGTACTTTTATTTCATGTCAATAACTACTGGGATTTGACAACCATTATACCCACACTTAGCTCGGCAACCTCTGCATCAATATATATATATATACATACATACATACATACATACATACATACATACATACATACACACATACTGTTACATACATACATACATACATAGATACATACATACATACATACACACATACATACATACATACATACATACATACATACATACATACATACATACATACATACACACATACTGTTACATACATACATACATACATACATAGATACATACATACATACATACATACATACACACATACTGTTACATACATACATACATACATACATACATACATACATACATACATACATACATACATACATACATACATACATACATACACACATACATACATACATACATACATACATACTGTTACATACATACTGTTACATACATACATACATACATACTGTTACATACATACTGTTACATACATACTGTTACATACATACTGTTACATACATACATACATACATACATACATACATACATACATACTGTTACATACATACTGTTACATACATACATACATACATACATACATACATACATACATACATACATACATACATACATACATACATACATACATACATACACACACTGACTGGCACAGAGTTTGAATT
This sequence comes from Ascaphus truei, assembly GCA_036426205.1. Lineage (NCBI taxonomy): Eukaryota > Metazoa > Chordata > Amphibia > Anura > Ascaphidae > Ascaphus > Ascaphus truei. Next base: position 41,110,673 of record CM071575.1, read on the forward strand.
ATGTTACATACATACATACATACATACTGTTACATACATACTGTTACATACATACTGTTACATACATACTGTTACATACATACATACATACATACATACATACATACATACATACTGTTACATACATACATACATACATACATACATACATACATACATACATACATACATACATACATACATACATACATACATACATACATACATACATACATACACACACTGACTGGCACAGAGTTTGAATTAGGGGAACCTGGTTCAATTCCCGGTGTCGGCTCCTTGTGACCTTGGGCAAGTCACTTTATCTCCCTGTGCCTCACATAATGGAAATATTCCTGTATGATCATTTACATGTCTTAGAGAGGTCTGCAACCCCGCCTTTCACCATTATCACCCAGCATACAGTGCTTCCACTGCAGCAAGGGATTCTGGGAAATGACAGGCAAATGAGCACTCAGTGCCACCTTTTGCTTCAATACCATATCTACAAGCTTATTTGCCAGGTGGCTTCTCCAAAAATACTAGTGTTCAGGATATGCCAGCTTCAGCACAGGTGGCTTGTAGACTGAGCCTCTGATTGAGCCACCTGTGCTGAAGCAGGGACTGATTGAGCCAGCTGTGCTTAAGCTGGGACTGATTGAGCCACCTGTGCTGAAGCAGGGATATCCTGAAACCCTGACCTGTTGGGGGGTGGGGGCGGCTTGAGGACTGAAGTTGAGAACCCCTACTCTAAAGCAGCAGATCATTAGGCATACCCAAGCTCTGAGTAAATGCAAAGGAGATGCTTGATTTTAAGTAGGCCTTGAATCGTGTATTAAGATGTTTTGGTTCCAAACACGTTTCTCTTGAATGCAAGAGATGAAGCCATTTAAATGAATGCATCAATTTGATTATTCACGACACATTTAAATGCTCACTTTAAATGATGGCAAAGGTGCCATTAATATTGTATTCTATTTGTTCTGAATAATAATAGAAGCCCTAATTAAATACATCACCAGATGCCTGAAAATAGTTCATCGTCTTCGTTAAGTTGATTGTGTTGAAGGTGACAACATTTTAAACATAATTGACAGTTTACAGCTCTGACCAGACTTAAAAAGATTAAAGGAATTAGAAAGCCAGTGACAGTGACAGGTGACTTCTTATTCCTCAAGGCAACTTGCTCCAGACGGTTAATGGGTTAGACATCTATTAGTACTGCTTACAAAATAACTGCTGAAATTGTTGCTTAGAGCAATGACTTTCTAGTTTGAGATGCAAATCCTGTTTTCAGCTTGGCAAAGTTGTAGCAGTAACAGGAAGCTGTGAGCTGGAAAAAGGTATATAACTTTCTCATGCCATGGGCAATATAGCTGAAAAATGTTTCTAAAACACCCACTAAAATGCAATATACCATTCATTTTACAGTTGAAGACTTTGCTATATTAAAGCTGCAGTTCAGTCTTTTTTTTTTAATTTATTTTTTTACTTCAATAGTTTCATGTGGGCAATCTCTAATTACCTAAAGAACTGCATAGCTGACGGTCAATTCGTTCTCCGTCTATTGAGCGGCAAAGTTTGGCGACATCTTTAAATATGGGGAATGTAAATCGTTGCTATAGGAACAAGCATGCTTGTTAAAATAGAATACAAGAAAATTGGTCTTTCAAAGTTGTTTTTTTCAAAACAGAAAATGCTAAATGTATTTTTTCTTACTACAGAACTGATTTATTAAAAAAACACACATGCAGGATATTGCCTGAACTGCAGCTTTAAATTGAGCAGTGATCATCAGATGAGAAGAATGAAAAATTTCCTTGTTGTGAAATCCGGTTTAGAATTGTCGCACATTTGTGCTTAATGACAGTTCCACCATTGAGGTAGGCTGCCAATAATAATTTATTGAATTTCTCAATAAACTGTTGAATTTGCACAATGCGGTAAAGTATCAAAGGGATTAAGAATTAAGCAAGGTACTTCTTAAACCCGCATCTTGTAAAAATGTGGAAATTAGAATTTCACTATAAATCCATAAACTTCCCGAATAATCAAGTCAGAGCTTTTGAAGAAACTTTTGCTCGAATATAAAATATTTGCACATGTGACTTCCAGGAACATATTTCCAGTACACATGTACATTCATCATACCGCCTGTACATTCACCATACCGCCTGTGCATTCACCATATCACCTGTACATTCACCATACAGCCTGTGCATTCACCATACCGCCTGTAAATTCACCATACCGCCTGTACATTCACCATACCGCCTGTACATTCACCCTACAGCCTGTGCATTCACCATACTGCCTGTGCATTCACCATACTGCCTGTGCATTCACCATACTGCCTGTGCATTCACCATACCGCCAGTGCATTCACCATACTGCCTGTGCATTCACCATACCGCCAGTGCATTCACCATACTGCCTGTGCATTCACCATACCGCCAGTGCATTCACCATACTGCCTGTGCATTCACCATACTGCCTGTGCATTCACCATACTGCCTGTGCATTCACCATACCGCCAGTGCATTCACCATACCGCCTGTGCATTCACCATACTGCCTGTGCATTCACCATACCGCCAGTGCATTCACCATACCGCCAGTGCATTCACCATACAGCCAGTACATTCACCATACAGCCTGTACATTCACCATACAGCCTGTACATTCACCATACAGCCTGTGCATTCACCATACAGCCTGTGCATTCACCATACTGCCTGTGCATTCACCATACAGCCTGTGCATTCACCATACAGCCTGTGCATTCACCATACTGCCTGTACATTCCCCATACTGCCTGTGCATTCACCATACTGCCTGTGCATTCACCATACAGCCTGTACATTCACCATACAGCCTGTGCATTCACCATACTGCCTGTACATTCACCATACAGCCTGTACATTCACCATACAGCCTGTACATTCACCATACAGCCTGTTCATTCACCATACTGCCTGTGCATTCACCATACTGCCTGTGCATTCCACCACACAATAATGCCTGTGTACCCATGCCGGCAACCATACAGCCTGTGCACTTACCATATGCCTTGTTACCACTTGCACATACAGCTGTACCCCCTCTCTTGGCATCCTTTTAAATCCTGTCTTACTTACTAAAGTATCCTTGTCTCTTTTAAGACTACACACTCATCTGCCCCTCCTTACTGTACATCTCACCCTAATATCTCACTTTACACTTTTCTTCCCCTCCTTACATATAACACTATCTCACTATACCCTCCTCTGCCCCTACTGTACTTACACTCTCACCACAATCATTCACCTACTACAATACTCACGGCTACTCACTTACACCTCACTCCCTTACTAACTCACTAACACCTACTTCGAGCCTTACCCCTTACATATCACCCTACTAATACTACACTATACCTTCCTCTGGCCCCTCTCTACATCTCCCCACTCCATATTACCTCATAACTCTAGGCCCCTCATAAATCTATACTCCTAATAGCACCTACACACTCCTCTGCCCCTCCTTACATCTCACCCTAATATCTCACTACACACCTGCCCGACTCTCGCGTGCTGCTCAAGGATGTCTTCTCTGTACCCCTTTTGTACCTAAATCCCGCTCCTGCCTAAAACCTCTCTCACTCGCTGCCCCGCACCTCTGGAATTTTCTTCCCCTCAACATCCAACTTGCCCCCACTCTCTCCACCTTAAATAAGACCCATCTTAAAACACACCTCTTTAACGAAGCAAGTGGGTAGCTCCGCGGGCGGATACTATACATCACGTATGCATTTACCAAAAAACCCTTGCAGACGCACTTACCAGAACACCTTCCTACGGTATCTGTAAGTTCTCCCCACTTACCACCGATTGTAAGCTCTTCGGGGCAGGGACTCCCTTTCCTAATGTCTTCGTTTATGTTGAAGCGCTTCTTCCTTTTGTGTCACGTGTGTTACTGCTGTAAAGCACTATCTACATGGATGCCGCTATATAAATAAAGATATACAGACACTCTGGTCACACATCGTGTCCTTGTCCATTGTGCCAGTCCAACTGCAGTGGTGAAGTCTGATATTCATTGTCACATAATAGGTTTGTCATCTGCCCTCTCATGGTGCTTTGTTCCTACTGATCAGGCTCGCCTCCTTAATGATAGAGATGTCATTATACTGACCCATCACGGTGTCCCCACGCTGCTTGCTACGCGGTGTGTGTGTCTCCCATCTGAATGGGCCCTTGTCACTTTCCTACTGATCTGGAGGGTTGAGGAGAGGGAGACTCAAGGTTTGACCTTGATGCAACTATAATTCTACACGTGTGTTTTCCCTTATAGGCAGAAGAAGAGAAAAATTGCAAATAATACTTCATACAGCTGAACTGAGCCTTTTAGTGGAATCCTTAAATATTCCTGTGCTGTGCCAAGGCAACATGTGCAGAGTAAATATTGTAATCCCTAATTAATCACTTTGGTTAAATTGGTAACACAGAACTCTAATGAAAATAATATGAAATTTCCTTCATGAATAATTGCATTGTTCAGGGAACTGTGGGTAAGGCCCGTGCGCTGACCTTCCGTTCAAACTCTGCTTTGCTGCTATAAGGCTTAATTTGTGTCCGGTTTTTGTTGTTGCTGTCACAAGATTAAATACCTTCCGTGCAGTTTAGCAGTAAGTTATGCGACAGGACACTGCAGTGACCTCCTTGGGAACGAACCCCACATGCTTTCATGCAGTGAATACGTGATAGCGTTTAACTCAACGCTTTAAAGAATTCTGATCATGATGAATATTGTTGAACTGTAGAAGTATATTTTAAATATTATCTTCTTTTAATTATATCTAGTTTGTCATTTCCAATTCTGTAGAATGGTTCATGAATTTTACTTTTTTTTTAGAGGCAATCCAAGCTGCCTGTTTTTCCCCCATATTTTTTCCCCACAGGATTGAAGATGGGGGGGTCTCCGGAGCTAAACCCCTTTCATTTCAGCTCCTGGGACCCCCTGCTTCCAGAGATACTTACCTCTGTAGTAGGTGCCGGTAGCCGCTCTGCTCGACTAGCTGGGGTTCACGTAATGGCCGCTTTGCAAAGCTCCCGCACCCTGCGGGCCAATAGGCAGGCGTGATGTCATCCGGTGCGGCTTCCTATTGGCTCACGTGACGCGGGAGCTTTAAACTTGCAGGAGATACCGGCGCCCCCTTCGGAGGTAAGTATCTCCGGAATCCGGGGGTCCCCGGAGCTGCAACGAATGGGGTTCAGCTCCGGAGACCTCCTGCTTCAATCCTATGTTAAAAAAAATAAAAAATACAACCCGCTTTGTTTGCTCCTTTGATATGGATATGTCCGTGTAATGCATGTGCCTCATACAATGAGAAGGAATGGTTTAGTAATCCGCTCTTTTCAAGTTATTTCCATATTTGCTAAGAGTTATGCTCTGGCAGTGATGGATTTCCCAATTTTTGGGAGTACAACATGTGTGTGTGTTAGATGGCCTTACCATTTCCGGAGTGGCCACATCCTGTAGCTTCGTGTCGTCATGACACTGCGGCGTCACATGTCACGTGATGCCATGACATCACTACACTAGGGCGAATTGGGCCAGAAATGTAAGTCCGCCACTGTGCTCCGGGACCATATAATCTTCTAGCACAACCTGATACTATCTTCCATGAAGTTCCCAGGTGCCGTACGTCACTATCCCATTACTACTGCATAGTCAGACTAGACCACATCCATCCTGCTTTCTTCTTTGGCTCATATCTGTTGACTTATGCCAGTTTTGTGGACGGTCAGAATCCACCATGGTGAACCATCTGCCATTATTGTACAAAATAACTCTTATATCCTGTTTGCCAGGGTTATGAAACTCCGTACCCGGATACCGTAACAGCGTTGAATGAAGAAACCAAACAGCATGACTTTAGTATAATCTGCTCATCATCAGCGCCTTGGAAGTCATACCATTGATATAAATGACGTTTTTTGAGGGTAGCATGAAGAATCATAGGGCTAACATACAAGGCAAACATAGAAACGTGTTGAACGTGAATACTGAAAATATTTGACCACCCTCAAACTGACTTCCTATTCCACTAGCCAGCAACCAACCTCGCACTGATGAGACCAAAAAGGTCGAAAGAGCTGTCTGTGAGTAGGGTGACTGGCTCTGCACTTCTGTAACCCAGCCTGTACTGAAAAGCTGTGTAATGCGGCAGGCATACGCTTAAGGGGCCCCATGTTAAAATGGATAAGAAGTAAAGAGTGACACACTGTGCTCATTTGCATGTCATTACCCAGAATCCCTGGCTGCAGTGGAAGCACTGTTTGTTAAGCGATAATAGGGAAGGGCAGGAATGCAGACCTGCTGCATCTGAGACATGTGACTGTGATCACACGTGATATCTTTATTTACTATTCCACGAACAGAGCCAATAGTGAGACTGCCTTTGGCTTTAGGTGCATATTGTATGGATCAGCTGTAGCGGGGGTCTCTATACAGTGAACTATTGCATGGTTTGTAGAGAGAAAAAAAAAGAAAGAACAGAGCACTGTATGGTAATAAAAATGCTTTCATTTTGCATGTTTTCCCCCCAAATTATTTTGGATGGGGCTTCATCACTGTGCCACTGGGCTCCCAGCATTTGTGGCCATGTGATCGCGGTGGCGATTAATGAAAGTTTTATGTAGTGCGAACAATTAAACTACAACTCTAGGTTGTGTTCTTGTGTTGCTTAACATAATGGACACAGTGTACTGAAGAAATGTTCTTCTTAGCTCAGAAGTGGGCAACTCCAACAACAACAGGACAGGTTTTCAGGATATCCTTGCTTCGGCACAGGTGACTCAATTAATAGCTGATTGAGTCACCTGTGCTGAAGCTGGGACTGATTGAGCCATCTGTGCTGAAGCAGGAATGTCCTGAAAACCTGACCTGTTGTTGAGCCACTGATTGAGCACATCTGTGCTGAAGCAGGGATATCCCGAAAACCTGATCTGTTGGTGGACCTTGACGACTGGAGTTGTCAACCCTGGTCTTAGCGGCACACGTGAGATTCCTTGCGCCCCCCATTCCTCCCCCAAAGCAGGATTCCAGGAGCTAAACTGAAACTGTTATTGCTCCGGTCTCTTGGATCATGTGATAACCATCGACTGGCTTTTTCTGGCATCGGACTAAATCATTTGCTTGATCTCCAAATACATTTTTGAACCGGGCATTTTTTTTTTGTGCTTTGTTTTTTTTTTTTAACATTCTAATTGAGTCTTGAAGTGAAAAAAAAAATGCTTAGCAAACAGAAGGAATCCGTAGACAAAGGAACCTATTATCAAATAAATATGGCGTTCAGCGAAACAGTTTTAAATTAGCACTTGAAGGTTGTCAAACAAATTAAGTAGACTGTAAGCAATATATGTTTTTCATAGCTTGCAAAAGCTAGGTAAGGATTTTCTGACATAATTGCTCTTTACCGTGCTAGTTTGCATCTTATATTTTTCATTTACCCCCTGTGTCTCTAATAACTGACATAGTTACATAGATATAAAGGAACAAGAACACATTACGTTCATCCCTCTCACCGCATGGGGCTTAGTATTTTAAATGAAGTGCGTATTGTAGAGTTACATGGTATGTGTATGTAAGCCTTGTGCATTCATGTTCTGCAGGGACTGCCAAAGAGAAAGCACTTGCTACTTCGTCAAACTATTCATATTTTTTTTTTTACAACTTCGTATTTTTATTTATTTTGTAAAACAACAACAGTTAACATTACAGAATGTTGAAATAGGCATATAACCTTGGGCAGGGGGTGGGGGGGTTGAGGGGGGATTGAGTGAGTGAGGGGAGGGGGGATTGAGGGAGGGGGGTTAGGGGGTAGGGGTGAATAGGGACATGGCACAACATTTACAGGGTTACAATTTTTTTGATTCAGCATTTTTTTATTTTTCAATATTATTATTCAATACAACATTATTTTAATCGGTTCTTCTATATCGACATCACAAAACATCATCGAAGCTGCTACACTCATTACAACATACTGAAACCGATAACGTTCCCGGGGCTGCCAGCCACAAACCCAGTCTCGAGTTCCAGATCCTGACCTACTAACCCTGGCTCTGCCATTCTGTCTAGCCAAGGTCCCCAAATATTTCAGAATTTGTGCAGAGAATCTGTTAAATATGCTGTCATTTTTTCCGTTTTTGGCTACATTTGACATAGGACCCTTCCAGGAGGCGGCGGTGCAGCTGGTTGCCACCAGAATATATTCATATTTTTTTTTAACATAGTTCCGGTCCAATTTAAACAGATATTTTGTGTCAACAGCACAAGATATTTTGGAAAACTACAAAAGTCAAAGCTCTCTGTAAAATATTTCAGTTTTTCTCCATCTCTAAATAAAGATATTAGGATAGAACAAAAACAAAATGAAACAATCAGTCTTCAAGGGACCACAAAAGGTCTGTTTGTGATGGTGGATGATCCCTGCTTACAGCCACAGAGTGCCAACAGTGGCCTCAGTAGTGAGCAAAATGATTTGAGCAACCTGATATGATGTGATTGAAGAAAGGGATTATCCTGAACAACCTAGCAGCCATTTGGTCCCTTTAGCCGATGGAGTTGGGCCAACAATTCCCCCTCTTATTAACCCACTTACCCTCAAAGCCGAAAGAAACTTAACGACTCAACCATACCCCCTAAGCAACTTAACACACACCTCAGAGGTCAATAATAGAGCTATAATAGCAACTGCCACTGCTATGGACGGCCTATTGATACTGGAGTAGGAATGTGATGATACTTTCCTGGTCGACTGTGCCACGCTGCTCTGAGGAACGCAGATAATAGTCACTTTTGCCGCACTTCACAATAGGTTTTACGCCACTTTGAGTTAAGCCGAGAAGTTGCGACCCGCACAGGGGAGAAAAACAGAAAGAAAGGGTAACGAGGACAGGGGGAGGGATTTAAACGACGAGGAAAAGTAAATAGAGAACGATAAGATAGAGATTGAGAAAAAGAACAGATTCAGGGGGAAACTAAAAAAACCCACCTGTCGGGTGCCTGCTCCTGCATTGTACAACGCACCGGTTACATCGAACACTATTTCTGTCGCACAATGCCACGCTCAGGAATTATCCTGCAGACGCACACACCATGACAACGTATTAGTATCCATTTCATTGTTAAAAAGCACATTATCGCTTTACTTAGTATCTGTCCTTTGAGCGCCGGAAGACTTTTGGGGGAGCGATCACATGTGACAGGACAAGGGCAGGAGGCTCCGACCCACCCCCTAGAAGATGAGCAATAATGATGTGGCATTCGCTATACGTTATAAGGACGCTATAGTGCCGACCCTCTATGGACAGGGAAGATGATGAGGACAAAAAAGGTTACCGAGGGTGAAAGTACTATGTTAATATTATATTAAACACACACAGAAAAACCAGAAGACAGCCGTAGAATAGAAAGTATCAAGATATCTATTGCCCATCAAATAATCCATGCAAGATGAGAAGAGAATTGGACAGTGCTAGGGTAGAGAACCAATATGAGACACATTTATCATGAGTGCATTGCTTATAGGTCTTTCTTTGCTCTCTGTGTCTCATATAGGTGTTTATAGAGCGTGAGGTGTTACCTCCAGCAATGCGTGTACCTCATCATGTGCATGAAATGCCCAGGGGGCTGCTACATAGGTGAAGACAGGACAGGGGCTAAACAGAGAATGAACCTGCATCGCCAGCATCACACGCGGGAACAAGAGACAGTCCTGTGGCGAACATTTCTCTGACTCTTGGCCATACAATGAACGATTGAGGTTGCCATACTCAAAGGTAACTTAAAACCCGAGAAGAGAGACGGTTGCATGAATACAAATTATGCAACTGTTCGGGAACACTTAGCAGTGCGCCTAACGAGATCGAAATTTATGAGTCATTACTTGACACTAGACACGAACTCTCTTCCCATGAGCGCTAAAGGCCATGTCTGTAATACTGTGCAGTAATGTATGAAACCACAAGCTTGTCTCTCACACATACTAATACTCCTTATTTTTCCATCCATATACACCAATAGGGACCACATAGTATCCACACACACTTTTAGTTGTGCTACAAACTCTCACATTTCCACACCCACCCACACCATTTATATCCCTCTCACTCCACACACACCTTGTGTAGAGCACTGTTTATACTGTGGGCTCTCCATTCATTTTTATTCACACTGATACACATACACACTCTTTCTTCACTTGCTTTCAGTTACCCTTTGACACCTCTAGCCATAAAACACATCCACACCGGGGGAAGGACAAGCACAGATAACATTCCAAGAGACACTGTTTTTAAGTTATCCTTGCTTCATTCATTGTAACATCGCCAGAAGAAGAGATCAGTGTATCTCGAAAGCTCGCACAAATAAAAGCATTTCGTTAGCCACAGAACGGTATCATCTATTTATTTTTTGATTATTGAAGCTCGGCTAACACGGTACTGATACCTCTACATATACATATACATATATATATATGCAGGGGCCGACAAACTGGGCCAAAACCCACTCACCCCCCAAAAAAAGTTACTGCCCCGCCCCCCCCACACGACACATACCTGCGGCGGGGTCAGGTTGCGGGGTCCTGACGGGGTCTCCCAGCCTTCTGCTGTCTTGTCATTTTTAAAATCATGTTTTTCTCCTACAGCACTATTCAAAATGGCCACGCAGCGTCATATGATGCTGCGTTGCCATGGCAACAGGACGCGGTGACATCACATTGTCACGAGGCACCACGTAACGTGAAACTGCGTGATGTCACGCTTCCCGTTACCATGGCATATGACGCTGCGTGGCCATTTTGAATAGTGCTGCAAGAGAAAAACATAATTTTAAAGATCAAGACGGAGAAGACCGGGAGTCGCCAGGTGACACCGCCGAGGTAAGCAATCGACAGCGGCCACAATGCAGTCGCCCCGGGCTACCGGGCGACCGCATTTGTCGAGCCCTGAATATATGTTTAAAAGCTAGAAATGCCATGAAATATGCTATGGTATCGCTAGTTGTGTAAATGTACTCGGCTGGAGAAGAGGAAGACGCACCGGATGATATAACGGCTTCCTATTGGCCCGCAGGACGCGGGAGCTTTGAAAATCCGCCATTACGTGAACCCCTAGCTAACAAGCCAGGGCGACTACCGGCACCCCCTACTGGGGTTAGTATCTCCAGAATCAGGGGGTCCCCCTAGCTGAAATTAATGGGGTTCAGCTCCTGAGACTCCCTGCTTCAATCCTATGTTAAAAAAAAGAATAATAAAAAAACTGCACAAATTGTTCCTTAAATGGAGCCCTTCGGCTCCTAAACGTTTTCCGATCTGGCCCCTTTGGAGACCTGGTGTGCAAGAGCCTATGGCGTGGCGTTTACGTCTTGGGGCCCGTGGCAGATTAAGACCCACTGGGGGGGCCCCTAGGCACCAAGACTTTGGAGGCCTTTCCTCAAGGCGGCCCTCCTCCTGCAGTGTCATGTGATGCCACGTTGTCATGACAGCGTGTCGCAATGTGACGTCGCGGCATCTTTTGAGGCCGGGTCACCATGACAGTGCGGGAGGAGGGCCACTCCGGAGAAGGTAGGAGACACCCCTCTCCCACACACGGCTCTCTCTTATCTTGGGTGAAGTCCAGGGGACTTTGCAGCTTCCTCCACCGGGTCGGGCAGAAGTTGGATCCCGGCGCTGACAGGAGGAGGTAGAGTGTGGCAGACAGTGACCGGGGATGGGGAGGCGCAGCACCGAGCCGCTGCAACCTTGGGGGCCCCTAGGCATTTACCTAATGGGTAATCCGGTCCCGTATGGGACACTCAAAGGATTGAAGACATCACTAACTGAATACAGTGTCCGGGGGTGAAGGGGATAGATTGAGACGGCACACAAGGTTTGTATCCAGAAGAAGGAAAATCTCTGATACAACAAAGGAAGTTATTTTTGGGGGGGGGGAGGGGTGTGGGGGAATACAAGAGGGGACATGTCTGCTGCCTGTGTTTTCTTATGATATAAACCTGGTGCTGTTCTGCAAAGCTGTCTCACATTTTAATCTGGTTTGTAACTGTTGCATACGCTATAACATATATTATCTTTAACTGTTCATGCAATGTCTTTAAATATAATGTAGAACCTCTTTTTAGTCAGAACCCCAAACCCACCTTCGCAAACTAGATCCCCTCTTCAATTCAACAGGCCGTTTTGCCCCCCAATGTAATTACAACACACATCACTGCGAAATGCTCCAAGAACCAGATTGGTCATCACTTGAGTCTAGACGCAAAGTTCATTTTTCCTGTCTCACCTTCAAATACTTTCTGTATAAGCTTCCCGCCATTCTGAACAAGCTCCACACGCAGCACTTATCATCTGAGATCTGACTCCAAAAGACCGTTCATGGTCCCAAGGCTCAACAAAGTATCCGGCCGCTCCTACTTCTCTTACCGTGCACCCCAAAACTGGAACAACCTACCGGAGACTCTCACAGCCGCCACCAGTCTAACGTCTTTCAAAACTAAAGCTGTCTCACATTTTAATCTGGTCTGTAACTGTTATATACGCCTATAATATATATTATCTGTAACTGTTACATACGCCTAGAATCATATTTTATCTCTAACTTTCTATGAAATGTCTGTAAAATGAATGTATATCCTCTGTTCATTTAAAATAACCATGTATTGTCACCATAACTCTATGCCCAGGGCATACGTGAAAACGAGAGGTAACTCTCAATGTATTACTGCCTGGTAACACATTTTTATAAATAAAGAGATAATTGATAAATAACTTCCAATGGGCCCTATTTAATATAGTGAGGAGTCGGATAACAGTTACTGTACGATTCATCAATATCCATTCCAATTATTTATTCATAAATAATGCACATTGATGCACTGGTAACTACAGCTCAGCCCCCTTATAACACTGTGCTTGGGGTCCAAAGAATCACATCGCGCTATAAGCGGATCGCGTTAGAAATAATGTACAATTGTATGCATTGTACAATAAAGTATTTAAGATACCAATAATCGTGTTGTAAAGTATTCATAAATACGAAAATTGGGAGCCGCACTTGCATCGCGTTATTAGCGGATTCGCGTTGTAACGGATCGCGTTATAAAGGGGTTGAGCTGTATGTATTTCGCTGTGTTGAATAGAGCAGAAAGTGTTTATTTTTGTTGTGTACATATTTATGTTGTTTTTTGTTTTACTGATGGGTGAGACAATCAGTTGTGACAATGTGTATTGAAGGTGCGTCACTTGCCAAATGAAAATCTGAATAACTGATTCACCGTACATTAAAAATCATAAAAGACAAAAAAAAAAAATGTACAAATTGGTTACACTGATATTTCTGTCAATACACAGAGTTCATCCTTGAATTAATAATTTATAGTGCTTTCTAATTAGGAGTAAGGCTTTAGCGGTTATCAACATAGTTCTTGTTACAAAAAGCTCAACAAAGCTATTATTTAAGTTGTTTTTTTTTTGTTTGTTTGTTTTTTTAGAGAAAACATTGCAATTAAGGAAGTAATATTTAAAACGTGGCTGGAAAGAGGCAGCCCACAAACAGGTTATTTTATTGTAATCCCAGAAACAGAATTTTCTATTAATTATGGTTTTTGCGTGTTAGGCAATCATTGTTTAACATTAGTAAGACAGTAATTAATGTAATTGTATTCCCTCATTATAAATGGACCATCTGCTGCCGCTGCAGAAAAAAACAGCCAGAACTCAAACATGAATGTAACGGTTCCTCCTTTTCTTCTTGTGTTTGTTTTACCTTCTATTTTGAAGTAACTGCAGAGAGAAGTGTACAATTGTACCGTTTTTAAAATCTGGTACATATATATATTTAATAATCTGAACATATACAGATATACTGTAGTGCATTTGGGACTCGATACAATTGTACGTTCTGGACAGGGATCCATTAGTTAAAAGGTATTTGACGTTGCCTAAACTTTACCTATATATTCTAATTATTAATAATTATTCTGTTTAATGTGAGTTCGTGCCTGCTGGTCAACACAGAAATATTGCTTTTGCAAAATCACTGCTTATTAATATTAATAGAGTTATTTACTAACATCTCCGGGCAAAAAACAGCAGCAGATTTTTCAAGCATACAAAAAAAATACAGTTGATTTGAATGTGATACCTTTTGTTTGACAAATATGATGTTTTTTTTGTTTGTTTTTTTACTACTTTTGCCCCAATTTTGCAGTTGGAAGGCTTTGGTAAATAGAGGTTTTAGTGCAGGTGTGACCAACTCCAGTCCTCAATGGCTACCAGCAGGTCAGTTTTTCAGGACATCCCTGCTTCAGCACAGGTGGGTCAATCAGTGACTCAGTCATTATAACTGAGCTACTGATTGAGCCACCTGTTCTAAATCCTTCTAAAGTGGCCCCATTTCCTCTTCCTCTTAGGCCACGGCCCCAGTACCTTCTACGCCGAGGCATGCGCTGTGCGTACAAGCACCGCCCCCCAATCAGACCGAGCCCAGTACTTACCTTGGCGCACATTTAGCAGCCGCGCTCCACGACGAGTTTTTGTAAATACAACAAAATTGTATTTACAAGTTGTGACAGAGGGGTGGCCACGCCCCCGCCAGCGGTTCAACCAATGAGGGCGAACCAGCTGCGTGAGGTCATGGTCACGCCCCTGGAAATCCCCAGCCACGTCCCGCCTGTCGCAAACTCCTCCATCTTCTCCCAGATCGCGGTGAAGCGCTGTGCACGCCAACCCCCCCCCCCCCCCCACTGGGCGCGCTTGCTGCAGTGCACACTGGGACCGCAGCCTTAGACGCAGTTTCCTGCCATCCATGTTGTGTTGAATAATGTTGTCGTTGTCTTGGGGGGGAAACCCATCCCGGCGGTTAGGTGTGGGTGCGTTGGGGGTTTGTGGGTGGGGGTTTTTCGCATGGGAATGTATTGAAATTGTTATTATTTGTAATTTGGCGATGCCCTTTGACAAAAAAAAAAAAGTGAAAACAAACAAAAGAGAAGATAGTGAAATAAGTATGAAAACTTATATGGGCAACATAGCAGGGAAGTTTGGAACTGCTCCTTGGTCACAGCGAAGGCTTATTTGGGCTTGGTATTAGGGGGGGGGGGGGTTGCCTGCCAGCCCTGGGAAAGATGGTAAAGGGCTTCAGCAATGTGGCCGACTATATGGCGGGTTGAGGAGACGCTTGCTTCGGGCTTGGCTGGGGTCGGCAGACATGCCGGGGTTGGCTGTGGTCGGCAGACTTGCCGGGGTTGGCTGTGGTCGGCAGACTTGCCGGGTTGGCTGTGGACGGCAGACTTGCCGTTGTTGGCTGGGGTCGGCAGACTTGCTGGGGTCGGCAGACTTGCCGGGGTTGGCTGGGGTCGGCAGACTTGCCGTGGTTGGCTGGGGTCGGCAGAACTTGTGGGGTTGGCTGGGAGGGACGAAGAACTTTGATGGGGTTGGATGGGGTCGGCAGAAAATGCTGGGTTCGGCTGGGGTAGGCAGACTTGAAGGAGTTGGCTGGAACCTCCACAACCCACCCAACACACAGTTTTTTTTTGTTTTACTTATCGGCAGACTTGCCGGGGTTGGCTGGGGTCGGCAGACTTGCCGGGGTTGGCTGGGGTCGGCAGACTTGCCGGGGTTGGCTGGGGTCGGCAGACTTGCCGGGGTTGGCAGACTTGACGGGTAGTTTCCTATTTTGGGGGTTCTGTGTGACCTAGTCTGGGAACTGTCAGGCCTTGCCGGACGATAATAGCCATTATGTTCAGGGTTGATGGCCGGCTTTGCCGGGCAAGGAAGACGATGGGAGAGGAGTTAGCTGGCGCATACGTGGTATTAGCATGTATTAACTTCCAAACATCTTGCAAATGGTTTTTCACAGCTTTTTCATGACAGATCTTACTCAGCGTTAACACGGTCTGCTTAGCAAGCAGGAATCAAATAGATCAAATTAAAAATCTTACGTTGGATGTTGACCATAAGGGGCGAAATAGTATTTAACTGGCTGGCTACTTGGATCTCATATGTTATCATAATACGTACGTTCAATAAAAAGTGTTCAGTTACACCTGGACTGTTTTGCACTCCCGTGCTTTATCATTAAAAGATGTGAGGCAGTAGGGAAAACCAGAATATATAAGCAGACAGCAGCATTCTGTTACCAATCCAGACTACAATGTCTCAGAATGCATTCATATGTCGGTTGGTAATGAAGTCCTGTGTAGCTACAGCTATGATAACCTACCTTACACAGTGCCACATTCTATAGCATTTTAATTATTTGTTGATATTGTAATAAAAGAGCTAGGGTTGCTTGGTGCCCAGTTTTGAACTGAACTGTCCTGTGTTTGGACAGTGTCCAGTAAATAATTAGAGGTAATACTGGACATGTATGTGTCTGGTATTACCTCTCTGGACATAGTGACCTCATCGGCTTGGGGGGCCGCAGGATTTCCCCGAGCAGGGAAAGAGCAGGGATGCTGCTAAGGGGTGGGCAGCTTCCTCCTGCAGCCAATCAGAAGGATGTGTCGGGAGCCTCTAGAGCAAGCCTGCACAACATGCGGCCCGCCTGGCCTCTCTGTGCGGCCCGTGATGACTCCGGCCGGGCGGCAGTTAATTAATTAAATAAATTAAAAAAAAACAAAAGTTTAAAAAACAAAGTTTTGTAAAAATGGTGCGGCGATTCAATCCGCCTCTCTCCGCTCCCGCCCCTCCTCCCTCTCTGCGCTCATCCCTCCCTCCTCCCTCCTCCCTCCCTCTCCCCCCTCTCGCCTCGTCCCGTCCTCCCAGCTCCCTCCCTCCTCCCCTCCCCCTCTCCCAGCTCCCCCAGGCTCCCCTCTCCCCTCCCATCCCCCCTCCCTCTCCTCCTCCCCGCCCCCCTCCTCTCCCTCCCCAGCCTAACTCCGCTCCCAGCCCTCCCTCTCCCTCCCAGTCTCCTCCCACCCCCTCCCTCTCCCCCCCACCCACTCTCCCTCCCCCTCCCCCCCCGGGTTTTGCGGTGCGCGGGGCAGCAGCAGAAAGTCAGCATCCGGGGCGGGGCTTAGTACCGGGAGAGTATGTGCTGACTAAAGAGTGGGTGTGAAAACGGGCTGGTGGGGGGTGGGTGTGAAAACGGCTGGTGGGGGGGTGGTTTTGAAAAACGGGCTGGTGGGGGGGGTGGGTTTGAAAAACGGGCTGGTGGGGGGTGGTTGTGAAACGGGCTGGTGGGGGTGGGTGTGAAAAACGGGCTGTTGGGGGTGGGTATGAAAACGGGCTGTGGCAGAGGTGGGGGGGTGGCTGCGGCATGTGAGGGGGGGTGGCTGCTGACATGTGAGGGGGGGGGGTGGGCTGCTGACATGTGAGTGTGGGTGGGCTGCCTGACATGTGAGGGGGGTGGGCTGCTGACATGTGATGGGGGGTGGGCGCTGCTTGACATTGAGGGGGGGGTGGTGCTGACATGTTGAGGGGGGGGTGGGCGTGCTGAACTGTGAGGGGGGGTTGGGCGGGGTCTGACATGTTGAGGGGGGATGCGGGGGGGCAAATGAGTGATGCGATGCAGGGGGGAAAGTGGGAGTTGCAAGAGTGTAGTAGTTTCTATTGAGAGGGGGGGAAAGAGTGTGTAGTGGAGGAAGGAGATCGTAGCATGTCATATGAGGGAGGGGGATAAGAGTGTTCATATGATGATGGAGGAGGGAGAGTGTCTCATGAGAGGGGGGGAGGGGAAGATTCTATTGAGGGGGGATGAGGGGAGAGGAGTGTCATTTATGGGAGAGGTGATCGGAGGAGAGAGTTTCCCATATTGAAGGAGGAGAGAGAGGGGTGCCATATTGAGGAGAGAGTAGTCACTTGAGGAGAGAGGAGAAGTGTCCATTGAGGGGAAGGGGAGAAAGTTGTCATATTGGCGTGGAGGGGGAGAGTGTGCTATTGGGGGAGCTGGCTGAGGGGAGGGGGAGAGGGAGTGTGGATTGGCAGAGGTCATATGAGGAGGGGGGGGGAGCGAGGTGTGCAATGTGGGAGGGGGAGAGAGGAGTGTGCAATATTGAGGGAGGGGGGACGAGTGTGTATATACTGAGGAGGTTTCATTGGAGGGAGGGGCGAGAGTGTGGTCATATTGAGGGGATTGGGGCAGATTGTGTCATATTGAAAGGGGAGGGGATAGTGGTGTCATATGAGGGTAGGGGGGCGCGTGTGTCATATTGAGGGAGGGAGAAGTGCACTATTTAGGGAATGGGGAAATAAGTTTCATTTGAGATGATGGGGAACGAGTGTCTATTTGAGAAGGAGTAGGGGGAGAGTGTCCCCATAAATTGAGGAGGGAGAGAGTGTCCAATTGAGGGAGGGAGAGAGAGAAGAGTGTCATACTTTAGGGGAAGTGTAGCGAGAGTGTCATAATTGAAGGTTAGGAGAGAGTTCAGATTGAGGGGAGGTGGGAGATTGTCATATTGAGGATAATGGGGTGAAAGAGTGTCCATCATTGAGGATAGGGGAGAGTGTCACGGATGAATGGGGAGAGGTCATATTGGAGAGGGTGGAAGGATAGGTGTTGATTTAGAGGATGGGAGAACTTGTTAGATTGAGGGAAGAGAGACCTGGGTCTGCCTAACTTGTGGTGGGCTGCTGACATTGGATGCCTGACTGGGGTGGGCTGCTGGACATGGAATGGGCTGGGATGTTGGGCTGGGTCATTGTTTTTTTTGATTGAGGGGGGTTATTGTGTGGGTGAGGGGGAGAAATGGGTGTATGAGAGATAGATGGGGAGTATCGTAAAGGTTGATAGTGAGGGGTTCTGGGGGAGATATGAGGATGATGATGATGATGAGAGGTGCTGGAGGAGAGATGAGGATGATGATGATGATTTAACCCGTGCGGCCCAAATTGTTTTTCCTTGGAGCAGTTCGGCCCTTCTCACTTTATGAGTTGGGCAGGCCTGCTCTAGAGGAAGAAACAGCATGGAGGGGAGAGGGGTGTGTGTGTCTCTTGAGCGCGTCGCACCTTTCACCATTGTGTCCAGTATTTTTGGAAAAGCCGCCTGGCAACCCTAACAAAGAACTGTTTAATAACTTTGCAAATATAGGCCGTAACCCCTTAATCTGAACAAATAGCACGGAAGCACAATAAATATTACTTTTTTTTTTACAGAGATATATACAGAGTTATGGATCCCCCCTTCACTGAGAAAATAATGTATCAGCGATTCCCATTTTTCTGCAATCTCAGAGGGGCTATAATGCAGTTGATAGAAAAACCAAGCTACCCAGCTACCTGAACAAGCTCCTCACCCCTACCACTTGCAGCACTTATCACCTGAGATCAGACTCCAAAAGACTGTTAATGGTCCCAAGGCTCAACAAAGTATCCGGACGTTCCTCCTTCTCCTACCGTGCACCCCAAAACTGGAACAACCTACCAGAGACTCTCACATCCACCACCAGTTTAAGTTCTTTCAAATCTAAGGCTGTCTCACATTTTAATCTGGTCTGTAACTGTTTCATACGCCCATAATATATATTTTCTTTAACTGTGCACTCAATGTCTTATATATAATGTATACCCTGCTCATTTATGTAACTGTGCATGCAATGTCTTGTATATAATGTATACCCTGCTCATTTATGTAACTGTACTTGTAACCATGTATTATTTGTTTTACTCTGTGCCCAGGACATACTTGAAAACGAGAGGTAACTCTCAATGTATTACTTTCTGGTAAAATATTTTTATAAATAAAATAAAAATAAAAAGGGCAAAACTTATTTCAGGTTCATATTTTTCTAAAATAGAACAGTACCGAAGGATTTCATATTAAACCGTGTAATCAGGAGGGAAAAAAAGGAAAAACAAATTGTAAAAAAAAAAAACTAGAGCTGTGATGATTATATATGTGTCAAATGTCACATTATCCGGGAGACACATTCATACAGTATGTAATACATGAGAACTGGAAGTACACTCTTAATGTTGGGTCAATTGCTTCTTCACTGATTATGCATGTCTAATGCTATAGAAATAGGTAAAGTCTCTTTTTTGGCTTTCCGCTCCTTTATGTAATCACTCTCCCCACAGGTGCACACCTGGAAAGTTTCCATTAAATACCGGAATCAGGAATTGTATTGAACAAAACAAAGATACAGTACACCTAGGAAGTGTTAATACAGTATCAGCGGTGTATGAGAAAGCCAAACGAATAATTATCCAGTCGTTCCACACAAATCAGACTCTAAAACAGGGGAAAGAAAACTCCAGTTTGCCACCAACCGGTCAGGTTTGAAGGATATCCCTGCTTCAGCACAGGTGGCTCAATCAGTGACTCAGTCTTATCTCAGGGGTGTTCAACTCTGGTCCTCAAGGGCTACCAACAGGTCAGATTTTCAGGATATACCCTGCTTCAGCACAGACGACTCAATCAGTGGCTCAGTCTTTGACTGCTGAAGCAGGGATATCCCGCAAACCTGACCTGTTGGTGGCGCTTGAGGACCGGAGCTACCCACCCCTGAGATAAGACTGAGCCACTGATTGAGTCAACTGTGCTGAAGCAGGGATATCCTGCAAACCCGACTTGTTGGTGGCTCTTGAGGACCGGAGCTACCCACCCCTGAGATAAAACTGAGCCATTGATTGAGCCACCTGTGCTGAAGCAGGGATATCCTGCAAACCTGACCTGTTGGTGGCGCTTGAGGACCGGAGCTACCCACCCCTGAGATAAGACTGAGCCATTGATTGAGCCACCTGTACTGAAGCAGGGATATCCTGCAAACCCGACCTGTTGGTGGCGATGAGGACCGGAGCTACCCACCCCTGCACTAAAACATCTGCGAAACCCCAGCCCTAGCCCAGAACAGAGTCCGTCTTCGGTTCATATCGTCTCTGTCCGCACAATGTTTGCCGTGTGTATAATGCACGCATGAGAAAGTATACAATACAATTGGTTGTCTAAGAAGATGGTTTTTTTTGTAGTGGGTGGTAGGTAGGAATTACTAATCCGATTTGCTTGAGTTAACTCAAAACAAGGATTAGGGTAGAGTTCCAGAATATGTTAATCTTCCTTTACAGGGGTAGACTTTAGCACTGCCCTCAACCTGAAGGTTTGTAGTTTGTGGGAACAATGGCCCAATTAAACTTGAGAAAGAAAAAGGAGAAAGAAAAAAAAGGGACCTGCACAAGTTTACTGATTGTTACCCAATACACTGGATTCTTTCATTTTTAATTATTTGGCTTCATGTCACAGACACAGGAAATACAACATCGCCATTCATTAAAGTGTGTCCTAAATAAACGGCTGATTGCAGACCCTGCGTTGGTTCGTACAACGCCCCGCGCTGCAGGTAACAGACGGGAGATGGTCTGTACTGTTAACGCCTTGCGAATTCCATCAGTACATATCGGTGAATTAAACATGCTACTAAATATTTTGTGCTTGCTGACGTTTCACTCTTTATTAAAGAAATTGGTTGATTATGGGCGGTGAACACGCTCTATGATATTCCCATATTGATATGATTGTCAGTTAGCGCTCATCCTTTGCGAGCATATTGCATTGATAATTCAATATGTGGGTATATGATTTGGCATGCGTTGGATTGCCGCGTCTTTCCCGGATTAAAAGGTTATCTGATTGGTGAATGGAATGGTATCGGAGGAATGCCCTACAAATTCAAACTTTCCTTTTCAGACTTCTAACCACCCAAGAAGTGCGTTATATAATCCTCCGGAATAAAGAGACCCGTTGTGTGCTTTTGCTGTTTTAGAAGGGAGAAAAAAAAAAAAGAAGCTAAGTCCCAGAGCGGACTCATTAAAATTTGTGTGATAGAAAAACTGTTTTCAAAAGTTTTTAAATGACCCCGTGAGGATTAACCTTTGTGCGATGTCACCGGTGATATCCATTTGGGACGATGGAGGGAGAAATGGTACACACACCGCTGAAACTGCTCATATACATTTCTTGTACAAACACATATTCTCCCCCCCGTGTGTTTAGATTGTAAGCTTACTGGGCAGGGATTCCCTTTCCTATTGTCTGATTTTGTTTATTGCACTTGTTGTGTTATAATTCACTGGATTGTATTGTCTCTTTTGTAAATAATAATAATGTATTTTTCCTTGTGTAGCGCTGACCGTGTGCGCAGTGCTACACATAGAATTTTTGCTGTCACGAGTTTCTGCCCCGCAGAGCTTACAATCTATGATTTTGGTGCCTGAGGCACAGGGAGATAGAGTGACTTGCCCAAGGTCACAAGGAGCCGACACCGGGAATTTAACCAGACACCCCTGATTCACACTCGGTGTCATCGTTTTCAGAGTCAGCGCCTCACTGAGCCGCACCTAAAGCACTGAGTACATTGTGGGCGCCATATAAATATAGATACACATACATATTCACAACTCATATCACTGTACTGTTTTGGAATCCCTTAATGCAGGGGTGCGCAAACTGGGGGGCGCGAGATTCTCCGCGGGGGGCGCCGGGGGCGCGGCGAAGGCCTCTGTAAACTTCACTTATCTTGGCTTAGACGGCTTCTGGAGACGCAGGATGCCGCAGGGTCACGTAACGCCGCATTGCCATGGCAACGTGACGTCGTGACGTCAGAACGCCGGAGTCAAGTTAAGGAGGGGGGGGGGGGGTGCGCGAGGAGGGGGGCGAGAGCCAGCAGGGGAAAAAGATTGCGAACCCCATCCTTTTGGGATCCGGTTGATCCTGTAGAAGCTGCTCTGACTCCGTTGAAAATGATTCTCCTTTGTATTATCTGTTAGCGCTATCTACTTGTGCTATGATTAAGTATTTACTATGGATTTCACCGTTTGTTTTAGTCTGTACTAGCATCTACTTGCATATATTTTTTTGTGCTATATTTTATTTGTGTGTGCACATATTCACAAATATTATATTTAATCTATTCACCCTTTGCACAATTTTGCACAAGTGTTTCGTTATGTTACTAGTATCATTTAATATGAAGTGCTACTTTTTTGCACTTTTTATCTTATTTTTTCTGTCAAAGTTATACATACAATTTCGCAATAATGATGTCATTGTGTCACACTAATCAGACTCCAAAACAGGGGTGAGCAACTTCAGTCCTCAAGTGCCACCAACAGGTCAGGTTTTCAGGATATCCCTGCTTCTGCACAGTTGGCTCAATCAGTGGCTCAGTGAAGAAATGTTGCTACTCGCCCGTAACGCTCTGGTCACGCTCTGGCTTCTCTCTACCCTGTGTGTCACGACAGCTCGCTCACACCTAGAACCTAGAAGCCTTCTCTCATGCTGCACTCTCTCTCTCTCAATGTGCGCCAAGCACCTTCTGGAACTTCAAAACCTGCCTAAAAACTCAACGGTTCAATGGCGCGTTTAAATTTAAAAAAATGGGAAAATCCTATATTTTAAAAATAAATAAATCAGTTCTGTAGTATTAGATAATACTGTACATTTTACAGTAATTCTATTTTAATGACATTTTTTATGTACTGATCATCCTTTTGGTTGCTACAGCAACCATTTAGAAAGTCATATCCACTTCCTCTTTTGAAACAGACACTGACACGCACCTTTTGTCTGCTCTGCCCTTTGGCAGCAAAGTATTACAAAGTATTACAAACAGATCTATTGCTGTTCTGCAGACTGACTATTATTCTGAAAGCTGTATTATGCCAATGTTACTTTTATGTCTTGATGCACTTATCCTATTTGTATTAATATATTAATGGTTTATCTCAGGGTTAGCCAACTCCAGTCCTCAAGTGTTATCAACAGGTGGCTCAATCAGTCCCAGCTTTAGCACAGGTGGCTCAATCAGTGGCCACCTGTGCTGACGCAGGGATATCCTGAAAACCTGACCTGTTGGTAGCCCTTGAAAACTGGAGTTATCCCATTTGTTTTAATACATCAATGATACTGTGAGTGCATTGTAGTGCTGCTTACCTGTTGGAGGTGCTATATCATATCATACTGTGCATATTGGACTTATAATTTCAAAGTGAGAATATCAGGGGAGGTTTTGTATCACTTTAACCTATTCAGAGGCTGAATTTTTAACTATTTTTTTCTTGGTTTATTCAGGGTAAAGAACCGAGTTTCTATTCATCGGCATTTCCTAATCTTACTGACATGTTTCCTAGTGCCTCAGGTTGCACACCTAACAGAGCAGATATCCGTCTTATTTTTCATAGTGTCGTCTGCCAATACGATTTGAGCATTAAGAACCCATGGCACCTTAGCGTCTGCTTGCTATGTCAGGATATAGACGCTATATAGGACTGTATAGGAGGTCTGGCTTTGGAATTTTGCCGCCTGTAGGCACTTACCTTTTTGGCGCCCAGGGCTCCTCTTCTTGCAGCGTCAACGCGTTTCCATGACAACGGGACACCATGTGATGTGATGGCAACGCGTCTCCATGTGCCGCGACGCTGCAGGAGTAGGTAAGAGACCTTTACAGAGGCCCTACGCACTCCCCCCAGTAATCAGCTTCATTTTGGTGAGAACGGGCATCTGTAACCCGCGGCACCGCCCCCCTGAAATTTGTCGCTCCAAGGATTTTGCCGCCCTAGCCCCGGGCCTAGTAAGCTTGTGCATTAATATGGGCCTGTTGTATAGGACTTTCTGCTTCACAATTAAGTGGGCGCGCTTGCTGTGCCGTGCGTGCGCGTGGCAGTTCTAGTTGGCTGAGGTTAGTCAGCCTTTCTATAATGGTGCCGCGCGCACGGCAGGGAGCGTGGAACCGGCCGACAGGGGAGAAGATTAGAAAAATAATGATTTTGCGCCGCTACGCCGCGGAAATGTATGTATATATATGTGTGTGTATGTATGAGTGTGTGTATGTACAATATTAATAATTTATTCCAACGTATTTATTTAGTTATTATAAACCACACACACACACACACACACACACACACACACACACACACACACACACACACACACACACACACACACACACACACACACAATATATTACGGACCTGGGGGACTTATTTTAAGCATAATTAGGGACTTATTTTACATCTCTCAAAGCAGCCAATTTGGCCATTTTTGGACAAAATTCCCCATTGACATCAATGGACAATTTAGGCGGAAAACAGCCCAATCTGCAGTTTCGTCAGATGCAGAATAAGTCCCTAATTATGCGTAAATGTATCTTTTTATCTTTTTCACGTAACACACAGTGATTTATGCTTCTGAATCATACTTAAGCATATGTGATTATTTTTTTAAATATAAGGAAAAACATTCCACAAAACATTTCACAAAACAGAATCACCAGCCCCTTTATCCCCTGTACCCAATTTGCCAACTCTATCTGTCCATGAAATGTCTTTGAATTGACTGTTTAACCTCTGTTCTTTTAATGTAACCATGTATTTTTTTTTAACTCTGTGCCCAGGACATACTTAAAAATGAGAGGTAACTCTCCATGTATTACTTCCTGGTAAAACATTTTTATAAATAAAATTAAAAATTGACTAAAAAACTATGATGTCAGGGTGAGGTTTGTGGCTCAGCCTCAAAAGTGCTAAAAGTCTTGAAACGCAGAATAATCTACTCCATACTATCAGTCCTACCCCAATTCACATCTCACAATAAATCATAAGCGATATAATACACAGTATTACAGAATCTGAGTTGGCAAAAGTTATGTTAAAGTGTTTCAAATTCCTTGTTGGAACTAACATGCAAAGTGCGTTGTATATCACTTTGCTGTATCAATATGCAAATGTAGTTATTATATATTCAGTCTCATTGAAATAGAAATGAAAAGGCGACACCATTTCTTCAATATGGTTCAGTAACCCCTTTCACACTGAGTTTACTGTTGCTCAGTTGGAGTTTGCCAATGCCCGCTCCTGTCAGCCCTTGATGATTATAGAGGGATTTAATTATAATTGAAAAAGAAAAAAAATCTAATCCAAAAATCAATTTTGCATAGAATTTAATAACGTGTCGAAGTTCTAAATGATATATTGTACCATCTAAAGTGAAATACAGGAGCAATACTTCAAGAGAGAAAGCATTCAACAACACTATAGAACATGATTTCTCTCCAGTTACGTTTTCAGAAGCAATCTCCATTGTAATCACAATATTAGTGATAATCACTACAAGTTGTAGTAGGGCCTTATAATTGCGGAGATTCATTTAAAATGTTATGTCAACTGATTTCTTTTATTTTGCATATTTGTTTATGGAGAATAATGAACTAACAAATGGAACTAGATCTCCCATTTCATGAATTATTTATAGTTTTTTTCCCCTGGATTATAATTCTTGTCTGGGGAAAAGAACATGGCGGACATATCTGCCTCACTCTGGTGAGCCAATTGAAAGACACAACATCATCAGGACTTGACATGGTAGCTTTCTATTGGTTGTCACAGGAAGCCATATTCTCTTTGTTAATATATCAATGAATACATTAAATTGCTAATATCTCAGTACAGTAACTGGGGGTCTCCCCGCTCTGGTTCAGATTCTGAAAAAGAAAATACACATGTAAATAATTTGCCATTCATCTTTCCATCCATAAAATAGGAATCTGTTTCTACTGCCGACATTTGACAAATTTCCCCCTCAAATTAAATATAAAGGTGATGATGAAAAAAACGCAAGCTCGTAACTAAATGTTAATGGATAAAGTAAAGATCTCAATGAATAATTTATCAACGAACGCAGAAACAAAGTCTAGCGACATTCACACAAAGCACGCTAGTGACTGAAAAGATGCATTTTATTTGGTTCATGATTGGTGATAATATAAATGTACTGTATCTCTACATTTATAAGCTGTTATCCGTCACCTCTGGCTATACAGCGTGTCCCGACTCCCTTTGGGCTCCCAGGTTGTGGTAGGGTGTGGTAATCCCGGCGTTTTAAGCGGCACAGGAGACTGGATTTTATTTTACGCTCCAAAAGGCGGGGAGTGGAGACACGAGGGGTATTGTGTGTGAGTTTCTTAGCTAGGGTTTGGGTATCAACATCGGGACTCTGAGTATGAGATCCTCGGGTCAGAGGTGGCCAACTGCAGTCCTCAAGGGCCACCAACAGGTCAGGTTTGAAGGATATCCCTTCTTCAGCACAGGCGGATTGAGCCGCCTGTGCTGAAGAAGAGATATCCTTCAAACCTGACCTGTTGGTGGCCTTGAGGACTGCAGTTGGCCACTCCTGTTGTAGGATATATTGGGAATGTCGGGCCCTGAATGCTCATGACATGTTTCTGCTGTTAGAAAAAATGACAGGATTTTATGGGTAATTCTTCCTTCCTTTCTTCTTTACCTGAAGCTATATAACTTAATACTGCTACTACTACTTAATACTACTAATATGACAGTACATTCCAGTACATTCCTGCATCAATGTTCAGTTAATAATTGCATTTTTTCTTGATGAATTAGGGGCTTGATCTGTATGTGCAAAAGAGGCCAATTGCCCCATTTTCAACCCAAATTCCTTTTTTAAAGACAATGGAGAATTTCGTCCAAAAACAGTGGGATCGGTGCTTCAGCGGATATAAAATATGCCCCTTAGAATACAGTAAAAACCTACATGGCATTAAACTGGCAAATACTGTATATCACACTGGTAAATATTTGTCCTTTTATAGTGTAAAATACTTTCCCCCCTTGTTTCGGCTGCCTACATTGTACAAAAACCCCCAGACATCTTACCTTGGAAAATATTATAAAGTTGCACGTGGATTTTTGGGTTGAGCAGTTCCTTTTTGCCCACGCTAACAATGTCACATATTTAGCATTTCTCGAAACTTATTTAAAAGGAGCCGTGTAAAAGAAATAGTCACCGACCGTCCTTAAATCAGACTCGGGGTAAGCCACCTTTCATTTCCGATCCCGAATGTTACGGGCAAGTAGGCATTTCATGGAAGGAAACCTATATTTTATTTATTTTTGGCTGGCAAATGGTTCATGTTTTAGTAAAAACCAATAAAGTGGGTTTATTAGACGAGCGAGGTTTATACGTTGGTAATTTCTGCGTGTTGTTTGCATGCTCGGGGAAAGGAGTTCTTCAAATTAAATTTCATGCTTGCATGTGTTTCTATGATCTGCTGCGTGTATAATCTCTGAGTGGAAAACTCCACTGAAAATAACTGGATTACCCTTTCTGCTGCAGCGTCTGAAGTCTCGTCGGGAGATATCGCTGCTTCTCTGTGATCTAGGCCAAGCCACCGGAATCAACATGACAAGCGTTGAAAGGCAAGCCTCTGGGTGGCGCCCTCTGCCTTCATGGCCGTTCGGCCGTGCAAACAGACTATACACTATATACCCACTTTCACTCTGGATAAAAAGGGCTTCGAATGTTGGCAGCGAACGAATGTTTGACCTTTGCATAAACTGCTTTGTAAACGTTTTGCCATTGCTTTTTT
Source organism: Ascaphus truei (assembly GCA_036426205.1). Taxonomy (NCBI): domain Eukaryota; kingdom Metazoa; phylum Chordata; class Amphibia; order Anura; family Ascaphidae; genus Ascaphus; species Ascaphus truei. Next base: position 41,139,016 of record CM071575.1, read on the forward strand.
TCCCCTCTAAGTAAGAACCATTGTTTTCTTTACACGATTGAGTATACTCTCCTTACCGTTGCCTCGAGCGCCATTTTGTTTCAGATTTTATTCACCACCGTGGACAATGCTGCAGTTAGTAAACAGTACTCTCTAGTGCTCAACTCCAGTCCTCAAGCCCCCCTCCAACAGGTCAGGTTTTCAGGATATCCCAGCTTCAGCACAGGTGGCTCAATCAGAGGCCCAGTCAAAGATTGAGCAACCTGTGCTGAAGCAGGGACTGATTGAACCACCTATGCTGAAGCTGGGATATCCTGAAAACCTGACCTGTTGGGGGGGGGGGTGTGGGGGGTGGGCTTGAGGACTGGAGTTGAGCAAGACTGCTCTTGTGTTATATAAAAGCTAATGAAAGGTGAGCTGGCACTCTCAAATATCTGCTTGCACCTGGGGCTGGTTCCTAGCGGGGTCCTGCAGGCACGCGTATATTTCAGACCAATTCTTGTTCTGAGTATACAGTAAATAAAAGTACCACGTGTGATGCATTTGCATGTCTCAGACAGGTCTGCAACCCTGCCTTTCCTCATTATCGCTTAGCAAACAGTGCGTACAACTGCAGCAAGGGATTCTGGGTAATGACATGCAAGTTATAAGTATATAACAGATAGCAAGGGCACACAGGGGGTAGTGAGCACGCAAGCTAAGCTGCTTATTTTATTTCCTCATCAGTGCAGAATGATCACACACACACAAGTCCCCTTTACTGTATACAAGTTAACACATTTATAATTGGTAATACGAATTTAAATTAAAACGGTACTTTTTTAAATTATTTTTTTAGCCCAACTAGTTTTTAATATTTAATTTTTGTCAGTTAAAGCAGCAATTTACCCCAATTTAAAACATCCCCCTGTTTTTCTCTTATTATTTTTAAATGCAAAGCGTGTGCCAATGTTTGACTCTACATTCTTACGTAAGCTGGCAATCTTTGGGTGCTCCTGTTATACACCGTAAAAATTCTGATTGTGTGCCTAAGATAACGTCGCCTTTCAGTTTCATTCAATCCTTCAGTCAGTGTAACTCAGCAGCTACAATGTATCCGTATATTACTAAGGTAACATTCTCTATTGCTACAGTTTACAGCTCAAACTGCTGGGAACATTGGCAACAAATGATCACAAACAGGAAAATGTTAAAAAGATCTTTCAATGTTTAGTAGGTGTGCTAAAACCTGCCATAAAAATCAAAGGATGCGTCAAAACTCATTAAAATGGCATTAAGCGTAGAATCAAATAAAAAATAAAAAACAGTCACTATTATCTAAAAATACGGAACTGATTTTTTTTAAACATAAGATTTCACATGTTTTGCTGCTTTAAGAAAGATAAATGATGAAATGGATATTTAAGTCAAACCCTGTTTTACGTTAGAAAATGACTCACTGTGAGGCCTGAGAATTACCCGAAAACCGTGACCGATTTTACTGTGCATCTAAAGTAGGACAAAGCATGTTCTAGAACAGAGGAGGCCAACTCCAGTCCTCAGGAGCTACCAACAGGTCAGGTTTTTAGGGTATCCCTGCTTCAGCACCGGTGGCTCAATCAGTGGCTCAGTCATAGACTGATCCACCGGTGCTGAAGCAGGGATACCCTGAAAACCTGACCTGTTGGTAGCTGTTGAGGACTGTAGGTGGTTACCCCTGTTCTAGATTGTGTGTTTTTACGGAACATGAACAGCAGGGCTATTACAGTTCAAGCAACCATTGAAAAGCTCGGAGAAATCTTAGGCTACGGCCCCAGTGCCTGCGCTGCACGCGCGTCTGCGAGGCTGGCGGAGCGTGCAGCCGAGTCCCCTGGTCTGCAGTGAGCTGCAGGGGGAAAGACAAGGGGGAGTAACGGGGCGCAGCCGTGACGTCACCCGGCAGGTTCGTCCTCATTGGCTGAAACGCCGGGGTGTGTGGCCTAGCGCTCCGTCGCGACTCCTGCTCTCAATTTTCTTGAGAGCAGGAGTTTCTGTCGGCGCAGCACGGCGCCCCCCTCTTGCAGCGGGCCTGGCCCCATTGAGGGGAGGGCTCTTGTCCCTGTAGCGTCAGCCACAGCGGGCGCTGCAGTAGCCAGCGGGGACCTGGCCTTACCCAGTCGTAAAACTTCAAGGATGCAAATGAATGAGGTTTGGGAATGTTTAACCAAAAAATACTATTGTAATTAAAAAACAAAAACAAATGGCTTCTGTCAGTGAGACGCCACTCAAACCTATGAGCTGCTGATGCTAACAATCAGTGAGAATGGCTCCAAATTAGGGAGACTCGCTGATGATCAATAAGAGTTTATAGTGTCTGAACCACAAGATAAGATAATAGGTCTACTCTGATAGTTCTACATGTCATGTTCAGAATGGGAACAAATCACTCTTCCCTTGTGGCTAAAAATAGTGATGCTGAGTATATCTGTACACTACCGGTATCAGCTACCGAAAACTCTCTCTCCCCTATAATTGTCAATGTTTAAATGTGTCACTCAGCTGCCATTAAGCCTGTAAGGTAACAACCAAATAACAGAGGAGTTCTTCATTTTTGTTGGTCTACAAAAAGGTGTAAAGAATATTTTAGTGGGCGGTAGAGGTTACTCATAATTATTTAAGGTCTATTACAAATGTTTGGAGCATGGAGGTGTGTACTGATTCAATAAGCAGCATTAAATCAGGGAAGATAGCATTGAGTTACCCACAATGGACATTATTTTCCATGAGTTAATGACTCGCCAAAGTAATTATATGCAAAAATAAGGGCCGTACTTGGACCTCTTGCTGTTGCTTAAACGTCACGGTATTTAAGGATAATGCTATGTTTTCTTGCAATAACATGTTGCTACAGTATCAAAGTCTTGGCGTTTCTCCCATCCAGATCCTGAAATAGGGCTTGGAGGGGAGTGATTACCAAGACTAGATGATAAGTTAATTAAGTAAACATTTATCCATTTAAAAATATTTATATTTCCCCTTAATAGCCCAAGGGGGAGTTTAGGCTACAAATAGATTAATATATACCTACACTACACTAACCTATTATGCAAAATATGGGGTTAACCCCATCTCCCTTGGTTCGTCACCCACCCCACCCCAGCACACCTCAACTCCCCCCTCTATAACAAAAAAAACGTACAGTCTTATATGTCAACGCTGGCTAACAGGGCTGTAGGCCACGATCCCAATAAAAACATAAACATCCCCCTCAAAATATTAAAACATAACATTTAATAAATATAAAATGGTCATTAACCACTTGAGTGCCAGTAAAGCTACCTATGCCCTCTGACGGAGACTCTAGAGGAGACTTAATGAAAAAGATAAAGCCACACTTACCCAATTCATGTTGGACTCCTCTATGCTCTTCAGGGTCCAGGATCTCCAGGAACTTATCCAGAAAGGTAACCCAATGGGCCGACGCCCAACCACAAAAATAAAAAGCCCCAAATAATATCTCCAGAAAGTTAAAAAAATAATCAACTCTTCAGCACTTGATGGACCAAAGAAAAAAGAAAACGGATAAAGAAAAACCAGCACAGGAAACATTAACAGCCAAGCCCTCAAATGATGACTAATCCTAGGCCAGATGGCTTACCCAACTTGACGTCATCCATGTCCTTTGAAGCCTGATCCTCAGTCTTGATTGAAGGTATATTGGACCTCTTTGTAGCCCTTAGTGGCCACCTAGCCATGGGTTGCCCAAGACTAGTTGGCCACTTGGCTTACTAAGTGGTTAATATATTAAAAAACAGATAAACAATTATGTCATGAACTTCTGCTATTTTAGATTTTCATTTTCTCATAAGACAGGGGGCTCTCAACTCCAGCTCCCCCTCTCCCCCCCCCCCCCCCAAAAAGATCAGTTTTTAAGGCTATCCCTGCTTCAGCACAGGTGGCTCAGTCAAAGATTGAGCCACCTGTGCTGAAGCAGGGATATCCTTAAAACCTGACCTATTGTGGAGTTTTGAGGACTGGAGTTGAGGACCTCTGTCATAAGTCACACTTAACGCCAGCTTCCGGCTTGACTTTAATAACCTAACATAATTTTCCAGTATTAATATTAACAGATCGTAGCGAATAAGGTATGCATATAATGCCAGCTCATTTGCATATAATGTTTACGAGTAGCCATTATATTTATGCTATGCTTTTTACAGGAGAAAAAACGAGATAACGTTACATTATTTTCTTTAGCGAATACTACGTTACTATAACGTAACTTTAACTTAGGTTAATGTCCTGTAACATAGCCTTACCGAGCTTACTAAATCTTTGCCCCAGTATTTTATTCAAGCATTTTCATACTCAAGGGTAGTATCTAGAAGATGACATTCTGCATTAAGGATTACTATTGTTAAAGAACTTTGGGACCCAGGATGGATACTGTTCCTTGTCCTGTAACAATCCATTGTATTTTCTGTTTCTTTATAATTGCTTTTTATCTTTTCTTTCTGGTCTTATAGCCCCAAAGTTGGCCTTTTCCCTGTGACATAGACCAGTGGTTTCCAACCTTTTCTTTGGTTAAGGAACCTTATGTGAAATTCTGAGGAACCCCAACCCTCTCTAATAGCGTGTCTGAGATCAGATGCATTGTAAGGAACCCCGACCCTCTCTAATAGCGCGTCTGAGATCAGATGCATTGTAAGGAACCCCAACCCTCTCTAATAGTGTCTGAGATCAGATACATTGTAAGGAACCCCAACCCTCTTTAATAGCATGTATGAGATCAGATGCATTGTATGGAACCCCAACCTTCTCTAATAGTGCGTCTGAGATCAGATACATTGTAAGGAACCCCAACCCTCTCTAATAGCGCGTCTGAAATCAGATGCATTGTAAGGAACCCCAACCCTCTCTAATAGCGTGTCTCAGAACAGATGCATTGTAAGGAACCCCAACCCTCTCTAATAGCGTGTCTGAGATCAGATGCATTGTAAGGAACCCTAACCCTCTCTAATAGCGCGTCTCAGATCAGATGAATTGTAAGGAACCCCAACCCTCTCTAATAGCGCGTCTGAGATCAGATGCATTGTAAGGAACCCCAACCCTCTCTAATAGCGCGTCTGAAATCAGATGCATTGTAAGGAACCCCAACCCTCTCTAATAGCGCGTCTGAGATCAGATGCATTGTAAGGAACCCCAATCCTCTCTAATAGCGCGTCTGAGATCAGATGCTTTGTAAGGAACCGCACCCCTCTCTAATAGCGTGTCTCAGAACAGATGCATTGTAAGAAACCCCAACCCTCTCGAAGATGAGGGATGAAATCGTGGCTTCTTATTGGACGCCCGTCTGGGGAGTGACACCAGGAAACGACAAACCAGGCAGTTACCGGAGCTAAAAATAGCTGGGATATAATGGGATAGATGGGATCGCTGCTGTATAATAGATTTAAGGGGTAATTCAATGTAGTTTGAAGCGCCTGCGAAAAAAATCCCTATTCAATTCAAGGGGGGGGGGGTGCGATTGTCCGCTTTGCAGTGTATTAAATTACCTCCTTGGCTCACATTGGGGACTCGTAATGGGGAGAGGTCGTTAATTAGGATGTTTCTGCGCACTTCTCCCCACCCTGTCCCTGTCACAGGACCAAATATAAAAAAAAAAGCCAGAGCGGGGGGGGGGGGGGGGTTTGCATGTGCAAACTCTTGCTGAACACACAATAACCACACACAAATATCTAATTTTAGGAAGAATTGATGAAGGAAATTGAACTTACCAACGAATGAGATGCAGCTCACAATGTAATCATTATTTAAGTAATATTCCCTGAAGGACAGGGTTATTATCTGGACGTTAACGCTTTCCATGCTGGAGGCGCCGGCGAAGCATCGCTGCACCATCTGGCAGTGAAAGGGTTATTGCAAGGGATGAGAACCCACACGGGCATTAATTGGCAGGCAGTGCTGTGTTATGAGGGGATTGTTAACCCCTTCAGTGCCACAAAGGAGCAATTCATGCAATATCCTTACATGGGTTTTGTTTTGTTTTTTAAACAAAATCCGTTCTGTAGCATTACATTTTTTTTTTAATTCAACTCTTAATGCTATTTTTAATGAGTTTTAATATAATGAGCATCCTTTGCTTTCTATAGCAGGTTTTATCCCACCTCCCCAGCAGTGCAAGATCTTTGTAACACTTCCCTGTTTGTCATAATTTGTTGCCAATATTCCCAGCAGTTTGAGCTGCAAACTGTAACAATAGATAATGTTACCTTTGTAATTATAAAGATACATCTCATATCACACTGATTGGGGGGCGGGGGGAAGAGCTACCCAAACTTGTCACATCCGGCTCAACGGCCGGAACAGAAAACTGACCACATGATTGCTTGATGAGGGGTGCCGGAGAGCCGGTGACCGTGGAGACGGCACAAACCTCTGGCACTGAAAGGGGTAATATTATAGGCTTTATTTTTGCATTATTAGATTTTGTGTCTTTCTCAAAGCAAAATGCGGAAGGAATTCTCACAACTCTAAGTGACGCAAACATGTTCGTGGTTGAAACTCCCTCGCCCGAGTGAGATCCCTAATTACTGGCTGCGCCCCTCACCCACCCACGGCCAGTAATTAGGGATCTCACTCGGGCGAGGGAGTTTCAACCGCGAACATATTTGCGTCACTCAGAGTTGTGAGAATGTCTTCGCATTTTGCTTTGAGAAATGTTTCACAATGTGAGACTTAAATGCACTATTTTTTCCAATGTGCAATTTTTTTTAACTTTTGCCGCCATTTTGTAAAAACTACATTAAATAATGGAACGCGTGACCCGACGCCATTTTGTTCTGTGTTGGAATTTGCAATGTACTTTGACTTTTGACTTTAATGCCTGGTAACTGTTTTGCGAAACTTGCCGGTTTCAAAACATTTGTAGTGAAAAGAACCCGGCAAATATAGAAAAAGTAGCTGTCATCTACATTGAACATAGGTTGCACTCGATGGATATATTGCATGTCTTTTTTCAACCTCATCTACTATGTAACTATTTTGCTATGTCATTATGTAACCCTTGTCAGGTGCTGATTTCTGATTAATCCTTCCCTGTGAGGCAGTCTTGGTACAGTAGTTCCTATAACTATAATGATTTTTTCTCTGATTCCCATTTTCCCTCTACCAGCACGAGAACTCTACATAGTTACATAGTTACACAGTTACACAGTTACATAGTAGATGAGGTTGAAAAAAGACGTAGGTCCATCAAGTTCAACCTATGCTAAATTTAGACGACAGATACTTTATCCTATATCTATACTTACTTATTGATCCAGAGGAAGGCAAACAAAAAACCCCAGTGACATATCATCCAATGATATCTCATAAGGGGAAAAATAATTCCTTCCTGACTCCAAGAATTGGCAATCAGATTACTAACTGGATCAACATCTTTCCCATGTTTACTTATTTGGTATATCCCTGTATACCTTTCCTTTCTAAAAAAAAATGCCCAACATTTTTTTGAACAAATGTATTGCATCTGCCATCACAGTCTCCATGGGTAATGAATTCCACATTTTAACTGCCCTTACTGTAAAGAACCCTTTCCTTTGTTGCTGATGAAATCTCCTTTCCTCCAACCTTAAGGGATGACTCAGAGTCATTTGAAAGCTCCTTGTACTGTCCCCGAATATATTTGTATATAGTTTTCATATCCCCTCTTATACGCCTCTTTTTAATGTAAATATATCTAATTTAGCTATCCTCTCCTCATAAGTTAGATTGTCCATCCCCTTTATTAATTTGGTGGCTCTTCTCTGCATTCTCTCTTTTCCAAGGAGTGGTGCCCAAAATTGTACTCCATATTGAAGGTGTGGTCTTACTAATTCTTTATAAAGGGGCATAACTATGTTTACTTCCCTTCCATCCATTGCCCATTTAATGCAAGATAAGATCTTGTTTGCCTTTGCAGCTACTGCATGACTCTGGGCACTATTGCTAAGCCTGCTGTCTACCAGCACTCCTAAATCCTTCTCCATCAAGGATTCCCCCATTTATCCCCATTTAACCCTTCTATCTTTGAGTTGATGATTTCCCAACACCAACATCCACTCTATAATTTATATAATTTAATGCCATTTCCCCCCCCCCCCCCAAAAAAAAATCCACTAAAATTAGGGTGCATTTGAAGTAATTTGTACATCACCGGAAATAAACGGTTGGTTACATTAAACTAATGTCTGTGACGTATACATACTGTAGTGCGGACGACCTTCCTATTGTCTGTTTCTTTTAACATATTTGTACTTTTTTGTCGTGCTATGTAATTGTGCTCCCTCCCACATTGTACTGCGCTGTGGACATGTTGGCGCCATACCGATAAAAGAATAATGATAATATACGCTCAGTCAGCATTACCAGCAATTGACTTATATTTCTCTGACATGGTTCACTCTTTTCTCCCCACCAGTCTTTCTTCAATCCTGTTTAATCTTCTCTTTCCAATTTTCGCATTATCTTCCTTAGCGTCTCTTTTTGTCTCTGTTTTTTTAAGCTCCCGTCTCTTGGAGGCACCTTACGTAACCTACATATCTACACAACAGCACTCGTTTTTCTCAACAGTTTTGTTTACTATAATATCTACCTATCCCTTCACCAAAGCAATGCTATGTTGTATATTCTGTTGTTATGCTGTTCGGAGCCGAACCCAGAAAAGGTATTGAATAAACTGGTTTAAGTGGTAGAGAAGTGGGTACATGTTTGAGTGCTTTCATTCAATTAACTTCAACATATATACTTAACTAGAACTATGCATGGTGGAACAAATCCTAAATCGGTACCTAACAAGACCCCCCAGCATTGTAATCCAACAGATGAAATAATGTAGAATGAAATGCAATAAAAATGTTCACCAGAAAAATGTGTACATCAAAAAAAAGTACCTCCCTCTATGTGTAGCTAGCCTTGGGATGTTAGCATATGGCATATAGCGATCTACAAATATACCTTGTACACAGTGTTTAAATAACAACTATATAAAGTATTGTAATATAAAGAGATCCATTGAATAGTGACATAAATATGTGACTATAAAATAAAATATATGATATAACAAGTGAAACTAAAGTGCAATATAACACTAATAAACAGTGAATATATGAGTAAGCAATCAGTGAACTTTAAAGTGCAATTAAGCACTGTAAAAATATTTATTAATACTAAAAAATCCCTGACTCAAACCCAAAAAGGAACCGTCTCCTTGGTCCCAAACACATACAGATTTCTCACAAGTGAGGGGAGAGGTAGATGATGTCATACAGGTGGGAGAGAAGAAAACAGAAAAAAAAAAACGATCGGGCAATATTGCAACATACGGTGTGTGGTTTCTGTGGTCTGGGGTTTATCCGAAGTGCAGAGAAAATGCCAAAAATGCACAAAGCAGCACCCTGCCCAGAGAAATAGGGAAACGGGTGGTATAAAAAATGGAAAATGTATTTCCCAACCTGCATTACAAAAAGGAGGTGTGAACCCTCCTACGCGTTTCACACAAACGTGCTTTATCTGAACTGTTAACTGCAATCAATCTCGCGGGGAAGCTGAGACAAACGCAATAGTATAGATGGTATAACATATATTTTATGTGGACAACATGAAAACATGCACACTCACATAAATAGAACCTTTAAAACATTTTGGAGAAAAATCTCCTAAATTCCAGTCTTGCCGCGATCTCACCGCCTCCACTGCCTTTCGACGTCACTCTCGGCCCCTCTCGTGATCGCTCAATGTGCACTCCTGGATCCAGCCGTCTGGGAAACAAATACGGGTCACATCCGTTCTGCTTGCAAACCAGGAACTTGGGAACTCAACGCGCTTCGCTGATGCACTCGGCTTCCTCAGGAGTAACAAGATCGAACGAGACCCACAGCACTCTAATTCAACAGATTAAATAACGAAGAATAAAATGCAATAAAAGTGTTCGTCAAAAAAATGTGTACATCAAAAAGTACCTCCCTCTATGTGTAGCTAGCCTTGGGATGTTAGCACATAGCATATAGCATATAGCATCAACAGTATCTATTATACCCCATCTGGTAATGATAATGAGTCATGGGTCAAATAGACGCAGGACGGGACGGTGGAGACCACAGTGGTTCGGAGTCTCAGAAATCTCACCCCGCCACCCGTGCACCACCCATGCATCACCATGCACAACCACCTATTGGAAACACCACGTAAGCAACCAACTCTGGGACAAAGCGCGACTCAGAGTGAAATGCGTTGGAGGGAGCCTTCACGGTCCTCCATTTTTTTTTATCCTATGTGCCAATAAAGATTTTTGGAAGATAATTTTGCTCTCCAGCCCATTCTTCTTTCCCAGAGCTGCGCACCATGATTCCTCTGTTTTGTTAACTAGAACTATATCTAATCTAAATACAACTCTCAATGATCATCTTTTAGATGACACAAATGAGTAATGAAGATAGAAGTCCTGAAGAGCTTATTCAATAAATGCTGAAGTGCAACCTGCAGTTTTAGAAAGATTTCAGTATGATTGGCTGCTGCTCTTATTGAATAAGGGCTTTAATATCAGACATTAACTGAAATTACCAATTTTACCCTGAGTTGGGGTCAGAACCTTAAAAGAACTCTTTCAACAAATGTTACCTCTCATTGGCTGGAAAGTATGCTGTAACTCAGGGGTGGGCAACTCCAGTCCTCAAGACCCCCCAACAGGTCAGGTTTTCAGGATATCCCTGCTTCAGCACAGGCTCAGTCAACTGAGCCACTGATTGAGTCAGTATATAGGGAACCATGTTAAAAATGGTTTTGAAGCAAAAGGTGGCACTGTGTGCTCATTTGCATGTCATTTCCCAGAATCCCTTGCTGCAGTGGAAGTGCTGTGTGCTGGGTGATAATGGTGATAAGCGGGGTTGCAGACCTGTCTAAGACATGTTCTTTTAACACCGAAAGAGAGACGGTTGCATGAATACAAATTTATGCAACTGTTCGGGACACTTAGCGGTGGCCTAAACAGAGATTGAAATTTTATGAGTCATTACTGACACAAGTGAACTCTCTTCCCATGAGCGCTTAAGGCCATGTCTGCTATATTTATGCACACACAGCTGTCTCTTACACATACTAATACTCCCCGTTTTTCCATCCCTATACACCAATAGGGACCACATAGTATCCACACACACTTTTAGTTGTGCTACTATCTCTCACATTTCCACACCTACCCACACCATTTATATTAACTCCCACTCCACCACACACCTTTTGTAAAGCACTGTATACACTGTGGGCTCTCCATTCATTTATATTCACACAGATACACACACACACACACACTCTTACATCACTTACTTTCAGGAACCATTTAACACCTCTAGCCATAAATCACATCCACACACGGGGAAGGACCAGCACAGATAACATTCCAATAGACACTGTTTATAGTATAGCTTTTGCTTGCTTCATTCATTGTAACATCGCCGGAAGAAGAGACCAGTGTATCTCGAAAGCTCGCACAAATAAAAGCATTTCGTTAGCCACAGAACGGTATCATCTATTTATTTTTAGATTATTGAAGCTCGTCTAACACGGTACTGATACCTCTACATGTATGTATATATATATATATATCACAACAAAACAAAAATATTAAGGAGCGCCTACTATTGCAACCTGCCTAACTGTGAGTAAGTTAGCTACTGGGTTGAGACAACCTATGGGGTGGCCAGAGCGGGTATAAATTATAAAATGGATCCTATGTGGTTAAGATAACACATATAATATATAAATAACTTTAATAAAAACTACTATAAAAAATAGAAAAAATATTTAATTATAAAAAATTCATAAAAAATATTGAAAAAACACCAAAACCTTAAAAAACATAGAGTCCAGTTCCAATAAAGTGCATCCAGGTAATGGCAGCCCGTTTGAAAGGGATCACAACTCCCTTATAGATACCTATGAAAGAAAAAGAGAAAAAAACAGGCGCACACCTAGTGCATTAAAGTAAAACAAACAGTTTATGGAACATTAAAAAGACAAATGCCCACTCACAAGTCAAACGGTAAAATAAAGCAGTTATGAGATTGGCTCTCATATGCCCAGTATGTAGCACTATGGCATATGAGAGCCAATCTCTATAACTGCTTATTTTACCGTTGAATTGTGTGAGTGGGGAATTGTCTTTTTAATGTTCCATAAACTGTTTGTTTACTTTGAATGGCATAGGTGCGCCTGTTTTTTTCCTTTTTCTTTCATATCATATATATATATATATATATATAGATATATATTTTTAGTCGAAAAAGGTACCTGCAACAGACCCCACATATACAAGATACCTTAGTCAGGAAAAATTAGGCTATTATGTAAAGCCGCTGACGGTGCTCGGGGATGGAATAAAATTAACACAAAAGATAAGTATCCCACAAAAAGAGCACTCAAGTGTCAACAAAATAATAGAAATGTATTCGACTGAGCCTCTGATTGAGCCACCTGTGCTGAAGCAGGGATATCCTGAAACCTGTCCTGTTGGTGGCCCTTGAGGACTGGATTTGCCCACCCCTGCCCTGCACACTGGCAGGTGTTAAGGATATGGTAGAATTACGTTCATCCATTCAAAAGAACAGCGTCTCTATAAAGCATCTGTCAGAGCGAGCAGTGGGAACGCTGAAATGTTTGAGGAAATAGATGTTTGGCCTAAATCACACACATCATTGCCAGAAAATATCAGCAGAAAGACATCATTGCAGTAAGATTTATTTTGTTCTACAAAGAAGAAACAATGATTATAGCCAGGCTATCTGTTTAATTGATTGTTTATATATTTAGATCAGGGGTGGCCAACACCAGTCCTCAAGGGTCACCAACAGGTCAGGTTTTCAGGATATCCCAGCTTCAGCACAGGTGGCTCAATCAGTGGCTCAGTCAAAGACCGAGGATATCCTAATACCTGTCCTGTTGGTGACCCTTGAAGACTGGAGTTGGCCGCCCCCTGATTTAGATTCATCCAATAAAACGTTAGTGTCCAAATGGAGAAATATTATTTCTTTGCCCAAAAGGTCAACGCACACATTTCGTCTCCGGCACTTACAAAATTGTCCTACTTTATTCGTCACCCACATGAATGGAATATTTTTTTCGTTCATGAAATGCGAACAGCAGAATATTTTGACCGAAGGTAGGATATGAACGCGCAAAATGTCTTAAAAGGACTTGTGGCGTTAGAGTAAAATACTAAATCCTGATTGTTGCTAATCATTTTGGGAAGCAGCTACCTGCGTGGCTCAGCCTCCCGCAGGCGTGCCTCCGAACGGCATTGTCTGAAGCTGTTATTCAGAGAAGCAGGAGAGAACAGGAAGTATTGTGAGGTCTGGGGGTGGCCATGCAACCTGAAGAAATAAATACACGTTCTTTAAAAAACATCAAACATCTTAATTGTGTGCTTCACCGTGGCATGAACAGCTTCTGAATATAACGTGGTCTGGCCGGCTAATGTGTGTGCGTGTGTAATATTGACCGGTGACTAAATTGTGCCATCAAACATTAAAGACGTTTTTTTTTTGTCTTTTCTTCTTAAATAAGAACTGTAAAGTTGTTTTGTAAGTTCATTTTTGGGCCCAAACTTCATAGCAAAATTTCCACGGCAATCATTTTCTAAAGTTTTATTTTACCTAATTATTACTATGTAAAACAGCTAACCGTGGGGTTTTATTGAGTGTGAAAGTCGGATGTGCACCATTTCTGACTCTGATCATATTGTTGCAAATGTTTAATTATAATTATAAAATGTACTTACACTCGGTCCCAATAGGTGGGTAGAAATTGGGTCCCCTATGTGCAAGTTTATATTTTTAAAGCTATAGTAAAAGACCATATATATCAAGCAGTCTTCGGCCTTAAGACACATCCCGTGCTGGAAGACGCCTTACTGCTCATTCAAGTTAATGTATTGTAAGGGCTTAAAGCGCCGGAAGGTATCTTTTGGCAGAAGACTACTACGTAAAAATGGTCCAAAATGCATTCCTAATACACTTCAAGTATATCATATGTATTACAGGTTGTGATGGACCAACCAATACTCGTGGGAAGAGCAAGGCTACTGGGAAGGAGAACTTGGCACCAAAGGGTAAAAAGATAAAAGCCAAACCAACTTGGCCATTGTACTTTAATGGGCCCCAAGCTTCCCCCAACCTGCCACTAACCTACTCCCAACCATGCCACCCCATGTCAATATCAACTGGCTCAGACATTAGGTGTCTACTTCACCAAAGCATTGAGCTGTCATGTTGCTTGGACATGCAGCTTGAGAACCACGCAGCACCCACCATTGACCAGGACTTGGCCTTAAGAAAACCCAATGAGGCCCGCATCACTGAGGTCACAGAAGTGCGTTGTGCATCACCCCCTACAAGCTCTCACATGGCCTCCAACCACTTTGGGGACACACCATTTGGCAGACTCAGGCGGGTTTGAGGAGATAAAGGAACTGCACCACGAGATAGGGGATCTGAGAGAAAGCAACACAAATGTGGCTAGGCAAATAAGTAGCATGGTTTGTGAAGATGTACATGATGCTGTCTGTGATACCTATACACATAGGTACAGCCACCTGTAACGCCCCCTGCACTGACCTACAGCATCACTGGCCCAGCCCGATATTGTATGAATATGGGGAGGAATTCGTTCTGATTACAGATACAGGGGAGCTGATCAGCTGTACAAGAAATTCCACAGTGCTGCAAACATCATCAGTGGTGCAGAGTGAGCGAGGAACATCTTGTCCCTCGGTGAATCTCTTTCATATCCCTTTGGCGGTCATTCCGAATGATCAACTCCACTGCCTACAGGAAGAAAGCGAAGGGGAGACCCACCATTTTGCACAGCTGTTGTTTTAGGAGAATGTAGGGCACCGACTGTTAATCTCACAGGAAAGAGATTTCTTCCCTCACAATGACCTGGTACAGACTAACGCAGCAGAACTGCTACGTGTGCCCATGTCAGGCAGCTGGAGAGCAAGCTTGTAATGGAATTATTTCAAAATTGATGGTTCACTTCCTCTAGTTTCAAAAAGTATTTATATCAAAGTTACTGTATGTTGCTTAGCAGTTATTTATTTTGTTGTTTCTGTTTATTAAAGTTCAGTGTTGCCGTAAAAAAAAAAAACCAGTACCATGATTCCTTTTATTGATCTTTATTTCTTTCCCCCACCAAAACAATTATTAAAATGAAATGGAGTAAATACATAGAGCAGTGGTTTTAAACCTTTTTTGGTTAAGGAAGCCTATAATTATATAGTGAAATTATGAGTAACCCCAACACTCTCTAACAGCGCGTCTGAGATCAGATGCATTGTAAGGAACCCCAACCCTCTCTTATAGCGCGTCTGAGATCAGATGCATTGTAAGGGACCCCAATCCTCTCTAATAGCGCGTCTGAGATCAGATGCATTGTAAGGGACCCCAACCCTCTCTAATAGCGCGTCTGAGATCAGATGCATTGTAAGGGACCCCAACCCTCTCTAATAGCGCGTCTGAGATCAGATGCATTGTAAGGAACCCCAATCCTCTCTAATAGCGTGTCTGAGATCAGATGCATTGTAAGGAACCCCAATCCTCTCTAATAGCGCGTCTGAGATCAGATGCATTGTAAGGAACCCCAACCCTCTCTAATAGCGCGTGTGAGATCAGATGCATTGTAAGGAACCCCAACCCTCTCTAATAGTGTCTTAGATCAGATGCATTGTAAGGAACCCCAACCCTCTCTAATAGCGCGTCTGAGATCAGATGCATTGTAAGGATCCCCAACCCTCTCTAATAGCGCAGGTAAAAAGGAAGAAGGTGCAAAACCCAAAAGGCTTGTGTCCCTGTGTTTGGAGTTTCAGCAAATCTCCGTCTTTTGGGATTTGCACCTTCTTCCTTTTTACCTATACTGTTTTGCTCCTGGGTGCATCGCCTATTATATTTGATTTTAGGTTAATTAGGTTGTTTATTTTCTTTGTATGGTTGTAGAGCTCTTCTCAGTCATCCCCCCCCCCCCCCCCCCTATTCTCTTTAATAGCGCGTCTGAGATCAGACGCATTGTAAATTCTTCTGTATTTGGTACAATTTTCAAATGACCTGAAAATTGCTGGGAGCCCCTTAGGGATGCCGGGGAACCCAATGGTTCCTAGGAATACTGGTTGAAAAACACGGACCTAGAGTGTTCATGATTGGACAAGTCTTGGCAAACTTGCTTGGATATTATGCAGTACTGTCTACTCTCCCTATACACCCTAACATCCCGCTGCTAATACCTCTCCCTATACACCCTAACATCCCGCTGCTAATACCTCTCCCTATACACCCTAACATCCTGCTGCTAATACCTCTCCCTATACACCCCAACATCCCGCTGCTAATACCTCTCCCTATACACCCTAACATCTCGCTGCTAATACCTCTCCCTATACACCCTAACACCCCACTGCTAATACCTCTCCCTATACACCCTAACATCCCGCTGCTAATACCTCTCCCTATACACCCTAACATCCCGCTGCTAATACCTCTCCCTATACACCGTAACATCCCACTGCTAATACATCTCCCTATACACCCTAACATCCTGCTCCTAATACCTCTCCCCATACACCCTAACACCCTGCTGCTAATACTTCTCCCTATACACCGAACATCCCGCTGCTAATACCTCTCCCTATACACCTTAACATCGCGCTGCTAATACCTTTCCCTATACACCCTAACACCCCGCTGCTAATACCTCTCCCTATACACCGAACATCCCGCTGCTAATAACTCTCCCTATACACCCTAACACCCAGCTGCTAATACCTCTCCCTATACACCGAACATCCCGCTGCTAATACCTTTCCCTATACACCCTAACACCCTGCTGCTAATACTTCTCCCTATACACCGAACATCCCGCTGCTAATACCTCTCCCTATACACCCTAACATCCCGCTGCTAATACCTCTCCCTATACACGCTAACATCCCGCTGTTAATAACTTTCCCTATACACCCTAACATCCCGTTGCTAATACCTCTCCCTATACACCTTAACATCCCGCTGCTAATACCTCTCCCTATACACCCTAACATCCCGCTGCTAATACCTCTCCCTATACACACTAACACCCCGCTGCTAATACCTCTCCCTATACACCCTAACATCCTACTGTTAATACCTCTCCCTATACACTCTAACACCCTGCTGCTAATACCTCTCCCTATACACCCTAACACCCTGCTGCTAATACCTCTCCCTATACACCCTAACACCCCGCTGCTAATACCTCTCCCTATACACCCTAAAATCCCGCTGTTAATACCTCTCCCTATACACCCTAACACCCTGCTGCTAATTCCTCTCCCTATACACCCTAACATCCCGCTGCTAATACCTCTCCCTATTCACCCTAACACCCTGCTGCTAATACCTCTCCCTATTCACCCTAACACCCTGCTGCTAATACCTCTCCCTATACACCCTAACATCCTGCTGCTAATACCTTTCCCTATACACCCTAACACCCTCCTGCTAATACCTGTCCCTATACACCCTAACATCCTGCTGCTAATACCTCTCCCTATACACCCTAACATCCCGCTGCTAATACCTCTCCCTATACACCCTAACATCCCGCTGCTAATACCTCTCCCTATACACCCTAACACCCTGCTACTAATACCTCTCCCTATACACCCTAACACCCTGATGCGAATACCTCTCCCTATACACCCTAACACCCTCCTGCTAATACCTCTCCCTATACACCCTAACACCCAGCTGGGTTTCCCCATTGCTGTGTTACATTGCTCGCCTACCTTTAAGTCAGCTGAGATAATGACCCCCAGGTGCCTTTCCTCTGTAGCAGGTGACATTATAGCGCCATTAATCCTGTATTCTGTCATTGGATTTGTGTGACCCAAGTGCATTATCTTCATTAAATTGTAGCTCACTCTTGACAATTCCTCCAATTTCCCTAAATCATTAATCATTTCTTTTATCATTAATTTCCCCACTACTAATGTCAGGCTCACCGGCCTGTAGTTACCGGCCTCTTCCCTACTTCCACTTTGTGACGCTTGCTCTTCCCCAGTCACCTGGAACTCCACCTGTTAATAGTAACTGGTTAAATAGATCTGCTAATAGTGTGCCCCCTAAGCTCTCTCAATATCCTTGGATGTGTCCCCTCTGGCCCCATTGACTTGTCCACTTTCCGTTTTAAACCTTCCGATTTCTTCCACTGTAAATGCACGTGTGTCCACATCCTTTCCATTTATATTCCTGCCACCCAACTGTGGTCACTCTGTGTCACCCTGAGTGGTGAAGACTGACCAAAAACCTTTACCAGTGCTGATCCCCATCCTCCTCGAGTAACATATGCAGGTAGCATAAGACATTACTGCTTGATGGGCTTAGAAGAATCACTGGGGAAGTACCATGTCTCACTTCGTTCACTTCTCTTCCCCCTAAGGCTTCGGCCCCGGTGTTGGCTGCTGCATGCGCGACTGGCGTTGTGGTGGCGCGTGCACAGCTTAAAGCCGCATTCTGCGGTCTGTAAGGCGCGATGGGAGATGCTGGGCATGGTCAAAATGGGGGTGGGGGTGGGGTGGGGAGGGGCATGACGGGGGTGGTGCATGAACAAACAAAGCTGTCAAAATACAAAATTAGTCAAATGAACTAATAAAAAGTTTTAACTAAGAAGTATAACAAGCACTAACTATACTAAGTAACTATATGAAACTACACTAAAGTGAACCTTGTACAGAAACTGTAGAACTATGCAACTACAAAAAGCTATTACACTGAAACTATTCAATAAACTAACTATAACACTATAAAAAATATAAACTATACAACCCTTTACAACTATGTGAAATATAAACTATAAAACTATTAACTATAATCATACAACTATAAAACAGTAGGTATTCAGGTGTAAACCATAACTCTAAAATACTGTAACATATTAAAACTTAAGCTAATTATACCCAACTATAATTATAAATATTGAACAGAACTACTATAAATAACAAACTATAACTATAAAACTATCAACTCACTATAACTATATTACAAACTCACTATAACTATATAACTAGCTCACTGTAACTATATATCTAGCTCACAATAACTAGATAACTAGCTTACAATAACTATATAACTAGCTCACTATAACTATATAACTAACTCACTATAACTATATAAATAACTCGATTTTGTTGGAGGGCTGGTGAGCAGTAGATTTTGTTGGAGAGCTGGAGAGCAGTAGATTTTGTTGGAGGGCTGGTGAGCAGTAGATTTTGTTGTAGGGCTGGCGAGCAGTAGATTTTGTAGAGAGCTGGCACACAATGTTAATGCTGTTTTGAGCTCATCTACTAAAAAAAACAGCTGAATAGACTTAGCGCCAAATTCTCATAGTTAAGGTCTTTCCTTTGGGCATTTGATACATGTTGGATGTTACATTTAGATGTGATGTAGGTTGTGATCTCTTTTAATGGACCTGCATGAGAGTCCTTCATAGACAACATTATAGGGTACAGAGTTTGCAAAACCTTGCATGTGTCCTCTTTGAGTGCACATGATGAATGGGGTTTTAAGCTTCTCCAGCATAGACAAGTTGACTTTATCTTGAATAGTGGGCATAGTCTGCTGCAGAGTAAGAACATGTTGGTACTGGAAGACAAGCTCCTTTCTATAACACATGGGTTGTGATGGTGAAAGCTATGAGCGATGGGTTTTATCGCCTCACGGTTTATAATGAGCGCCTTTCCTACACTTTTTATTATGTGGCTCTGCAAATCAAAATACCACGTGTGAGCACATTCACAGACCCAGGTCTGCCACCTGCCGTTCCCCATTATCTCTTAGTATGCAGTGCTTCCACTGCTGCCGGGGATTCTGGGAAATGACATGCAAATGAGCACACTGTGTGTCACCTTTTACTTCCAATCCATTTTACCATGGATTATATGGTTCCAAAAACCTTCCAAAAGGAGCAGCCAGGCACACATTTGTGGGGAATCGCTTTCATAGGCCAGGTAGGTGCATTCACAGGATCTCCTTCATCAAATTGTATTATTTGTAATTATTATTTACTAAGGCTGGGCAGCTCAGGATTAAGGGACTCTGGAACCCGCCTCCCCCCCCCCAAACAGGGCGAGTGTCACATTTCTCTAATCCGAGTCACGGACGGTGAGATCCAACCTCCATGTCTGAGCCTGAATCCAATCCTTGTTTTTGAGATGGGAAAAACTGGGTGTGTGAAATCAGATCCAACTCCAACCTTACATTCCAGAACAAATACAAAAACCCGTAGGATTGATTTTAGAACCAAAACACAAAATATGTTTAGAACCAAAACCAGAACACCCGGCTAGGTGCCATCTCTATGTGTTTCTCACCATATCTTTTTACATTGTTTGACGTTTAGCTTTATTGGTTTAGTTTCCTAATTCTTTTCAGGATCGTTTGCCTATTTTAGGCATTTCCCAATGCTTCATTTAGCATGTTTCTGCTTATTTCGATGTTTTCCCCCAAATTTTGGTCACAATCCAAAACAAAACCAACATTTTGACAAAACCATAACCAAAACATGAAAAAATGTTTGAACCAAAACCACATCCAAAACACAAAACATTTTTTTTAAACCAAAACACAAGTGAAAGTGCCACCCTTTAGTTTTTGATTTCTACTCGGATCTCTCTGCATTTCCCTATTTATAAAGCCCCCCTACCCACCCCCCCCCCTCATTTCCCTTACTGCTGTTTCAAGTCACTGTTATGTATTGTAGTAGTTTGACATATAGATACGGTACCACCATCTGACCTGTCTCTTCTCTGTACCAGACTGCCAGTCGAACAGTTCCAGTTGGTTTATCACACCTTTAGGTTACCTGTGTAGTATAATAAGTAGCATACTATAAGCTGTACAAGTCAATGCAGTTCCAGTTGGATTAATACCATTAGGTCACCTGTGTGTGTTGGGTATAGACTACTAGGTTGACATACTGTAGAACCATTTGATGTCTCTACTCTGTACCAGTGTACCAGTCAATTCAGTTCCAGTTGGTTAGCACTATTAGGTTACCAGTGTTGGTTATATGCTAAATTGGCATATAGATACCACCATCTGAGCTGTTTCTATTCTCTACTTATATACCAGTCAATCAGTTCCAGTTGGGTTAACAATATTGTTGCCTGTGCTAGTATATAAACTCGGTTGGCACTGAGATACAATCTTCTGATCTTTCATTTTCTTTACTAGTATTCCAGTCAACCAGTTACAGTTGGAATTACACTGTTAGGTTACCTATGTTGGGTATATAGATATCTTCTCAAATGTTTTTACGTTATACTATTTTAGCTTGATACATTTTGTTATGATTTTATATACCTCAAGCATTTTTGTTTCACGCTTTTCTTCCTTCTTATCTTGTGTTTTTTTCCATATTTTTGTCAAAATCCACAACCAAAAAAAATTGCGTTCCAGCCAAGCCAAAGCCAAAACACAACAATTTTCTAAAAAATAGTTTAGAGCCAAAACACCAGTGAAAGTGTCCAGCCTTAATTATTTACCATATTATCTCCAGCAAGAACATATTACATCTGCTACCCTCTTTCATGAATAACCAAGAATGAATACCGAGTGAAACATATTTGACTGTGATTCATAGGGGTGGGTTGGGCACCTAATAATTAAGGCATGAAGTTTGAACTGTCCTTTTGAATTCTTCAGTCTTTTTAATGGGATGACATTAGCTTAAGTGTTTAGAGATCTTATGATATAATTGGGATGGCTTGTGCGTTTGCTGCTGCTGTACAGGGCAATCAGGCAGAAGCAGGAGATGGGGAACACAAACCTCAGCAATGCAAAGCTTGGCTTCTTCCCTACTAATTGGCCTGGATCAGTTATGCCTCTTTAATATTTATTTTTAGCTTGTTCTGTTTTGGCTTTGTACAAGAGCACAAGCAATGGAATAGAACATGTACACAAAGGGCCATTCAGCAGGAACTCTTCCAGTTTTACCTATGACCCACATAACTATTTTGTTTATTTGACCCTTTTTGGATATTCAATGGCAATACAAAAAAACCCTGTCAAATATTAAATGGTTTGCCTTGAAACATAAAGGAATTTTCTTTTCAAAGATTGGTCATGCATAGTAACATTCTTACAGAATGCCATTTATGACTGTGGGACCACTAATACAATAACATCACTTACATTTAGAGTACATGACACTTTGGAAAAGGGATGGGATCACAAACTGTGATTGACACTGACAGTCACTTTCAAATACTTGCTTTGACCTGTACAGGTACTTGCATTAAGGTACAGGTAGTCCTCGTTATCCAACGTTTCACTTTACAACGAAGGGCATATTCAACGCTTTACAATGCAACCCTAAGGGCCGTTTTTCCTTATCCGACGCCTGAATGCGTTATCCAACGCTCACCGCCACTGATTAACATGGAACTCGCTTTACAGCGGTTTCACTATCCAACGCTACTCCCAGAACGGATTCCGGTGGATAACCGAGGACTGCCTGTATGCGCAATTACAGCAGCAAGTCACACTGCTGGCGTAATATTATTATAAGTTTTTTTACTAACGTGAAACAGATTGTGACATGCCTGACCTTGCCTCTGGGAGCTCCCTAATACAGCAGATATTTGCCTCTATTGTTCTCAGCACTTTATATAGAGCTTCAATAAGGTGCAATACCAGTTTACGGACCTCCATTCGGCATTACTTCTTATAGACTTCAACGGCAGATTTTGCAGGGATCGAGTTGCGATAACCTGTAATCACCTTAGTGAAACTCCCCCATAGGTAAAAAAACGGACAACGTCTTTGAGTGGATGAACCCAATTTGAATCCCAATGTCAACGGATCAGCACTATGGCAATTTAATGAATAACCCCTTAGCTTCAGTGTAACTGTGTGGACCCCAATGAGTCTTCACAAAATAAATTATTCATGAGTATTATTTACATATTACACCAAGTTAAAAGGAAGTTCTAGTATTTATTTAGGTGACATGGCCTTCATCCAACACAGATGTGCTAGCAGTTCGCACATTGCGCGGTTAAGTCCTAAATGCCCATGAGAGACAATAGTTGGTAGACTGCTGATATTTTTTAATTTTCACTTCCCATCCCAATTAATCAACTTTAACCACGCAAAGAGATTTGCTTTGCATTCAAAGTGGCTTGTTTGGGCACAGTGGCCTTATAATTAAAGAGATTAAAAATGAGATATGGTTTCCCCGTTCCTATCCCGTCTCTCCCCTCTTCTTCTGTTTTTCTCTCTTTTCCCCCTCTTTCTCTCTGTCTATCCTTTACAGTACTAATATAAGGGGTTTGATCTAAGATCCTCCTATAACTGTTAATTCTCCCGGACGGGGATCTACATAATAGAATCTAAATGCATAGGAGGTTACAAAATACTAGGAGCAGATCGACTCTTCTTGATCAATCAACTTTGAGATGCTTCGGGTTGTTCACTTTTAAATGTATATGTTAATTAAGTTTAATGTCTATAAACAACCATGTGATGTGAATGTACCCCTGTCAGAAAACAATAAAAATGTTTGAAACAAAGTGGCTTGTTCAAATCCATTTAAATTGGAAATGTATCTGGGAATTGAGAAGAAAGGGAATGTTAGCTGAGGAACACGGACCTCATGCTGCTCTAAAACAACACAATAGTCTAATTTTCAGAGTTTAGGACAGACCGCTAGGAAGAGGAAAGCGTGAATGTCAGAAATGCCCTAAATAAACCTGTTATAATATGTAGCACCTGCCATTCGAATCCTTTTTAATAGAGCCAGGGGGATATTAATTATCAAATCTTAACATTTTGTTCATCTAAGGGCTGTTATATAGTGGCCGCGCGTGCTCCACCGTGCGCGTGGCACTTATAAATGGCTGTGGTTAGTCAGCCATTCTATAATGGTGCCGCGCGCATGGCAGTGAGCGTGGAACCGGCCGACGAGGGAGAAGATGGGGAAAATAATGATTTTGCGCCGCTACCGCCCCTGTAATGTGTGTGTGTGTGTGTATGTTTGTGGGTGGGTGTGTGTGTGCAGTGTGTGTGTGTGGTGGTGTGTGTGTGTGTGTGTGTGTGTGTATGTGTCAAAGCTGCACAATATTTTTTTTTTTATTTATACATGTCTTTTTTTTCCTTAAATATTATGTAATACACTTTTAACTCACACAATCTATACACACATATACACTCACACACACATATACACACACATACACACACATTACCTTCCATCCCAGTCGCTCACAGCATACACACAAAAAGCGTGCGTCACGTGCAGGTGCATTCGCACAGGCGAGGTCTCCGGAGCTGAACCCTGTTTCTACCCGGCTTTCTGTTGGCCAACAGGGCACAAGGGCTGATAACCCGCATCAGCGCAAGGGCTGATAATCCGCATCAGCGCAAGGGCTGATAATCCGCATCAGCGCAAGGGCTGATAATCCGCATCAGCGCAAGGGCTGATAATCCGCATCAGCGCAAGGGCTGATAATCCGCATCAGCGCAAGGGCTGATAATCCGCATCAGCGCTGAGAACATTTCACCCATGAAATTTGGCGTAGTTTAAAAAAAAAAAAAAAAAACTTTTCAGAATGTTTTACGAGGTAACTTGAAATATAACATCAACACACGTTTAGGGGTCTGAAAAAATGAGGAAAAAAGTGTGTGTGTGCTGAGCACATGCATTTTCAGTGAAACTTCTTTGTGCTTTGTCACTGTTTTGTCACAGAAATTGTATTTGTGATGGTGATGTTTTTAATGAAAAATCAAAACACAATTTCAGTGACAAAACGCAAAGTTTTGACTTATAACGCGCGTGCTCGGCACACACCCTGTTTTTCCTATTTGCACTTCTATATTTATAGTATCTGTGACACGTGTATGTCTCTGCGTGTGTGTCTCTGTGCCTCTGTGTCTGTGTGTGTGTTTCTATGTGTGTTGGTGTGTGTGTGTGTGTGTGTCTGTGTGTGTGTGTCTCTATGTCTGTGTGTGTGGTCTCTGTGTCTGTGTCACAGTGTGTGTCTCTGTGTGTGTATGTGTGTCTCTGTGTGTGTGTGTCTGTGTGTGTCTCTCTGTGTGTGTGTGCGTCTCTGTGTGTGTGCATCTCTCTCTGTGTGTGCGTCTGTGTGTCTCTGTGTGTGCGCATCTCTCTGCGTGTGTCTGTCTGTGTATCTGTGTGTCTGTGTCTGTGTGTGTGTGTGTGTGTATGTATGTCTCTGTGTGTGTGTGTCTCTGTGTGTGCGCGTCTGTGTGTGTGTGTATCTCTGTGTGTGTGTCCCTGTGTGTCCTGTCTGTAGTGTGTGTTGTGTCTCTGTGTGTGTGTGCCTGTGCTGCGTCTACGTCTGGGCGTGCGTGCAGCGCTGGCGGCTACTGCGCATGCGTGCCGAGCCGTCGGCAACAGCTCCTGCGCATATGCACCGAGCGCAGGAGGCCTCTTCTGCCAGCAGTGACATCACTTCCGGGACTGCACGTCCGTCACCATCAAGGCCATTTACCCCAAGGGAAATTTTCACTTGGTGGGTGCCAGCATGGAAGTTTCACTTCAAAACCAGGAAACATCCAATTTAAACCTCTGTAAGTACAAATATAGGATAAAGTATCTGTCATCTAAATTTAGCGTAGGTTGAACTCGATGGACGTACGTCTTTTTTCAACCTCATCTACTACAGTATGTAACTATGTATGACTATGTTTAACTATGTATAACTATGTAACGATGTATAATTATGTTTAACTATGTGTAACTATGTATGACTATGTATAATTATGTGTAACTATATGTACCTATGTAACTATGTGTAGCTATATGTAACTGTGTATACCTATGTAACTATATGTAACTTTTTGTCTTTGAAAGGACTGCTACAGTTATTATTTGGCTTGGGTGCTGTTTATTGAATATAAGTTTACATGAGTTTGTGTTCTATGTCTTCTCCAGAGAAGTAATCAGTAACCAACAATCTCAAAGCATTAGAAGCAATTAAACAATTAGCAGGCAGAATGCCGACACGTTACTTTGATCTAGCCGTTGTTTTAGGTTTGCATGCTAATTTTTGTGACGGTGACCTATAGTACTAATTTAACATGTTTTTTTGTTCATAATTAATTGCATTTAGCTAATTGCACGGTGCTGGTGTTTGGATGCAATGCTGTACAAAATGAGTATACAAAAAAAAGAGTAATGAAACGTTATTACATAGGCAGATAAGTGCACATAAAAACAGTACCGGAAAGAAAATAAGAAGTTCTTGCACAAAACAGTATGTTTATTGACCTGTTTCACTGCAGGGGTGCCTCTGGCAGTCTGCTGTAAAAAATGTTCCTACATCACAGTATTAAAGAGAATCCAAGCGGCCGATTTATTTTGTGAATTTTTGAACATAGGATTGAACCCCATTCATTTCAGCTCTAGGGATCCCCTGCTTTCAGAGATACTTACCTTCGTAGGGGGTTGCTGGTAGCCGTTCCACTGAGCTAGCAGGGTTCACGTAATGGCAGGGTTTAAAAACTTCCGCGACCTCCAGGCCAATAGGAAGCCGTGACATCATCAGATCCGGCTTCCTATTGGCCCACGTGACGCGGGAGCTTTAAACTTCGCAGAGATACCGCACCCTACACAGGTAAGTATCTCCGGAAGCGGCGGGTCCCCGGAGCTGAAATTAATGGGGTTCAGCTCCGGGGACCCCCTGCTTCAACTCTCTGTTAAAAAATGAGAATTTTAAAAAGCGCATGAATTACTCCTTTCAGCACTAACCGTCACGTTGGATTTCCTACAGGTTTAATTTTTATTGTTTAATATCTGTTTTTAAGTAGAGACTCCGTATTTAAATTATTAAAGGGAAACTCATTTTCTATGGCTGCTTGCCGGGTGCCAGCCCTTGCAGCTCATCTAGCTCTAGATGTAAAATGTTTATTCAGTGACACAGGATAAACATGGCTTCGCATGAGAGAAAATCGCTAGGAGCTACGGAACAACGTTTGCTGACACTTCTTGCATTTGTCACTTTTTCTAATGGCAATACGGTCATTTTTCAAATATGCTTCTTAGACTGCATAGCTGTGCTGGAGGCTGTTTGATTTAATGCAAACTACACATAACAGGAGTGTTTTGTGTATGTGTTTATTTCCTTCCCACGGAGGGCTAATACAATCACGGTAAATAAAACACAGGTTAATGGTCCGATAATAATGGACAGTTCTATCAAAATGGACATTTCTCTAAAGCTGCAGTCCAAGCAATATCCTACAGTACATGTGTGTGTTTTTTTAAAAAATCAGTTCTGTACTCTGAGAAAATACTTGTAGCATTTAAAAAACAAACAAACAAAAAAAAACAATGTTAAAGACATTTTTAATGTATTCTAATGTAACAGGCATTTTTGTTCCTATAGCAACCATATACAAAGTCACATCCCCTTCCCCTTCTGAAACAGCATCACTTTTTGAGCCCTGCCCTCTCTCTAGCTGTGAACCAATTGAATCTAGTGCCTGCCTGGTCACATGATCTTCCTCACAGAACTTTGGCTGTCAGTGCAGCAGAAGAGGACCGAAGATGCATTTAGTGAACCCCGAGCCGAATCTTCAGCGATCGATTACAGGAGAACGGATCGATCAGCAACTTAGCCAATCACTGGTCAGTGTGCAGATTGTATTGATGCACTTATTGACTTACTTTTTTTTTAAACGACAGCTGGAACTGCAGCCTTAAACAAGCTAAGGTAACAGATGCCTAACTTTGAATTGTTATTTTATTTTAAAAAATTTTTTGTGATTGACATTTTTAATGTTAATGAAAATGTGAGCGAAACATCAAAAAAACGTATCCATGCAAGTTCTCACATCTTTGGAGCGGACACTGGGATTTGATCTGGAGAATAGTGTATCCTCACAACTGGGAACTTGTTCACAAAGGAAACACGTGACTTGTATATGGGACAAAGGTTAATACACAGCTTTCTAGCTGACCCACTTTTCACCTTCCGCAAAGGTCCCTCAATATATCACAATAAATCTTTAATCCGCTGCCACCACCAGAGAAATTATCAAAAATATTAAAATTTGCAGAGTCTCTGGTCCCTATTTTTTTAATTTTTTTATTTCAAACGTTTTTATTATTTTTTTGTGGTATAACATCAAGACATTGAAATAAAAAGAACAATGTACCTAGATTACATCCGAACTATAGAACTATCTTTTTTGATATTTAAATATATATTTTGGACATAAGGTCTTAAGATATATCAATAAAGCCAACATAAACTCCATCTTAACTTTAGAACATTTAAATACTTCTGGGCCTGTTGCTTTTTAATGTATTCCATTGTCATTACGATCTACCAGGAAGGGGTAGGAAGAGAGGATGGTTAGGGACATGGCACTGCAGTTGCATGGTTATAAATACGAAATCTGTGACATATTCTCATTGTGTCCTTTTTTTTAGCAGTTATAATATTTTATCATATATCAAATATTGTTCCGTAGGGTTATACATTGTCTTTCAGTTGACATCAGCAGTTCATTCTGCATCAATATGGGCACTTATCCCTAAGTTATCGAGATGTTCAAAATGAGCATATATGTTAGCGAACCAAGGGCAATTGTCCTTTATTTTCTGAACAATCGTTCATGTTCGCAAGAGATTCGCCAAGTTAATGGGCCAAATTCACTGACAGGGAGACCTGTAACCATTGGATTTTATACCTCTCAAAACCCTCAGCCATTCAACATGTGGAGTGATACCTGTGAACACACCTGAGATACGTGGGAAATATGCTAATCATTTCTTTACACTTTGTATATTCAAATTAGCATTTTTCCCAGGAAGCTCATTTTTGAAAATACATTCTGAAAATCTTGTGTTAACCACACAATTCCTATGGAATGCAAGATTTTTTGGAGGCTTAACTGGCAAAAAAATTTCTGCAAAACATTGTAAAAATTTGGGGGAAACAGTTTGTGACGCAAACTTGGGCGTGGTAACACATCACTAATAAATAGGCTTTCTAGAAAGTAAGGCACAGCATTGATGTTAATAATAAAAAAATAACTTTATTCACATAGAGCTTATCTCCCAATGGGACTCAAAGCTTCACAGTCACAAAAAGGGAAAAAGAAGAAAACATTTAAGGTTATAAACAAGACCAAACTCAAGGAAAGAAACAGTACAAGGTGAGACGGTGCTGTAGCTATTAAATGCCGGACAGGTTGTGGGTTATTAATTAAATGCCTGGGTAAGGAGGTAGGTCCTGAGCCATTTATATAGATGACCAGAGAGGGGGGCTCTCTAACTGTATGGGGCAGACTGTTCCAGAGAGTGGGAGTCGCGCAGCTAAAAGCTCGGGCCCCAAACAGTAGCAGATTTCCCGTTAGGCTGAGTAGGCTATAGCCTACAGTGTTTAAAATATCTCCAACGACCAATTTCCAAAAAGCAGGGGAGCGGGGGAATGCGATCCAGGGAGAAAGAGGAAAACTTGCATAGAGCAGTGTTGCAGGGTACATGCAACCACATACGCGGGTTCTCTTGATAAGGCTTCTTTATTGAGCCTTAAAAACATACAGCACACAAAACAAAATAGCTTCTCTTCAGCATATAAAAACAAAATAGCTTCTCTTCAGCAGACAAAAACAAAATAGCTTCTCTTCAGCATAGAAAACAAGGCAGCTTCTCTTCAGCATGCAGGACACAGACAGTTAATTACACAAGTACTTTGAAAAACAGACCTTATAGCAGTAATCTCTTCAGTATTTCAGTCCTGTCTCCTGACCAGCTAGCTTGCATGTGTGTACAGCCTGGGGGTTTTAAAACACCTTGATTATGCAGCTGGGGTCAGACTAATTAAGCAGCCCTTCTCAACTGAAACTTAACCTCGTCACTGCTGCACTGCAAGCCTAAACATAGGTTTGCCAGGTATATGGCTGGTGATGCTCATTCACCCTGTCACAAGCAGTATTGCAGGGAAAACTGGATTCTCGGAGCATATGACACCTTCAAATATTACACTCACAAACCAACAAGATTTTAAGCTTTTGAAACATATCTTGTTCCAGCGTCTGAGTGGAGGAGTGTTCCCATTTTATTTATATTGCAAAAAAATCACATTTGAGTGCGCTCATTGTATTTATACACTTTATTATGTACGATTGTGTTTTGATTGATTGGACACGTGTTTATACTGAAAAACTCTTACCTTGCACTTATTTTTTAAGTCACTGTTTTATACACAGAGATCCGTAAATCTAAGGATTCTCTTTAAAACGTCACGGTTGTCACTGTTAACTAGCGTCGAGTGCCACTCTTGATTTTCTATACATATAGCCTAGAGTGGGGAGAAACTGTGTGTGTGAGAGCCTTACCTTTTCCGGAGTGGCCCCCTCCTGTAGAGTCACGTCGACGTGCTGCCATGACAACGCGACGTTACATGCCACCTTGACATCATGACATCACTACACCAGGGTGGAGGTTCGCCCGCAGCCTACAGTCGGCAAAAACGTAAGTCCGCTACTGGCCCCAAAGGAAGTCAAGGAGATTCTGGGAACTGTTAGGAGTCCTTCACCTGCAGATGGAAGTGAGCGAACGGGAGTGCAGGGAACTAGAAGCTCTCTCAGATAGCTGGGACTCTGGGCATGTCAGGCTTTGAATATCAACAGGCCAATCTTTAAATAAATTCTCCATTGTACAGGCATGTATATCACATACAAGGGTAAGGGAAGTAATAGATAAGGAAGAGAAGTAGAAGTAATAAACTGCTAGCAGGACACAAATGAGATGATAAAGAAACGTCAGCAAACAGAAGATGATGACATAATGTATACAGTATGTAGTGACGTACATACACAAAAAGATGACACAATGTATACAGTATGTAGTGATGTACATACACAAAAAGATGACACAATGTATACAGTATGTAGTGATGTACATACACAAAAGATGACACAATGTATACAGTATGTAGTGATGTACATACACAAAAGATGACACAATGTATACAGTATGTAGTGATGTACATACACAAAAAGATGACACAATGTATACAGTATGTAGTGACGTACATACACAAAAAGATGACACAATTTATACAGTATGTAGTAACGTACATACACAAAAGATGACACAATGTATACAGTATGTAGTGACGTACATACACAAAAGATGACACGATGTATACAGTATGTAGTAACGTACATACACAAAAGATGACACAATGTATACAGTATGTAGTGACGTACATACACAAAAGATGACACGATGTATACAGTGTGTAGTGACGTACATACACAAAAAGATGACACAATGTATACAGTATGTAGTGACGTACATACACAAAAAGATGACACAATGTATACAGTATGTAGTGACGTACATACACAAAAGATGACACGATGTATACAGTATGTAGTAACGTACATACACAAAAGATGACACGATGTATACAGTATGTAGTGACGTACATACACAAAAGATGACACAATGTATACAGTATGTAGTGACGTACATACACAAAAGATGACACGATGTATACAGTATGTAGTGACGTACATACACAAAAGATGACAATTTATACAGTATGTAGTGACGTACATACACAAAAAGATGACACGATGTATACAGTATGTAGTGACGTACATACACAATGTATACAGTATGTAGTGACGTACATACACAAAAGATGACATGCAACACAGAGAAGTCAAGAAGAAGAAAGCGGAGACAGAAATATTCTGTAGAACAGAAAACTAAAGAGATACATGGAAGTTATATGACAGAGAGGGCCAGGGAGAAAGATACTTTGGGCATATGAGGATATACACAAGATCCTGAAGAAAGACAAAGGTAGAGGGTGAGAGATCAGTGAAAAGACGTAATTCGTGGGATCTCTATTGCATTACAGTAGGGTCCATATGCACTCCTAGAACGAAGGGGAGCTCAGTTTCCTTAAAGGCAGCATGTGGTATATTTGACAATATAATATTGTTGAGCACAAGTTACAGTGATAGCATCAAGGATCTTCGTGGGTTTGGTTAGCAAGAAGTGGTCAGTAAAGCCTTTCCTTGCAGCTGGGTCTTGTATAACATTGTGTGGCACTGCCGTGCCAGCCGTTCCCACATTTCTAAGTTAAAATAAAGAGGGTATGAATGCTTTTTGCAGGTGCAGCAGTATTGGGACCTGCGGACGGACCATACTGTGAGGTGGTTGTAGGCTTAAAATACTTTGGCAAAAGAATTGAACTAAATGACCCTTGCTTGTGATAAGATAAACAGATAAGTATTTAACAATATAATTTGACATGGGTGTAGCACTGTTTTTATCTTTTGTAAAATAAAGAGGCTCAGAATGGTAATTGAATCACAGGATTGGATTATATTTTATGGGGCAACACTTGACAAGGTCAAAATTACATCTATAAAGTAATATACATTTTGCAGGTTACTTCACATTGACTGCGTAATGTGTGAAGAGGAAAACAATAGCATATGAATGTTTATACTAGTCATTTGCATTATATAAACATCTTGTTCAGTGGAAAGCACATTGTAAAACCCACTGTCTGTTTTGGTTGCATCAGTGAGCAAAGTAGCTGTCTGAATATGTGTGTCAACACAGTACGATTATTGTTGGTGCATATTTTGTATTTCTCAGCTCTTGAAACCAATGAAATGTGCAAGTTCCACGTTGTATGGCCCTTCATTTGGGAAGAGGGTCACTTAACCCCTGCGTTATCAAGCATGGGTTCCCTTGCTGAATTCTTACAGAGGTGTATATAACGGCAGGCTGATACTTGATGGGTTGCTTGTATTGTGATGCTGCATTGGAGTACATCACTAGTTTAGCCCTAGCACTAATCTAGTGGTGCTTAAATTCAGCCCTCGAGGGCTACCAAAAAAAGCCAGATGTTAAGGACAACACATACCTAAACAAGTTGTGTGCGCTGAGCTAACAGGTTACATATGTGTTAATTAGGGAAATCCTGAATGCTCTGATGGTAGCCATTGAGGACTACATTTGAGCCCGGCTGTACTATCCTGCCTAGCAGCATGATATGAGAGGCTTTGCATTAATGTCCCCCAGTAAAGCCAGTAGAACTATCCTCACACTGATGAGACCTAAAAGGTCGAAATAGCTGTCTGTGAGAAGGTTTACTGGCTCTGCACTTCTTTAACCCAAGGGGTGCTGAAAAGCTGTGTATTACGGCAGGCATAGGCTTACAGGGCTCCATGGCAAAATGGATCAGAAGCAAAAAGGGGACACACTGTGCTCATTTGCATGTCATTACCCAGAATCCCTGGCTGCAGTGGAAGTTTTGTATGCTGAGATAGTGGTGAAAAGCAGAGCTGCGGACTTGTCTGAGGCGTGTGAATGTGCTCACAAGGGTTATTTTTATTTGCTATTAATGTCCCCAAATCTCCACCATTAATGGAATTACTTTTTCTACTGGGGGCAGGTTTTTTTTTTTTTTTTTTTTTTCAAATGTGGTTAATTTATCAACCTTTGTACATTTGTTAAAGATTGTATATGTTCTAAAGGGCATGAAAAATATATCTTCCTGTCTTAACCCCCGGTACAAAAAAAGCATGGCACCCCACTGGTCCTAATGAAAAAAGATTCAGGGGAATAAATCTTTCAGGACCTTTCTCGAGATACTGCATACACCAGAAGCAGCGCCCTATGTACCCACCCTCATGACGTCAATTTAAAAATGTTTGTATACCCTACATCCAATGTTCGACTTACGGAAGGAGGGAAATAAGTGCTTTAGGTGCACACATTGAGACTGTTATATTTTATTCCCCCAGAAGAGGAGGCATTATATTCATATGTCCGGCGCTGGCCTTAGTGACATAATAAAGATCTGAGTAATATTCACAAAGTGTCAGAAGTAGTTTTGGGTCATCTGTGTTTTAAGCTCTCCGACCACAAATGGGGCAATATTTTCTCCATGTATCCTTTTCATGGTCAAAACAAACGCTGGGATTCACTAAAAGGCTGGACATCTTTTTTTTTTTTTTAGAAAGGAAAGTTATTCAGGGATATAGCAAATAAGTAAACATGGGAAGGATGTTGATCCAGGAAATAATCTGATTGCCAATATTTGAAGTCAGGAAGGAATTTATTTTTCCCCTTAAGAGATATCATTGGATGATGTGACACTGGGGTTTTTTGTTTGCCTTCCTCTGGATCAATATACGATAAGTACAAATATAGGATAAAGTATCTGTCGTCTAAATTTAGCATAGGTTGAACTTGATGGACGTACTGTATGTCTTTTTTCAACCTCATCTACTATGTAACGATGTAACGATGTAATTAACCTCCAACATGGGTTATATCTTACCGCAATCCCATGTCAGCTGCCATTGACTTGAACAGCAGTTAACAAAGGATTGCAGTGTCATAACCATTTTCAGGGCCTTAGCGCAAGGGTGCTCAACTCTAGTCCTACAGCCCCCCCCGCCCTCCCACCAACAGGTCAGGTTTTCTGGATATCCCTGCTTCAGCACAAGTGGATCAATCAGTCCCTGCTTCAGCACAGGTGACTCAATCAGAGTCTCAGTCTTCAGCCACCTGTGCTGAATCTGGGATATCCTGAAAACCTGACCTGTTGGGGGGGCTTGAGGACTGCAGTTGAGCCCCCCTGCCTTAGTGCATCTTCCCAGAAAATATACATTACAGCACATCTCTTTTATTTATTATGTGGATATCTCAATAAGCTGCTATCAATAAAGGAAGTCGCATTTTCTTGGGCCGTAACCGTAAGATACTGGTTACAAGTAGTGTGTAAAATCCTCTTGTCATCAGCATTTATATATTATTTCTATGACAGAATGCACATCCTTTTTCATACATTTTGTTGCTAATTAATTATGACTGAGCCCCCTGTGCTAAAGCAGGGATATCCTGAAAACCTGACCTGTTGGTGGCTCCTGAGGACTAGAATTGGCCGCCCGGCTTTAAAAACCCTTCACCAATAACACTGCTATTATTTGACATCCCTGTTTTATTCTGCGTGACATATGAGACTCAATAAACATTTTAATGCGCCCTTCTCTTATTTCTTGCTTGTATTACTGGGTGTAGCTTTTATTTATCGCACTGGGAGAAAAATATGTTTTGTCTGCTTATGCAACAAATAGTGATTGAACTGTCTTCTGTATGCTGGTGTATTATTTACAGCCTTATAATATGGATTTTATCATATGTTTGTTTGGATGCTCTAAGCCAGGGGTGCGCAAACTGTGTTGTGCGACATTTTTTGGGGGCGCGGCACTTACAGAGGCCCCGCGCTCTTCCCCAAGGCATTAAAATTAAATGCCGGGGGACCGCGTGAGGCCTCTGTAACTCACTTACCTTGATTCAGCCGGCTTCGGGTGACGCCGTGGGGCCACACGACGTCACATGACCCTGCGGCGTCAT
The DNA here is from genome assembly GCA_036426205.1 of Ascaphus truei. Classification (NCBI taxonomy): domain Eukaryota; kingdom Metazoa; phylum Chordata; class Amphibia; order Anura; family Ascaphidae; genus Ascaphus; species Ascaphus truei. Next base: position 41,174,440 of record CM071575.1, read on the forward strand.
TTGATGCTTGTCGCCATGGCAACGCGGCATCAAATGATGCTGCGGGTCACGGCACCAAGGTAAGGGGGGGCGCGAGCACTGGGGGAAAGCAGGCAAGGGGGGCGCATCGCCAAAAGTTTGCGCACCCCTGCTTAAGCCACAGGTGGTCAACTCTAGTCCTCAAGCCCCCGCAACAGGTCAGGTTTTCAGGATATCCCTGCTTCAGCACAGGTGGCTCAATCAGTCCCTGCTTCAGCACAGGTAGCTCAATAGAAGCTCAGTCTTCACTGGAATTAAGCACCCTTGCTCCAAGCCGTGCTGTTCGCCCGCTTCAAAGCAATGGTTTCCATAGCGGAAATCCTAATTTGGTCATTATTGTCGCTATTGTATGAGAAACAAGCGAGCGAGTGACGAATAACCATTGTATTGCCTTTTCAGCGTGGGAGAAATTAAATACTGCATTGCCAATCCCCACAATTGTGAATTAACATTCATTAAAAAGGGGTATATTGCTTTTCAAAATCATACTTCTCCAACGCAAACAGCTGAAATGGGAGATCCATGAAATGCACAATATTCTAAAAAAAGAAACTTAATGCTGTAATATCAACAGAAAAATCTCTGCAATGAGTAAGTATAAGAACTGAACAATTGCTGCAATATTTGAAGAAAAGGGGAAAATATATTACATTTTGCATTGTTCAAACATTACACCGACATCTCTATTCACTCTAAGGCCTCGTTCCCGCTGCGCTCGGTGGCGCGGGCGGCCACACGCGAGTTCCCCACCAGCAGGGGAATCCTGCGGAGCCGGTCCCGGTCCCCCCTGGCTGCACAGCTTACTACACGCTGTGGCGCGTCAGCCGCTATGGGATACAAGAGAATGGTAATCCCTAGCGTTGACGCGTCACGTGGTGTGGCTGTGAACCAATGGGGATGGGAGGCTTCGGGAGGAGGAGAGGCTTCGGGGAGCGGGGAGGAGTGTGGAGTGAAAGCAGCGTGAGTGCCTGTCTGTATGTGTGTCTGAGTGCGTGCGTGCCTGTCTGTGTGTGTGTATGTGTGTGCCTGAGTGCGTGAGTGCCTGCCTCTGTCTGTGTCTGTGTTGCTTTACTTACCTTCAATCAGCAGCCCGAGCCGTGGAGGGAGGGGGGGGGAGAGTAGCGGGTCCCTCCGCTCAAGCTACGCCCCCCCTCCCGCTCAAGCCTCCCACATTCCCGCCCACCTCCCGCTCTGGCTCCTGCTCCCATACAGCTGTATGTCAGCGCCCCGCCTGTCTGCAGTGCGGGCGCGCTGACTCTGGGAGCGGGGCCTTAGCCTAAGGGGAGAAGGGCTTAAAAATGTATCTTTCAACTAATACATTGAATTGAATCTACTACAGCTACACAATCTTTGGGTTAGCATACTAACCTTGCGCTAAATCACCCTAACTATTCCTGACTCAGGGAGTGATGGAAGTTGGGATATGAGCAAGTACTTTTAATATTACTATTAATGACCCACTTATTTCCTTTTATGACATATTGATACTTTCCTTATGTTTAATCAGTTCTAGGCATTTTCTGCTTTGTGACTCAGTGAAATATTTCATTCTATTTTTCTTTTAAGGCTTTCAAATGTTTCCGCATTGAAATAAAACCTTACGAGGGCCAGATCCGGGTTCAGGACCGGTAGGTGAAGGAGGTTGGGTTGAGTGTTCTGACTCGGGAGTTGAAAGCCGATTGTTACGGTCGGGAGGTGCCGAAAGCTATACCTGCTACACCATGTCTTGCTATTTATTGGCTTGGTATATCAGCACTGTAACACATTAAGGCTGCGGGACTGCGTTCTGACACACGGAAGGTGAGATTCACTGAGCACCAATGGCATTAGTGCCCTAGAACAGTGGTTCTCAACTTCAGTCCTCAAGTGCCACCAACAGGTCAGGTTTAAAGGATATCCCTGCTTAAGATAAGACTGAGGTGGCTCAATCAGTGGCTCAATCAGTGGCTACGGCAATTTGATTAATCCACCTGTCCTAAACCGCGGATATCTTTCAAACCTGACCTGTTAATGGAACTTGAGGACTCGAGGTGAGAAGCACGGCTCTGGAAGACGTATGAAACGTTTACCTAAAATGTGCACAGCCCATTCACAAATATAATATAATCTGGAGTTTACATGAGCCTTAAATGCCACTTAGAGCTTCAACAGCAATAAGGCCATGTAAGAGTAGAACTTCTATCAGATAAATTCCCACTTATACACTATAAAGTCCCTAAAATATGGGATTATCTGATTGTCACGGTGCCAGAGATTGAACGGATTAATTGATTTGCTTGCATATTATGTCTCTCTTTGATTACCGCTGAAAACATGAATACACCAGAATGTGAAGGTATCATTTTAAAGAAAATATATTATTATTGGCAGTGGTTGACAAATCACCAAAAAATCTACTTGCCACCTAGTACCAAACGTGTGCTGCTTGGGCCAATATTTACTCGCCCGGGGTTTAAATCCACTCGCCCGGGGCGAGCAAATGTATAGGTTTGTCGAACACTGATTATTGGATTGGTTTGTCTCTGTATTTATTAGTGTCTTCCATTAGCATATTATGTTATTTGTAATGCTCTATGTTCGTTTGGGATAATAACGAAATAAGAAAAGTGTCCAGGACATTTATTTGCTTGCTTTAAATCGATAGTTCCAGGATTTTTGCTATATCTCTTCCAAGATATTGGCAAGGTAGGAGAAAAAAAGAAGGAGCACACAAAATATGGTGGTATCAAAAGATTACCAAATGTATTAATGCATCAGAGCGTAATGCTCTGATGCATTAATACATTTGGTAATCTTTTGATACCACCATCTTTTGTGTGCTCCTTCTTTTTTCTCCTACCTCGCCAGTATATAGGATCCAGCTTTGGGATGCCAGGGTCAACGGAAGGTGAGCACCAAAAGCAAATACCTTGTTAAATTTCTTTAAACAGGGGTGTGCCATTTATAATCATTTTTGTATCTTCCAAGATATTGCTACTATATTAAATAATGACATTCAGCACATTACAGAATCTACTAAAGGAGATAACTGGGAAAAAATGACAATTTAAATCATTTTAATATAATTTGCATATTCAAAAGAGCTAGTTTCCCAGGTATGTCGGGTGTTCCACAGATATCTCTCCATATGTTGTATAGAAGAGCATTTTGGGAGGTATATAAATCAATAGGCTACTACATCAGATGCCCTCTCTGAGCCTTATTTTAGGATAATGATGAAATAAGGCTGTTTCTCTCTCCCTCCTCTTCTATCTCCCCCCTCTTTTCTCTATCCCCCTCTCTCCCCCCTCTTCTCTCTCCCCCCCTTTTCTCTCCCCCCTCTTCTCTCTCCCCCCCCTTTTCTCTCCCCCCCCCACCCTATTCCCTCTCCTCTTTTATCTATCCCCCCCCCCCCCATCTCAAAAGCCCTATTTCAGAGTGTGGCTATAAAAAAAGAGGCTTGGCTGGGACTGTGATTTCTTGCTAGAAATGTTTGTTTTGCGCTAGTTTGCTTATTTTCATGCACCGCGAAATTTGGCAACTGGCGAAATTCACCAAACACCCGTTAAAAAAAAGGTGCAAACCACTTTTGCACACATTCCCACATCTTCGCTCACTAAGCATTCAATAACATTTTAAGACATTAAAACGATCCTGTTACTGCGGGTACTCTTTCATGAAGTCACTTTTGCACGGAAGGTATTGTCGATGCTGACATCACACAGCTGGTAAAAAAAATAAAATGAAACACAGCAGCAGGTTTTTTCCATGTTCCTCAGTAGGACGGGCCCACAGAGACCATCCTCTCTCCAGCAGAGGTAAATGACAAGTTTCACAGGTAGTGCTAGGACCTGCAGACTGGTCATGCCGTGACGTGGCTGCAGACTGGTCATGCCGTGACGTGGCTGCAGGCTTATAACGCTTTGGCCAAAGGGTTTAACTAAATGACCCTTACTCATGAGAAGACAAACATTGAAGTATTTAACTGCAGTATGTATTTTGTCACATTGGATGTAGCATTGGACATTTTTTGTCTTTTGTTGTAAAAAAAAAAATTAGTAGAGAAACAAAATGTGAATGATGTTAAAACGCCCATCGATATAAAAATTAATTGTCCAAGCTGGAGACTGGCCGGAGTCGAAGTGTTCTTGCTTTATCTTAGGGCGCTGGAACACTTTCATGATATAAACCCAGCAAATCTTCCTCCAGTTACCAACGCCGACATGCTCATGATCCTCTCTACGGTGGCACGAATAATACGACCAACATCTGAGGCCCTTTGCAACAACTGAATTTCCAGCGAGTTTCTGCTGAACTAACTCTACTATTTCAAGATCCATATTTTATCCTCTTTATAATTCTTTTGTCTTCCATGCAAGGATCTGAGAAGTGTTGTTGTTGCTCAGTCGGCATCAAAGTCAGGACTTTGTTAGGCCTGCGATCAGCATCTGCTGCCTCTTTTTCTCAGGGCTCGGGAGGAGAAGGCTGCTGCGTGGCTGCAAAAGACTCTCATTCAACTTGGAATTGTCTGCCTTGGTTTTCCCTGTCACACTGTCAAGCTCAATCAGAACGCAATGAAAGTGATATTGAAGCAAAGCTTTGCAGGCTCGTCTTAGAACAAAGAGAGTCCCATTGCCTGCTACAGATTTCACATCCAATTTAACTCTTTGGAAAAGGATTTCAGGAGATACATAGTCAAGAGTGGGAAAAAAATGGAGTTAGGGCTACTATAAAGGCTAAAAGTATTATCCTGGCTTAGATAAGCTACAAAGATAGGTTGATACTATTTTCGAGCATACACCACATTAGCTGGCATTACACATTGAGCTTTCTTTACTCCTTAAGTTGCAAGGAGATTTGAGAGGAATTTAACAGCTACATAAAATGACTCTTTCATGATTCTAGCTTTAACAGTCATTTTAGTTGTACAAGGTGTCTGAATAGCGCAGACCTAAATCATGGTGTTTAACAAATCTGGCATTAGAGGGTTAGTCTCAGTTAACTTATTAAGAATTAAGTTGAGTAAAGGGTTTTAGGGCTCAGTTCTTTGTGTGAGTGACAAAGAAACAAACCAATACTAGTATATTTTGGAGTTAAAAGCAGGTCCTGACATGGTTTAAGTGGGCTGTCAGACTCCAGAAAAAAGGTTTTGCGTTACCGAATCTTTAAAGAAGAGAAGTAAAGTATATATCCATATATGGTTATATGGACAGACCTTCCAATTCTGCGCTAAGCGGCAATACTGTATATTAGACTTTTTGAGCAATCCACAACCAGTTTTTGAATGATCATTTTGCTATCAATGTAAAAAGACTTAAAGACAATTTAGATATGTGTAATGAATCGGTTAAATGAATAGACCAATATGTACTGTATATGCCAAACAGCTTTGTAGACTTGTAGATGCATTATTGCGTCTTCTGCTTGTCCATCAGCCACACAATCAAAAACTAGCTATACCTCCTTTCAACAGAGTACAATAATAAAAAACCATAAAAAATCAGTGTGCAACCAACTTTGTACCCCCCACTAAGCTGCCCAAAACGTATACATTCCACTCGTATATCTCTTGGCGGAATAGGTATACGATTAGTGTCTTGGTCCCTTTCTAATATATAAGCCACTGTAAATGAAGAAGAGTATTTTAGGATACATTTTTAAAAAATAACCATATTTTTGGGGGGAAAAGACATTTTGTTTTAGAAGTGGTAAAAGGCCTGAAGAATGTGAGACTTGTCAGTAGTTTATTCCACGCGTTTACAATGTCCCTGTGTGTGGTGGGTCACAATTAAGCCTTATGTAGAAAGTGAGGCCAGCAAAGCATTACCAATTTATTAAGAGATGGCCGTAGCTGGCAGCGCACGTCTGCAGTAAAACTAAAGCCGACAGCTGGGTGCAAATGCAACGTTAGGAGCAGACAGCGCAGGATACAAAGCCAGTATACAAATGTACAAAATGGTATATTTGTATATTAATATAAACATGCAAATACAGAACGGGGCTATGCTGTATCCTTATGCAGCAGGGATCCTTTCCTGCAGATACATTTGTCAGATCCATGCTAAAAAGTGGCATGAAAATATAAACATTTAGGGCCATATCGACCAAGAAATGCTCCTCCATAAGCCATCCTCCCTGCTGGAAGCCACTTTCCAGCCCCATTCAAGTAAAAGGGCCAAAAAGACCCGTATTTACCAAGCAGTGTTACTCTATATGACCTTCTCATGCCTGAAGACTTCTACTCCCTTAAATGTGCTGTTCAGGGCTGTATTTACTAAGCAGAAATGGAAGGAGTCTTATGGAGTAGCAGGGCTCAGTAAATATGGCACATATTGAGTATGTCATCAATCCTCAAAGGCTCAAAAAGTGGAGTGCAAGAGCCTGTTTCAGAAGAGGAAGGGGGTGTGACTTTGTAAATGGTTGTTATAAAAATAAAACATGCTTGTTACATTATAATACATTAAAAATGTCATTCAGAGTTATAAAAAAAATGCTACAAGTATTTTCTCATAGTGCAGAACTGATTTATTAAAAAAAACACACATGTAGGATATTGCTTGGTCTGCAGCTTTAAGACTACAAACAAATCAAAGAAATTTTATATATATACAGTGGTCGACAAATCACCCAAAAATCTACTCGCCAAACAAAAAATCTACTCGCCACCTAGTACCACACGTGTGCTGCTTGGGCCAATAGGAGCTCGCCACGATGTTAAATCCACTCGCCCGGGGCGTGCAAATGTATAGGTTTGTCGAACACTGTATATTATATAGGAGGAGGGGGATAAAGGGCCAAACACAATCATCCTGCTCTCTCTCTCTCCTCGTCCTCTCTCTCTCATCTTCTCCTCTCATCTCTCCCTCTCTCTCTCGTCTCCTCTCTCTCTCTAACCCTCTCTCTCCCCTCTCTCTATCTCTCTCTCTCCTCTCTCTCTCTCTCCTATCTCTATTATGGGCCACAAACTGGCGGCCCATAGTGAAATCTCTCAGCAGAGGTAGCTGGTGCATGGTAAACTTAGGTATCAATAAGAATGCTATATCACAAAAGGATCAAGCAGGACACGAGGGGTAAAGTGGGATTTAGTCCTACATCGGGCAAACATATCCCAACGTTCCGGGACCTCCTTCAGGGGTGAATATATATATATATATTTATATATAAAGATGGGAACGTTCTCGGGTTCAAAATCGGAACTTCGCTCCTCACTGGATCTTTGTGACATTTGGAACCCCGGGCAGCTGCCACATATTACTGTCACTCAGAGTTTGTACAATGTTTCTTTAGCCCTTAGCAAAAATACATTTATATGTAGAAAAAAGAAACATACAGCGCAATCACACAGGGATATCTAACCAATTATTACCCCATATAGATATAGTAGGGGGTATTTAACCCTTACAATCTACCTGTCCCTGTCTCCACCCTGGGATCTGGAACTCTGTCAGTATATTAGGAACGTCTTTGAATCTGTGGCCTTGGATCCTACGACACTTCTTTTCAGCCAAGCCTCCTCCTCATGGGTGGTGATGTATATATAGGGAGAGGACTTTGTGAGCTCTTTAAAAACAATTGAGAATTTCAGAGTCTCTCACGCTCATATGATATAGCAATTCCCAGCTGGCTTATAGAAGTCACTGATGACATATAGGTATTCCTATACACCTGAGTTGTTATCCTGGTGTATGGTATTGTGCAGAAATACTGTTCAATAGCTGTGATACTCTCAGTACTAATAAGACCTAGTGCAGTTCTCTTATGATGAGTCCTATTCAGGTTTCTCACCGCACTTTCAGTACTCCTAGTACTCACGGTACTTGCGAGACTTTAAAGTCCTAGTATTTTGTTTCCACACACGGCGTGTGTCACTGCCACAGCTCTCCAGCTCTCCAGCATTCAGCAACCGGTTCCTCCGTCCTCCATGCTCCTCCGGTACCTCCGTCAGACGTGGTGACGTCACTGAGCTTTCGCGTGAGCACTACACTCCCACGTGGGGCGTCGCTGATGCCGGGATCAATAGTATACCAAAAATAGTTTTAAAAATGTTTAAAAAACGTGTAGCTCTTAACACTACCATCCACTAATGTGCCACTAAACACTGTATAGTCCACGCCCTACGCGTTTCTCCTTGCGGCTTCGTCAGGGGCTGATCTCTGATTTATATGTAGGCATGGAATCTGAGTCTGCTCTGATACCACGTATTTCTTAGCCTGTATAACTGGATATCCTGAACGTACTGATATATTTGCACCTTCTTATACGTCCCTCCTCCTTCTGGCTTTTTTTTGTATCCCGCCCTTTCTTCCCTGAAAATGTCTTGAATAACATGAAGTAAATAAACAGTTTAAAAAAAACGAATCTGAACTTCAGAGTTTGTTTTAAGAAATTCGAGTCAAACTTCAGAACCCCCCTCCTCCCCCCCCCAAACGCTCACCCTGTGGGAACTTAGGAGTTTGTGAGCTAAAAAAAACCTGCAAACTTTTATGAAAAAGTTCGATTTTTGGGCGGTGGTTTTTGTTTTAAATTACACTTATTTTGCTTATTTTTTTCCCACCATTTTACAAAAATCCCAAATCAATCAAGTTCCTGCAAGGCCAAAACATGGAGACATTTTTACAACCTAAACACCAGTGAAAGTGTCCACGGTCCACCCCTTGGCCCCACACACTGTCCACGTCACTACAGTGATATCACTGGGCTTCTAATGGAAGGTTTTTGCGGCAATGTAAACTTTGTCACAGGGTTAGGCTGAGGACCCGCTGCGCTCGGCGACGCGTGCGGCCACGTGCGCCACCAGACCCTTATCTGCAATCTGTTGGTCCCAACTGCCTGCTCGCACCGTGGCTAACTACGTGCTGTGACGTGTCAGCCGGCCAGTGCTACCAGAAGGTGGTGTTCTGAAGCGTTGACGCATCACGTGGTGCGCGAGTGAGCCAATGAGGAGGTAAGGGAGGGGAGCAGGGAAGGAGCTGTGGGGGGAAGTATGTGTGTGTGTTGTGTGGGGCAGACCGAGGGGACGGACGGACGAACAGACCCTCCGCTCTAACCACGCCCCCCCGCTCCAGCTCCCGCTCCCTACAGACCACAGGTAGCGTTCAATTGCCTCTCAGCGCGCCACCTGCGTGCAGTATGGGCGCGCTGACTGAGGCAGCGGGGCCTCGGCCTTAGGTGGCGGATATCACTGGTTTGCTTCATTCACAGCTTGGTTGCTAGGCTCATGTATGGGTTGAAACTTCAGCTAATAAATTCAACCTTTTTTCAATGAGGAGGAGTGTCTGTCCATCTTCTTGATGCTCTATATCAGAGGTGGGCAACCTATTTTTCAATGTAGCCACAGGTGTGGCGAATGAGAAGTGAAAATCATCACACCATGTAAAAATGGAGAAATTACGTTGCTCAATCAAACATTTAAAACAAAACACACTGTTCGTCTGCTTCACTCACCTCAGCACTATCACCTGCTGCTGCGTCACTCACCTCAGCACTATCACCTGCTGCTGCGTCACTCACCTCAGCACTATCACCTGCTGCTGTGTCACTCACCTCAGCACTATCACCTGCTGCTGCCTCACTCACCTCAGCACTATCACCTGCTGCTAGTTCACTTCGTTGACTCATATACAGTATATGTATACACAGATATAGATACTGTAAATACTATCTATCTATCTATCTATCTATCTATCTATCTATCTATCTATCTATCTATACAAAAAAAAAAACAGAAAACAGAAAGAAAAAACCCCCAGTTAATCCGTGCACTAATTATTTGTCCCATTTTTGTTAATACAAATGAAATGTTTCACTTGGTTAATGACAAGTTTGATCAAACAGTTCCTAAACTGATGGATTGTCTTTGAAATGAATTCAGAAAAAATATGACATGAGGCAGTGTTGGCAGAGCACCGTCTCTAGTGGGAACAGATGCCCAACAAATTTGGCGACTAGTTTTGTTCTTTTTCTATCTGTTGCGGTTCACAATCCTAATGAATGTAATGTTTAAATAACATGAATAAAGATAAAGTGAAAATGAATTCAACTCCAGTTTGAGCAGCAGAATGAAAATGAGCAAACTGTATTATCTTCTGCCACCTAATCTGGGTTGAATTTCCTCTGTATCTTTTTTTTTGTTTGTTGAAGAATCCCTTTCTTCGGTCTCCTTGGCCATTGACAAGGTCTTTTGAGATGAATATGAAAAGATAGATTTAAAGGTTAAAGCCAGGGTCAGATGGTTGCAGATGTTTGGTGAGAGATTGCTCGGTTCACTTGCGGTAGTCCTTCTGACACGGCATTCCACACAAGCTGCCGCATGGACAGCGACTGCCTGTGCATTTTGTTTATTACCCCATTGATCCAGGCAAACACAAACAAGGAAGAGAAGTCGCTCGGTCGTTCTTGCCGAATGCGCTAATTTGCCTCTGTAAACAGCTATATAAACCTAGGATTTAAGCAGGGATGGTATATCATGAAAGTGCTCAAATGATGTATGTGTCTGCATGGAGCTAGCTGATAAATATACCTAATCAAACATGATTTGCCAGGAAATGCTATTCATGTTAATAATTGCATGTGCTACTGCAGTTAATTCCACATTAAACACCTACATGAAACATTATCTTCTGTGTCTGAGAATGCTAGTAAAAATCCAACAGTCACACAAGTGGAGTTTTTTTGACCACCGTCCACTACCATCTGTGCATTGGAGGTAGGGTTGCCAAGTGTCCAGTATGGAACCAGACTGTCCTGTATTTGGACACGCTGTACAATAAATAATTAGAGGTAATACTGGACATGTATGTGTCCGATATGACCTCTCTTGACATAGTGACCTGACCGGCATGGCGGTCCGCGGGATTTCCCCGAGCAGGGATAGACCAGGGTTGTTGCTAGGTGGCTGGTCGGCTTCCTCCATCCAGATTGGCTGCTGGTGGGTAATGCAGCCAATCAGGAGGTGTCAGGAGCCGGAGGGTGGGGCCAAGGAGAAGAGGAAACAGCACGGAGCGGAAAGAGAGGTGTGTGTTTCTCGAGCGTGTCTCTCGAGCGTGTCTCTCGAGCGTGTCTTGAGCTTGTTTGTGTGTGTCTCGAGTGTGTGTATGTGTGTGTTTCTCGAGCATGTCTCTCGAGCGTGTATGTATGTGGGTGTGTCTCGAGCGCATCTCTCCTGTCTCCATTGTGTCCAGTATTTTTAGGTTTGGGCAACCCTAGTATAAGAACCTAGTGAAAAGTGGTTAGGAAACTTTGATTATATTGAACACTGAGTGCTTGATTGAAGAATTAGAAGAAGGCCACCCTGGTCCTGATTTCAGTCAAGCACGGGGTGTACGTTTCGCAAGTACATACGCGATCGAAACATATTTATTCACCTGTGTTTTTCCTTTTCTTTTCAGATCGGTGAAGTACTGTGGCAATACAGTAGCACAAAAACACAGGAAATAACAGAATGTTACAGTAACCCAACAGGAAGTCTTGATACTCATATAGCTGAGGAGACCTTCCTGGGGATTCCAGGTTCCATGAAACTTCCATATAAAGAGACGCGTCTGAGTCTTTTAAATAGGATCAGAATCCCTTATATATCCAATCTGAGCATCTTTTTGAATGGTAAGAGTTACTGAAGATAGCGGATTTCACATTGAAGTCACTGCTAAACTATATGTATCGTTGTTCAATTGCTAGGCCATTACATAGGCATGTATATATTGAATATATATAGGTATTAATGCTCCAGATGAATTATATAAGGGATTTAAAAAAGTTTATTTTAGAATATATTGTATACTTGTATACTTCCTTAACTCTTATGATGCTGGATTGCAATCATATTGTAATTGTAAGGACACTGCCACATTGAATACATTAAACAGTAATAAACTGTAATAAAATATACACCTATATAATGTATTCATGCTTGTTACCAGTTGTTCTTTTAATTGATACCCTACTTTATCTCTGTCATTATTTAAATGTCTTTGTCATAATAAGAACAATTACATTGTAGGATTATTCTGACTAAGAGCTGGATATGAAATGTATTATCAATAGACATACTATTTGACTTTGTCATCATTACAGGAAATTATTCAGAGTGTCTAGAGGGTGAAGAGAGCAGAAGTGTGTTTTCATTTTAATATGACAGGTTATTCTTTTCTAACAATAGGTTTTACTTAAGCTTTATCTTCAGAGGAAGCTGCCTTGAGCTCAGAATCAGAAGTGAATGGAAGTGTCATGACACAGGATTATCAGGACCCAGATACTAAATCAAATGTTCTTGATGAAAAAAAATTGAAGGATGTGACATGCATCAGTATTGTGAAGTGATAGCACTTTCTGAATACCCAGTAGGAAGTCATTTATGACAACGTATTGATGGGCTTTGTAAATGATTGTAACAGAATGTAACCATTGATGCTGTGCTACCTCCAGGCACTTGTGTCGTACAGTAACAGTAAGTAAAAATACCACTTGTGGTGCATTTGCAGGTCTCAGACAGGTCTGTAACCAGTGGCGTAGCTGTAGCCCGGGCAGCCTGTGCTCTTGGGGGTCCCGCTCCCTCGCATAGTTGTCACGGACTGCGCATGTGTGAATCTAGCAATCTGCTCTCCGACTGCGTATGCGCGATCGGTACCTGCTGACGGCTTTTTGCGCATGTGCGATCTGCACTTGTTGACTGCTCGTGCGCATGCGTGATCAGCACTTGCCGACCGCACATGCGCGATCGGAGCTTGCCGGTCGCGCATGCGCATGAGTTACCATTTGCCGGTAACTTATGCACAGGCGTGACTGCCAAGCTCTGATCACACATGCGCACGAGCAGTCGGCAAGTGCAGATCGCGCATGTGCAGGGGCAGCTGGCAACATTTTCCCTCGGCCCCGCGCATGTCCCACTATGCCACTGTCTGCAACCCTGTCTTTGTTATTATCACTTAGCATACAATGCTTTCACTGCAGCCAGGGAATCTGGGTAATGACATGCAAATGAGCCCAGTGTGTCACTCTTTACATCTCATCCATTTTAACATGGATGCCTATAAGCATATGCCCACCATATCACACAGCTTTTCAGCACAGCCTGGGTTAAAGAAGTGCAGAGCCAGTAACCCTACTCACAGACAGCTGATTCGACATTTTGGGTGTCATCAGTGGGAGGCTGGGTATGCCACCTGAAGCTGGTACGTGGGTATAACCCGACTTTTTTTTTTTTTTTTAACTCACCATAACTTTTTTTACATTTCTGACGTACAGTAAGTTATTTTTTTTAAAATGTTGCTTGGGGTGTCGAAGTCATTAAGTAACAGGTATAGCGCGACCTATATATGATAGGTTATCAATAGGTTATCATTAGTGCAACAGTACTTTGTTACCAGAGATCTCTGGATGGTGAAATTGTCCGCCGTCTGTAAAATGATCTTGTTCATTTTCTTAGATTTTGCATGTCGTCAATTAACAGAGAACTATTAGCAAGCACGCATAAGTACGGAGGAGTTTATATCATGGGGTCTCAAACTCAACCCTCCAGGGTTGAGCCGAAGACTGAGCCACTGATTCATCTGCGCTGAAGCAGGGATATCCATAAAACTTGGCCTGTTGGTGGCCCTATGGGACTGAGTTTGAGACCCCTGGTTTATATAATGGAGTTACTGTCTCTTAATAAACTATTACCATATCCATGTGAATAGAGACGGGAGAATCCAGCCAAATCCGTTTCCCGGATTATCTTGCATTTTCAACCCAAAATCCGTATCGCGGTGTAAAACCTGCAAACGGATTTGGTCGGTTTTAACCAGCGCGGATTCGTTTAAAAAAAACGCCATTGGATACAACCCGTGGACGGAGTTGTAGGATCCAATCTGCGGGTTCAGCGATCATCCGTTGGCGGATTCTTAAGACTCGGATTGCTGAAACCGCACATTGGATTCTACAAATCCATCCACGGGTTGCGGAATCCGCGGGGAGTATCGGTAATAATAATAAATAATCCGTAGAATGCGAATCGCCCCTTATTGAGATTGATCCGCTGAAATCCTTGGACCACAGGAACCGGCCGATCCGCTGCGAATCCAAATCCGACGACCAAAATTCGCCCTTCTCTACATGTGAATATCAATAAGGCATTGCGAGCTTCTTTGGCAGCGAAAGGTTGGACTATTAACCCCCTGGATATCACCTGTGGTGTCCCGCAAGGCTCTGTTCTGGGGCCCCTACTCTTCTCAGTGTTCATTAATGAACTTCCCACAGCTTGTAAGGAAGCCTCAATACACATGTATGCAGATGACACAATCCTATATGCACACAGCCATAGCCTCTCTGACCTTGAACACATACTTCAGTCTGACTTTTTGAGACTCGAAAACTGGATTTCCCAAAACAAACTGTTTTTAAACACTGACAAGACTGTAACAATGGTATTTGGGACCAAGACTAAATTTGTAAAGCTTCCAGTGACTGATCTCCTGATTAGAACCAACGCTAACACCACCCTAACACCTGTCACTAGTTTTAAATACCTGGGCTTATGGTTTGACTCCCACTTAACATTCGGGATGCACATTGATACCCTGACAACCAAGACCTATGCCAAACTAGGGGTACTTTACAGGAACAAATCCTCCCTAAGTCTCCTGGTCAGAAAGCGTATTGCACAGCAGATGCTAATGCCAATTATTGACTATGGAGACATAGTATATGGCTCGGCTCCTCAAACCCACCTTAGCAAACTTGACACCCTCTACAATTCAATTTGTCGTTTTGTTCTCCAATGCAACTATAACACACATCACTGCGAAATGCTCAAAGAACTAGATTGGTCATCACTAGAGTCTAGGCGCAAAGTTCACCTTTCCTGTCTCACCCTCAAATACTTTCTGGGCAAGCTACCCAGCTACCTGAACAAGCTCCTCACCCCTACCACATACAGCACCTATCACCTGAGATCAGACTCCAAAAGACTATTCATGGTCCCAAGGCTCAACAAAGTATCCGGACTTTCCTCCTTCTCCTTCCGTGCACCCCAAAACTGGAACAACCTACCAGAGACTCTCATATCCACCACCAGCTTAAGTTCTTTCAAATCTAAGGCGGTCTCACACTTTAATCTGGTCTGTAACCGTTTCATACGCTCATAATATATATTTTCTTTAACTGTGCACGCAATGTCTCTGTATATAATGTATACCTTGTTCATTTATGTAACTGTACTTGTAACCATGTATTATTTGTTTTACTCTGTGCCCAGGACATACTTGAAAAAGAGAGGTAACTCTCAATGTATTACTTCCTGGTAAAATATTTTATAAATAATAAATTAACCCCATCAGTGCGGATAGGCACTTTGCCATGTATTTCAGGCCTTTTCATAACTGATAACCTTAAAGCTGTAAGACAAAGCAAAGTGCTACTCTATTCAGATATTTACCGATCGTACAATTGAGCCATTTGTCATGATGGTAACTCAACTGGCTTGTGCTCAGTAACTACATAACCTTACACATCCTTTAACTATAGCTCATGTTTTAGTTGAAACACACGTATTTATAAGGGACTAGTCCAGGGGTGGCCAACTCCCATTCTCAAAGGCCAACAACAGGTCAGGTTTTCAGGATATCCCTGCTTCAGCACAGGTGGCTCAATCAGTGGCTCAGTCATTGACTAAGCCACTGATTGAGCTGTCACAGGGGACCAGAACTTTTAACACCGAAACCACCGGGATCACTATCACCAGATAGGACGCAGAAGTTTAATAAATGAAAGTTTATTCTGGCAAGCCAGCAAACACACAAAATACAAGATCACAGTGAAACACTCACCAACTGGGGCCTGGGGGAGAAGAATCTAGCCTCAACTAGGTGCAGGGGCCGGCTCCAGAAGGCTTGCCCTGTACAGCTCCTTCTCCGTCTTGTCAGTGCTATATCTCCGCTAGCACTTTCGAATCATCCGCCAGTCGTGACATCACAGTCTCCGTCTCACGCTCAACGCAACGCCGGAGTAACTTCAAAGCTCAACTGGTGCTCTGATCGGCCACGCTCCTTACATAGCCATCGGTCTGTTATACTTTTCATGGAGCAGGGGCCACCAACCAATCAGAGCCCGGATCGTGACGGTGCAGCCAATCGGAGGACGAGGGCTCGTCTGGCTGCACCAATCAGAGGAGTGGGCCGACTTAGGCACTCTGGACCACCCCTCGAGGAGGGAACTGCTGGCCAACGGGAAATTCGAACTGGCCAATGGGAATCGCACCTATGGCGCTGAGTCCCGGCAATGGTTCCCTTGGCCAGCCACATACCGCCTGCTGGGTAGTCGCCTCAGTATCTGGGGGGAACAAAGGCTCTGCACTGCCAAGAGCCAGTTGCCAAACCTGATTATCAGCCCTTCCCCGCTTACCATTGTCCAGGTACTCAATTCGCTTTCAAGCTCTGCCACGAGCTGCCATTTCTCCGTAGGCAGCCCAGCTAAGTGAATTACTGGGTCTGCACACGGAGAAATGCTGACAACACAAATCACATACTGGCTTGCTAACTGTATGGGGAAATACATTGTAACATGGGGAATAAAAGTACTTTCTAGGATACAGTCCCCATTCCCCAATTCATACAGTTTTCCCCCTTCCAGATATCATACAGTGAGTATCTCTTTTCTGGAAGGGGTTACCCCAAACATATACACTCAGGCCAAAATGAGCCTCACAGAGGCGGCCAATGCACACGGTATTGGGGCAGCCAGTCGGGCTTCACCTCTATTATGTGAGGCTTATTACCCTTACCATCACATGAGCCACCTGGGCTGAAGCAGGGATATCCTGAAAAGGTGGCCTGTTGGTGGCCCTTGAGGACAAGCGTTGGCCACTCCAGGACTAGGCCATGAACAATTAGCTCCAAGTGAACAGAAAAACAATATAGAACAGAGTTTGTGTATTATCCAGTAAAATATTCCCCTCAAAACATTGAGCAAATGTATTTCATGAACCAGAATCCATTAAGTATTCAAACTTTAATATATGTTCCCAAGTAATAAACCTACAGTTAGATAACACATGCAGAATTATGAATGACTAATTATATTTTGCATACTTCCAGCAAAGACAATTAGCAAATAGCTTTTATATGCAAAATAAATGAAAAAGTAATTAAGATGCACTAACCAGAGCAGCAATATCAAGTCTGTTGTCTTGTGATTCGTTCCTAACAAACATAATAATAATTATGTATTAATTGTCATATAATTAAAACAGCTCTGTCCTTTAGAAAACGGTCTACAGTAACCCAACAAGAGGCAAAAGTTCCTTGTATTTGTAAACAGAATAATTACAGATATCCTTGCAGAAAATACCTAGTAGTTTTGATGTCCAATATTTGTTTCCCTGTGTATTAGTAACACTGTAATTGCTGTAGTGCTGAAGTACAGGCCTATTTGATATGAAATTGCATGGTGTTCTATTTTCACTCATTTCATTTGTATATCCTTCATTAGTCAAGAATGATGTTGCATTCTGCACAGCTGTTTATCATTGGAGAAATTCAGAATTTGACACAGAAATGTCTCATACATTGAATAGAAGAACGTTAATATTTTTAGGTTGTGATTGCTAGAATAAAGTGTCACCTTGGTTTTATTTTAAAGTTATTTTGTATTATTTTATTATATTACTTGATATGTATTACACCATTTGCAGTTGACAGTTGAACGTTTTAGCCAGAAAAAGAAGGTTAAGAAATAATGGAAATGATTTATATATGTATAATCGCGCCCACAGCTGTAGTCAGCGCGTTGCAAGAAAGACAATACAGTACAGGGAATTATAGTGCAATAAGTAAGATCAGACAATAGGAAAGGAAATCCCTGCCCCGGAGAGCTTACACTCTAAGTAATGTAGAAGATTGTTTTCGGCTGGGGCAAGGTGCAAAAGTGACACACAGAGACGCAGAATTTGTCACCCAACCCTACCAAATAATAACCTAAATCCTCTGGCTCACAGGCAAAAATTGGGACGAAGTACCTTGGCACATTGATGCTTAAATAAATAAATACAGTATGACGCGCTTTACTCTGCCATGTTCCTCTGTGATGGGTATTTAAGAAATATTGGGCACGTCTAGTCAAGTATTTTATTTCTTTTTAATTTATAAAAATGTGTTACCAGGAAGTAATACATTGAGAGTTACCTCTCGTTTTCAAGTATGTCCTGGGCACGGAGTTATGATAACTATACATGGTTACATTAAATAAACAGAGGTTATACATTATATACAAAACTAAAGCTGTCTTGCATTTTAATCTGGTCTGTAACTGTTACATACGCCTATAATATATATTATCTGTAACTTTGCATGCAATTTCTTGTATATAATGTACTGTATAGCCCTTTTCACTTTATGTATCTATGTAGTTGTTATTATAACTCTGTGCCCAGGACATACAGTACTTGAAAACGAGAGGTAACTCCCAATGCATTACTTCCTGGTAAAACATTTTATAAATAAATACATAAATAATATTTAAAGATTTCATGAACAGTTAAAGATAATATATGTTATGGGCATACAGTATGTAATAGTTACATAATAGTTACAGACAAGATTAAAATGTGAGACAGCTGAAGTCTTGAAAGAACTGGTGGCGGCTGTGAGAGTCTCTGGCAGGCTGTTCCAGCTGCGAGGTGCACGGTAAGAGAAGGAGGAGCGACCGGCATCCTTGTTGAACCTTGGGACTGTGAACAGTCTTTTGGAAGTACTGTAGCTGCCTGGTTTTAAAATTCACAATTTATTTCCAAGTTGAGAGATTGATGAGGAGGGTTGGAAACTAGGGGAATTGAGAGGAAAAGAGAGGGAACAATCAATGTGTTACAGAGAGGTACTAAATAACTATAACATTTGTATACGCTGCACCACCATCGAAGTCTGGGCATGAACAGACAACATCACACAGGGACCCTCCGCGCGCAAGGAAAATCAATTATATTTGGTGATAGGAGTTTCACCGCCTATTCATTTGAATTAGCACGACATTGTATAAAAGGGTTGAATACATGTTGAGGAGGTTATGTACCTAAAGCACAGATACTGTCAACAGGAAAGGAATAGTTGTGCCACCAAGACTGCGTATTTTGTGTATCTGTGGCTGGATAACTTTGTGAAATACATACGTATGGTTATAGTTTTACTTAATCCCACCACGGAGGTGATGGGACTGAGGTGCGTAGTAAAAAGGGTCACGAGTAGAATAATGGATAATAACTTTATTTCATATAGCGCTTTTCTCCCAAGGGGACACAAAGCGTGTCACAATTACAGCGCGTCATACGCAGCACACATGGATTTTACAGACACAGTCTCTACCCAGATGAGCTTACAATCTATGATTTTGGTGCCTGAGGCACAGGGAGATAAAGTACTTGCCCAAAGAGACAAGGAGCCAACACCTGGAATTGAACATCTGCTTCCCACGCAGTGTTGTTATTATCAGAGTTGGTGTTTTTACTCACTGAGCCAATCCTTCTCCCGGACAGGGGATGGGTAGAATAGTCTGCAGTAATGGGACTGAAACACAGCTGATTGTTTATCTGAAAGAGATGGGGTATATACATATTCTGC
Organism: Ascaphus truei; assembly: GCA_036426205.1. Taxonomy (NCBI): domain Eukaryota; kingdom Metazoa; phylum Chordata; class Amphibia; order Anura; family Ascaphidae; genus Ascaphus; species Ascaphus truei. The sequence goes on from CM071575.1 coordinate 41,194,020, forward strand.
TATGCAATAAATGCATCGCATCCTGAACTGACTGCATCCTAAAAATGATAACAAGTGCATTATAACCATACAAAAAAGGGTTCCTCATTTCCTATTTGTAAAATAAGGATACTATGTTACCATGCGAAGTTACAAAGAAACACAAGAGACTCCGCAGGTTTTTATTCTAGAACAGGGGCGGCCAACACAATCCTCAAGCCCCACCAACAGATTAGGTTTTCAGGCTAACCCTGCTTCAACACATGGCCACTGCTTCGACTGAGCCACAGATTGAGCCACCTGTGCTGAAGCAGGGATATCCTCAAAACCTTACCTGTTGGGGGTCTTGAAGACTGAAGTTGAGAACCTCTGGGCTAATGCTTATTACAGAGGGTACACTCCCATGTGTTCCATTTCTGCTTTACTTTGTACAGTGGAGGATTTTGGTCACTTTGTTACTGACCCTAACCTAATTGTGGTAATTTAAGGAGTTTTAGCTGAGACAGTCAGAGTTTGTAGCGGGCTGTACAGAAGCATAAATACATCAAGAATGACCGGAAAAAAACAGTTTCTTCAAATTACAAAAAAACTTTTTCATGTCAATAAATGACTGCATCAATATACGGCTTTTCCACCTGTTCCTGTATCATGTGAGACTTCCAGCAATACGGGCATTCTGCATTTTGTCTTTTCCTTGTTCAGCAGTTTAGTACATATTAATATTTGATCAACCCACATAAAAAAACTAATATAATGTAAATGAAAAGTTATGGGAATAATATTTTCCCCCAGAACAAGTTATCTGCTGCCTTTACAACAAGGGAAACAGACAATAATTTATATTGCAGTATTAAAAGACAGGTATTTTATTTTTTTTGCCACACAATTCAGTGGTAAAATCCACATCGGGTAGAATAGAAATCCTTCACTGAAATGAATTCAAGATGCACATTTTTTATTTCCGTATATTTTTTAAGGTGCTGTTTAATTACAATTTAAATTGAGTCTTTATAATGTCTGCTGCTCTGGGCCATTATTAAGGGATTTTATGTGGATGTGTAACATACAGTAACTAACTGGGGTTTAAATAAATACAGCTTATCTAATGTGAACAATTGCCATGCATACATTTACAGACGGGATAGAAAAGGCATCAAATAAACAAATCATAGATCGATACAAAAACAGATGCGTTCCCATTGAGTCTCATCAAGGTTCTTTAATCCCAAAAATCTCAAGTTACAGAAGCAATTTGTGAAAATTGTCTCCTTGATGAACTTTGACCTCCCCTGCAATGTATTTTGCCAGAAACGTTTTCGCATTTCGCAGGTTGCTGATAGTTATATCAGTCGGCGCTGGCCAGGGGGGGATCCTAAAACCAGGACAGAGCCTGAAAAACCGAGACGTCTGGTCACCCTCCCACCTATTCAATTGTTTGATCACTCCTTCTCTTATAAAAGATCATATTAAATAAAAATCCCGCGTGTGCGCACATTCAAATGTCTGAGACAGGCCTGCCGCCCTGCCCTTCCCCATTATCTCTTAGCATACAGTGCTTCCACTGCAGCCAGGGATTCTGGGTAATGACATGCAAATGAGCACACACAGTGTCACCTTTTGCTTCCTGTCCATTTTAACAAAAAGAGAATAGAGAAGATGTCCTTCAATGTTTCATTGTTCCTCCGGGAGCTGAGATCTGACTCCCAAGCGGATGTGAACTTCAACCTGGGGGCAGGGGGGGAATCTGGTAAGGAGCGCTATAGCCCCCTTCACATAACAGGATATAGTACACAGGTGGAAAGAGGTCTGGGTGGCTGCCATTGGGAAGAAACAAAATGTTTAATTAGGCGGTATTGGTAGAAACACTTAAGGGGAATTGGTGCAGCTTCATTAAAGAAACTAAACAGTTTAATAGTTGATCTTCCCAATAGACCTTGGACTCTGAGGACACGCGCTTTCTGACAAGGCACAAAGAAGGTGTCATCCAATACCAATTTCAAGTCATTATTTAAACAAAATGGGGGACAGGGGAGAGGGAAGGGATACTACTAAGTATTGTATATTATACCTGTGCCACACACGACGGGAGTGTAGAAAAGGGGGGGGGGCAACTCCAGTCCCCAAGGGCCACCAATAAGTCAGGTTTTCAGGATATCCCTGCTTCAGCACAGGTGGCTCAATCAGTGGCCAAGTCATTGATTGAGCCACCTGTGCTGAAGCAGGGATAGCCAGAAAATCTGACCTGTTGGTGGCACTTGAGGACTGGAGTTGGCCGCCCCAGGTGTAGAAGGATTGGGTGACTTCACCGTTGCCGGCCATCCTGAGAATGTCATCCATTCCTGCCCCCCAACTTCTCCAAGTCTACCCAAGGTTCAACTCCCATCGGGAGACACAACTGCAGCAAACAAACCTCAACCTTGTGGCTATGTAATACCGGTGAAAATCCGGAGGAGCCAAACCCCGAAGCAGGTATAATAACCTGTCACCGTTCACTTAGTTAAATGATTTTGTCCTCTCTACAGAATGTACAATAGGCACAACCGTTCTTTTTCCAATAAACTTGGTGTGTCTTTTTTTTTTTCTTTTTCATATTATTATTATTATTATTATTATTATCTATGGCTAAAGATTACAAAAAATTACAAATTTGGATTAGTTATATTATATAGAAATTAATGATTTTCAGGGTTTTTTTCCCTCTTATTCTTATGAATTATTTAAACAAGTGCTCCGACCAATTAATGTAAAAAAAAGGTAAAGTGAAAGAAAAATAAATCCTTATAATGATGACTCTCACAGGTGTTGAACTCGTCACAGTACAAGCTTTGAAACACAATTCAATTCTCCCACGCCAAGACATGGTTTTAGGAAGGGGGCCATTACGAGGTGAAGGCCCCAACAGGGCAGGTTTGGGTTAAAAGTTAGATGGTGTAGGCAGAGGAAGAGGGGGAGACATGGAGGGGGGGGGGGTATACTAGAGCCGGGAGGGAAGAGTACTCACCCTCTTTCCATCTTCAAGGCACAAGGTTCTTTGACTGAGTCCCTGATTGAGCCACCTGTGCTGAAGCAGGGATATCCTTAAAACTTGACCTGTTGGTGGCCCTTGAGGACTGAAGTTGCCCACCCTTGCTCTACACTCTATCCTAGGAAGATGTTCTAAAGCCCCTTCATTAAAAAAGGACTTCCTTATAAGTCACAATTCCACTATTAAAACATCTTATTGAAGGTGTGAGGGCCCAAGTCAGAATCGGAAAATTGACGTGAAACCGTTCTTTTGAAAGGTTTGTCATATCGTAAACTATGAAAACAGCTGAGGGAAGAGCAGGGATTACCTGGCACCTACTCAAGCCACATAATTGACCATGAAATATACACTGTACAGATGTAACTAGGCATGGTTCGTAGATCTAAAAAACGGACAGTATGGAGAATATAATTTGGTTCTGTCTGCTGACTGGCTGGCTAGTACACATCCCCCCAGAGAGAAGTCAGTGGACCCCAACAGTAGGGGCGCAGATTCCCCACTAAGCTAGAATGAAACCATAGTCATCGTTCACCAACGAACATTGGTTTCTATAAAGTCTCTTCTCTAACTTTAACACAACAATTAAGTATTCCATTGTCATGGCTCAATCAAATGGTTTGGCCAGAGAAAATTGGGGATTGTAACGTGAGGATGGAACGTGCTATGATCCTCTTTCCAGGGTTATTGTTTCATTAATAAATGAACATGTCATTTGTCTCACCAGAGGGAGCTCACGCCCTCCGGGGTTTTATTTATTTATTTATTTCCCCCCTTTTTTTTTTGTTTAGGTTTTATAAAGATGAATTTCCAGTGCTCTGAAATACCATGGATTAGAAGTTAAGCCTGACAGCACTTCGGGGAGTAGCGGGATAAAGTGCCTCACACAGGTCTCCAAAGCACTTGTTTACTAATAGACGAATTCGGCGACTGTCTGCAGCTGCTGATAGCGCATTACCATTCTGAAAGACAGTAGCCGAGATAACAAATCGCACAGTTTTAATAATTACTCCTGCGTTTCATTTTTTTTTTTTTTCCTACATAACTGCAAAGGCTGGATTTCTTCCAAATAAACAGATAAAAACAGTATGGAACTTTTATCTTATAATGATAATGACAACACGCATCAGGTTTCGCTAAAAGTTTCCCGCTGGATTTTTTTTCCCCTTCCCAGTTCTAGAGTTCTCCAAAAAGGCAATTATACTCCAATAATTGGGCTGACTTTAATCTTCATCTTAAACAAAACTTCGCACTGAGCAAGTTTTGCTGAGGTTAGTGAGTGGATAACAAAAATGATCCAATGATCCACCAATAACATTATGATCCCACCGTTGCAAGACTCATTTATATTCACGTAATTGGGGAGGGGTAAAATGTGTTTGGAAGCTGATAAAATCTGCCAAGTTTGCCGGTATTCGTTTCCTCCATTAGAAGAGTTTGTACATTGGTTCCCATAGACCAGTCCTTGACTGAGCCACTGATTGAGGCACCTGTGCTGCAGCACTATATATATGATGTGATGTATTGATAGATTGATAGATATAGATATACATTATACATACAGTATACACACTGATATCTAAATTAAAACCCTTATATATCTTTATTTTCTTCGCATGAGTCTGTAGGCAGCCATCTGTGCAAAGCTAGCCGACTCTCGCAAAGTTTTTTCGGGGGGAAAAAAGCAATTTGTGCCTGGTTTGCGAACTTCAGTAAAAATGTCACACTGCTGATCCCATAGTATACATGATAAGGCTAAATTCCATAGAAGTGCCCCCCTTTAGGAGACCCCTAACTCACTGAGACATATATTTGACTGTAACATACCGGCTTGTTCTGTGCATATCCGGTACTACAAGTCCCATTAACTTAAATACAGAATAAGCCCCAAAGTCTTTATTAACAATATTAACTACACACTTTATTCCCAGCAATATAAAACTGGCATTTTTTTCTTGAATTTTTTTTATAACAGCCTTGTTATCATTTTAATAGAAAAAAACGAATGGCGCACAGCCAGGGAGCCAGGTGTGGAGTAAAAAAACTTTTCTTTTATTGCAGCATGATGAGAGACAAATTCACCCCCTTGGGGGACACAGATAGGGACCTCCTACGCGTTTCAGACCAACAGGTCCTTTATCAAGGGTATCCTACTCTGATAAAGACCTGTTGGTCTGAAACGCGTAGGAGGTCCCTATCTGTGTCCCCCAAGGGGGTGAATTTGTCTCTCATCATGCTGCAATAAAAGAAAAGTTTTTTTACTCCACACCTGGCTCCCTGGCTGTGCGCCATTCGTTTTTTTCTATTGAATTCTCTGGACTCTGGATCCTTCTTGGCTTGCACGCCGGCAGAAAAAACCTGGAGATGACGTGAGTGGGGTTTATTGGCTTAGACTATTATAGTTGGGTTTGACAGCAAACAGTCATTATTATACCTACATGTCTTTATTATGCCTACCCACTCCCATTGGTATCTCCAGGGGTTATTAAGATTTATGCCTTTGGATGGAGTTACTGCGGGTTTGAGCACCCCAATTCCTTCACTTGTTATCATTTTAAGAATGTTTCAGGTGAACATACAGTGCATGTGCAGACATTTTCTTTAACATGTTACCTGTAGCAATTCAAACTAACGTGTAAACTGGGACTCTACTTTCAATTATTCACTTCCATATCTGATACCTTTGGGTATCATTTGCATAGGAATTCCATATGTGATGCACTGGCGTCCCTAACCCTATTGGGACCTATATATCAATTAAAATAGAAATACAATTTGGGCTCACAGTTGTGTTATTTACACAAAATGGCGTGTTATTTACACAAAATGGCGTCGTGTGTGAGAATGCTGTGCAGTTCTACAATATGGAAGTCGTTCACCACCCCAATTAAGATAAGAAAAAACATTTACTTGATTGCAGAACATCATTGAACATGATCTCCAAATTGGACCATATTCCACTTTATATGCAATCAACGAAACGTTGTTTTTTTTGGTGACCTATCAGTTAGCGGGAAAAAAAATATTCATCAGACAAAATGTCAAATTCCTTTATATGAGATTCGATTACTTTGATAAATATATTCTCGACAAGTACCTTCACATTTTAACCCGGTCTGTAACTGTTACATACGCCTCTAACATGTATTATCTATAACTGCTCATGCTATGTCTTGCATATAATGTATACCCCTGTTCACTTATGTAACTATGTATTTGTAACCATGTATTGTTTGTCTTAACTCTGTGCCCAGGACATACTTGAAAACGAGGGGTAACTCTCAATGTATTACTTCCTGGAAAAACAAAAATAAATAAATACATTCATGGTAAACTTCCCAATATTCTGTGTTCTTGAAGTATTGCGCCCTACGAACATATATACTACTTCCAAAAGTTCCATCGCAAATATGACACTGGAATGTTAAATCTGGTCATCGTTCTTCAAAAGCTAATAATTTGTATTTTTGTTTTTTGCAGTCTTTCCCATTAGCTAATTTCTGCCCCCAAAATTATAATGGGAAATGGTTTATTTGAATCTTCTCCAAATTTGGGACACGGTTGAACACAAAATAAAAAGGAACGCTCCCCAAATATTTTAGTTTTCTTAGTAGTCATTGTTCCATTGAGTAATTAATAAAAGCGTTTCTCCCAGTATTACTTTTGAATGATCTTAATTGGTGCGAGGTTGAGCCCTCTATAGGAGAGGAGGGAAAAGGTTGAATAGCTTTTTCAAGTCACATGAAAGTTTCTAGGATGAATGTACGATAATTAGATTAATAAGTAGCTTAATTTATCACAGCCGAGGATTTCAACAGCCACACAGAGGATGGAACAAAAAAAAACGAGATTAGTCTGATTCTGGTAAAAGAATAAAAATATTGTATTTAAAGTAAACCCTTAACGTAAACATGCTTCCCTTTTTCTGTGTATTTATACTGGTGAATGTGAAGCTTAGTATATCCAAAACATAACTTTCCTACCTTGTTGTAATAGTGTATCCAGAACAGACTTATTTTTTTAAAGAAGCAGTCCTCTTTCCTCGGGGGTTGGCCAACTCTAGTCCTCAAGGGCCACCAACAGGTCAGGTTTTCAGGATATCCCTGCTTCAGCACAGGTGGTTCAATCAATGGCTCCGATTTTACAGGGGCTTTAAATGGTCATCCAATCAGAAGCTGCAACGGTTGATGTTGGGCTTCCTATTGGCCCGTGTGACGCAGGCGGCACCAGTAAGTATTCCAAGGGCCGAGCAGCTGACATTAACATTCAGCGCCCGAAAACCCCTGGATTTCATCATGTAAAAAAAGAAAATGCTGAATCTCAACCGGATTTGATTTTATATTGGTTACATTAAAAAAAAATAGGTTGTCTTTCAATGCAATACAGGGTGTTCTTGTGTGTTGTGTTTGCGGGGCAAGAATGCCACCATCAGTTGGTTTCCAATAATATGTATTGAGATTACTTACTTCCCAACTAAATTCACTTCTGATTTTTAAACTCATGCCCCTCTGCACCTGACCCTACTGTATATAGAAAAGTAAAAGAGCAAATACCAGCATGGTTACCCAACTGCCATGGCGATTCGGTTAACAGGTATGGGTTACTATGCGTAACTATATGGGTAACTATGGGTTATTATATTTGTGTTCACCAAGAGATACTACAGTATTGCGTATCCCCCAACTGTTTCTATTATTCGGGTACTCTACATGTTTTGGGATCCTGTAAGACACTGGTGTACATATTAAACAGAACAGTTTTCTGTGTGTGATAGGCTGCCTTGAATAAGCGACTCTTTTAAAAAAAAAACATTGGGACAACTTTTTTGTGAAATTCCAAAATTTGCAGAAATGTGCAAACCAAGTTCTGGACAGTTCACACATCTCTACTGCTTAGTCCAGGGGTGCTCAGCTCCAGTCCTGAAGCCCCCCACCCTCCCAACAGGTCAGGTTTTCAGGATATCCCAGCTTCAGCACAGGTGGCACAGTCTCTGCTTCTGCTTCAGCACAGGTCGCTCAATCAGTCCCTGCTTCAGCTCAGTCTTTGACCAAGCTGCTGATTGAGCCACTTGTGCTGAAGCTGGGATACCCTGAAAACCTGACCTGTTGGGGGCTTGAGGTCTGGAGTTGAACACCCCTGCTCTAAATGACAGGATTTTTATCTTTAAAAAAAAAAAAAAAAAGATTTAAAACATTTGGCTATAAAGCACAGTGTGCTAGAAAAGACATTGTAAATCCTTATGGCATCCACTAATTCTCATTTGTAGAGCTGTTTATGGAGGTTTTTGGATTAAACAAGATTCCAATTTACATAAATACCCCATGATAATCCAGAAAATATTTAACCACTTTACTGCCAGAGGCAGAATGCCCTATATTTCATGGACCATATAACCGTCGGATCCTGTTGTCAATGAATTTTTGAGATCACAAAGGTTCCTTTTTCAGATTTAAACCCTAGTGTGTTTATATTATGAGTCATAAAATGCACACAATTATACTCTGCAGAACTACATTTGCTGTTTTCTTACAAAAAAAACACAATGTCCCCAGAAAGCTAAGACTTTTTTTCTATTAGCTACGAAAGGGTAAATTACATGTTTCCGTTATTTATCACTACTAATGTCACACTGAATTAATATGGCTTCTTAATCCCTGTATTAGTATAAACAAAATGTACAGCTCTATAATTAACAGGACTTCTGGCAGCCAATTTAGCATCACCCATTGAACAGGCTACCGTAGAATAATATGGTGCCTGTCGGCAGTCAACATCACCGTGAGAAACTCTAATGCAAACCCAGCAGTCAAGACATCACTGGTGCTAAACTCCTGTTCCAAAGCCATCTTTCCTTGTTGTTTAGAAAGGTAACGACTGCATTGATTTAAATGATTAGAGAAGTCTGGCAACGGTTTAGTTTAAGATTTTTTTTCCCGTTAGCTGCTTGAAATAATACAACATTTATAATGTTCTGACAGGGGCTCTCAACTCCGGGTCCTCAAGACCCCCCAAGCAGATCAGGTTTGCAGGATATCCCTGCTTCAGCACAGGTGGCTCAATCATTGGCTTCCTTCATGGCAGTGTGATTTACATTTTCTGTGCGATATCATGGCTCACTTAAATGAATTAAACGTGAAGCTGCAGGGAAAGGGTAAAGTAATATGTGAGCTGGCACGGCATATGCAAGAATTCAAGTCAAAACTGAACCTCACTCTGGTACAAACTCAGAAGGACAATCTGACCCATTTTGCAAAACTGACTAGATTTCAAGAAAAAAATGAGGAGTGTGATCTACTCGACGTGAAGCGGCAACTTTACGTAAACTGGATAAAAAACCTGCCCCAGAAATTTGAATCACGTTGTTCTGATTTCAATGATTTCAAATTGGCATTAAAATTCTTGCGTGATCCATTCCACTTTGATATTACAAATTCAAGCAAAGAAATTCCCACCCTTCTGTCTTTGGACAAGCGCGGGCTTGAAGATAATTTGCTTTCTCTTCACAGTCTGGAACACTTGAACATGTACCTGAATTCTTCAGTCACAGACATGTGGAAATCTATTCTGACTGACAACCATCTCCCAACGTTGAAAACAGGCATTTCAAAACGATTGTCCATGTTTGGATCAACGTGGGTGTGTGAATCGACGTTCTCTATGATGAGATTCGTCAAGTCAAAATACAGATCTCGAATTTTTGATGTCAATTTGGAGGCTGAGCTAAGATGTGCATTGAGTACAGATATCCAGCCAATGGTTCTGCAACTTGTCAGAAAGAAGGATTGTCACATTAAATTGTCTTACATTTTCAATTTGAAGAATTTTCATCATTTGCGTCTCAGGCAGTTGTAACTGAGAAGTCCAAGTGTACAAAGTGTGCATGTTTTGAGTAAACTTGCTCAAACAGTGTGTGTTGTTTAAGATGTTCGATAGAGCAAACTAGTTTCTTAATTTTTACATGGTGTGGCTATTTTCACTTCTCCTTCGCCAGACCTTTGGCTACATTGAAATATAGGTTGCCCACCTAGGCTCTAAAGGCAATACCTGGGCTGCAACATCAGCAAAGAGACCCAGAGAGAAGCAGCATGTAGTGGTACAGGAATGGTACAGTATAGAACAGTGTTTCTCAACCAGGGTTCCTAGGAACCCTAGGGTTCCCCAGGCATCTCTAAAGGGATCCCTGTAATTTTCTGGTCTTTTTAAAAATTGTACCAAATACAGAAGAATTTACAATGCATCTGATCTCAGACGTGCTATTAGAGAGGGTTGGGGTTCCTTACAATGGATCTGATCTCAGATGCGCTATTAGAGAGGGTTGGGGTTCCTTACAATGCATCTGATCTTCAGACGCGCTATTAGAGAGGGTTGGGGTTCCTTACAATGCATCTGATCTCAGACACACTATTAGAGAGGGTGGGTTCTTACAATGCATCTGATCTCAGACGCACTATTAGAGAGGGTTAGGGCTCCTTACAATGCATCTGATCTCAGACGCGCTATTAGAGAGGGTTGGGGTTCCTTGCAATGCATCTGATCTCAGACGCGCTATTAGAGAGGTTTGGGGTTCCTTGCAATGCATCTGATCTCAGACGCGCTATTAGAGAGGGTTGGGGTTCCTTACAATGCATCTGATCTCAGACACACTATTAGAGAGGGTTAGGGCTCCTTACAATGCATCTGATCTCAGACGCGCTATTAGAGAGGGTTGGGGTTCCTTACAATGGATCTGATCTCAGACGCGCTATTAGAGAGGGTTGGGGTTCCTTACAATGCATCTGATCTCAGACGCACTATTATGCTGGGGCCATGGTGCCTTCGCCCGTGCAGAAACATGCACAGCCGTGATGTCACCCACGTGAAGCAGGTGTGTTTTGTGGCCAGTGGAGACGCACCATGCTGCTCCGGTGGGGGGCGTCCCTAGGGGCATTACGGAGCTGGTTCGCCCTCATTGGGCGAACCGCTCACGTGACCGGCCTGTCGCGCCAAGAATCAGTTTCAAATTATTTCTTGCGCAACGCGCTCCCTCTCACACCCGCATGCGCCTGCACGCTGCATGGACGCGATCACTGCCCTAAGGCAATCTGATCGCCTCCGCAAGGTCTGCGGCACCATGACCCCAGCCTTAGAGAGGGTTGGGGTTCCTTACAATGCATCTGATCTCAGGCGCACTATTAGAGAGGGTTGGGGTTCCTTACAATGCATCTGATCTCAGACACGGTATTAGAGAGGGTTGGGGTTCTTACAATGCATCTGATCTCAGACGCACTATTAGAGAGGGTTGGGGTTCCTTACAATGCATCTGATCTCAGACGCGCTATTAGAGAGGGTTGGGGTTCCTTACAATGCATCTGATCTCAGGCGCACTATTAGAGAGGGTTGGGGTTCCTTACAATGCATCTGATCTCAGACACGGTATTAGAGAGGGTTGGGGTTCTTACAATGCATCTGATCTCAGACGCACTATTAGAGAGGGTTGGGGTTCCTTACAATGCATCTGATCTCAGACGCACTATTAGAGAGGGTTGGGGTTCCTTACAATGCATCTGATCTCAGACACACTATTAGAGAGGGTTGGGGTTCCTTACAATGCATCTGATCTCAGACGCACTACTAGAGAGGGTTGGGGTTCCTTACAATGCATCTGATCTCAGACGCGGTATTAGAGAGGGTTGGGGTTCTTACAATGCATCTGATCTCAGACGCACTATTAGAGAGGGTTGGGGTTCCTCATAATTTTACATAGGATTCCTTAACCCCCACAAATTGGAAATCACTGATCTAGAACAAGAGAGTTGGGTATCTGGGACTGGTTGGAATGCTGACAGCTATAAACGTTCCTTTTCCAAACTGTTGCCCCCACAATGAAGTCTGGTTGAGTTTCCCCAATGACCTAGCTTTGGTTTAACAATGTGTGATATAAGCCTTTGCCCATCGCAAGATATAAGTGATGCGTCCTATCGAATTACTGTTATTGAAAAAGCGCAGTCAATAGCCTAATAATGAATGAGCCTATTGCACGTCAGCTTGGAAAATGTTCACTGTTGTAGAGGTGTCGCCAACCCACTGTATGACTCATTTCTCTAAGTGTTTAGAGCAGGGGGGTGCTCAACTCCAATCTTCAAGCTCCCCCAACAGGTCAAGTTTTCAGGATATACCTGCTTCAGCACAGGTGGCTCAATCAGACCCTGCTTCAGCACAGGTGGCTCATTCAATCCCTGCTTCAGCACAGGGGGCTCAATCAGCCCCTGCTTCAGCAGGAGCATCTGATTGAGCCACCTGTGCTGAAGCTGTGATATCCTGAAAAAACCTGACCTGTTGGGGGTTGGGGGCTTAAGGACTGGAGTTGAGCACCCCCAGCTTAGAGGAATTGTCTGGTCACACGGCTCCCTTTGACCGTGCTGGTTACTCACTAGGGGTATTTCTCACTGGTAGGTCTCCTGGCTGGGGTTTGCTTGCCTGTGTATCTCGGTGATGTTACAGGAGGAGGGACATACAAGGGATTTGTTCTCTGCTAGTGGAGGTATTATTATTCTCTCTCCTGCTCAATGCAGTTGTTGTGGAGGGCCTTCCAACAGGTTATGAAGATGAAAAGAAAAGCCGCAGGTGTCATTTGTTTGCTTTGATTTACACATCCCAGGTGCTGCAAGGTCAAACACAAAACCTTATGCTTTTAGCTCCCTGGGAAGTCTGGATAAATGCTGGACAAACGCCAGACTTAAAACAGTGTCTCATACTAGTAAAAAACAATAAAAATAATTGTCAACAGATTAAGATTTAGTTGCATGAATGAAATAAAATTCAAAAAAAGCAAGTCTTTTATTTTATTATTCTATACATAATGCAAGGACAGGTGAATTGAAATAAATACATAGTTCTTTGGTGTGTTTCATTCAGATTTAATTTAATAACCAATAAAAAAAGATTGTTAAAGAGCCCCAGAAACTATTCTTGGATTTGATTACGACACAAGAAAAAAAAAACGTTGTTAAGTACAGCAAAGGTGCAATTCCCGGGAGGGTCTGCATGTCGTCCACAGGTCCCCAAACCTCTTTCATTTATCCCATTGTTACATGTTATACAATGGTTGAGCTGCAGACAAGGATTCTGGGTAACGCAAATGAGTACCCAGTAGGCGTCACTTTTATCTACCTCTCCACCTTATTACATGCATTTCTTAGAGCTTTTGCCTGCTGTAATAAATAGCGTTCATGGCCAAACATGGAACAAGGAGTACATTGCCCTATACCAGGGGTGTGCAAACTGGATTTGCCAGGGGGGCGCGGCGGTTGCAGAGGCCCCCGCGCTCTTCCCTAAGGTGTTTAAATTAAATTCCGGGGCCTCTGCAACTTCCCTTACCTTGTCTTCGGTGATCCGTCACCATGGCAACAAATGGCGCTTCGGGTCACGTTACATTACGCCATGGCAACGTGACGTCACGTGACCCCGCAGCGTCATTTGACGCCGAAGACAAGGTAAGGAGGGGGGTGCGAGAAAAGGGGGAGAGCAGGCAAGGGGGGCGCAGACTGAAAAGTTGGCACCCCCTGCCCTACACAATACACTCCAGCATCCTATGCTTTGCTAAAATGTATCATATCGCAATACAAAGAAAGCAGAAAATGTTTCAGGGAATGTAACGCCTAAGAAAGTAGCCCGGACTAAAAAATGCAGAAAAAAGTCCAGAAACACTTGCTTTGTCTCCTCATCTTCTTTATTTTCTCTCTTTAGTAGTAAAAATGGCAGGTTTATAGTCTGATGCAATATGTAGCTGGCATAATCAATATTGAAAGAATTCAGTAACCCCGTCACAGAGGTCTGGCTTTATAACTATGCATTGCATGCCATCTTCGACTGAGCCACTGATTGAGCCACCTGTGCTGAAGCAGGGATATCCTGCAAACCTGAGCTGTTTGGTGGCCCTTGAGGACTGAAGTTGGTCCCCTCTGCCACAGAGTCTAGTAAGGCATTGCCAGGTATAAATTATAAGTATAATAACATTTCTAATACGGAAGAGAAGAACAATCTTTGGTATGGGTGCGACACATTAGCACAATACTATCTTTATGTCAAGAACGACAACATTTGTATAGATGTCTCACAATTGCAAAGAAATACTGTGTCTAACCGCAAACTCAGAAGCCTTAGTTAGACATGTCAAGCGAGACTCTGAGGGTTATTCATCTAGCTGCAATAGTGCAGATCGGGGGACTATCACATCTTAAAGCAGCAGTCTAAGCTGCTTTTTTTTGGGGGGAGGGGGTTCCTCTTTAATATGTGCATCAATACATTCCACACAATGATAAGTAATTAGCTAACTTGCCGATCGATCCGTTCTCCTGTGATCGATCAGCGAAGATTCGGCTCGGGGTTCACTAAATGGCTGTCAGTGCAGCAGAAGTAGTGAAATGTGAAGGAGTGAAGAGGACCAAAGATGCAAAGTTCTCTGGAGAAGCTCATGTGACCAGGCAGTCACTAGATACAATTGGTGCACTGCAAGAGAGAGGACAGGGCTCAAAAGGGGTGGTGCCAGAGCCTGTTTCAGAAGAGGAAGGGGATATGATTTTGTAAATGGTTGCTATAGAAACAAAAAATGCTTGCTACATTATAATACATTAAAAATGTAATTCAGAGTTGTTTTAAAAACAAAATGTTACAAGTATTTTCTCATAGTACAGATCTGATATATTTTAAAAAATATACACGTAGGATATTGCTTGGTCTGCAGATGTAAGGAATAACCTCCTTTGTATAGAAATGTGAAAATAAAGAGCTGAAAAGTGCAAAGAGCACATAGAGATCCACTCACAGGTATTCTCTTTTTTGCCAATTTTTTGCCATATTTGCCAATTTTTTGCAAATTGACGATGGACTGAAAAATGGATTTTAATTAACACAATACATTTTATTTTTCTATGAAAGAATTGGCATGCTGTAGTACTTTTTTTCTTGACAGTGTAAGATTAATACTAACTCCTGAGCTGATTCCTATACATAACTGATTCCGATACTTTGATCCAGATTTACCAAATTCCAGCAACTTGAAAAAATATGTTATCTCAAAAATGCTACCTACTCTACACTCTCATCCGTTCTTTAGTGGCTGATCTTTAATAAGACATAGAAGTTACAAATGTATATGCCGATGATAGTGAAAGAAGATAGAAGAATACACATGTTCTGTAGATCAATGTTGCAGGCAGATCAGAATATTTTTGATTCCCGAAGTCGTTAAGCAAATATATACAAATTAATCATTTGAGTAAACCCCTCTATATAGCCCCAGAATATTTCCAGCATAAAGGCATTATTTAATTCCATAAACCCGCAAATTGTTTAAAGGAGCAATCCGAGCTCTTTTTTAAAACAAAAAAAAAACATTTTTTTTCAGCCAGGAGTGAAGCGAGGGGACACCCATTAATTTGAGCTCTGGGGACACCCTGCTTTCAGAAATACTTACCTCCACAGTGGGTGCCGGTAGCTGCTCTGGCTGAGCTAGCTGGGCTTTAAAGATTAAAGCCCCCACGTCAAGCGAGCCAATAGGAAGCCGAACCTGATGACGTCACAGCTTCCTATTGGTCCGCAGGACATGGAGGGCTTTGAAACTCCGCCATAATGTGAACTCTGTGAGCCGAGCAGATCGGCTACCGTCACTTACTACGGAGGTAGGTATCTCCGCAATCAGGGGGGCCCCAGACCTCAAATTAACGGGGTTCAATCCTGTGTAGAAAAAAATATATAGGCTAAAAAAAAAAGAGCTTAGATTGTCATTGGTTTGGATTGGATTGGTTTTAATAGAGTCTATAATATGTTAATCCAGATAAGTAAACATGTTTATTGCAGAAAAACTGCATTTTCTTTGCCAATCCATTTCAACAGGGGGGGAAAAAAAACTGCTTTTGTACTTTAACATAGTGTTTTTAATTTTCGCACACAGCTGTGGCAATTAGAAAGTGTATTTAATGGAGTGTCATGTTAATTGTTTTCAGAGTTAACCAATTTCTCCGTTTAATTGTCAATTGATTAACCTATTGAAATGTTAAGTGAGTCAGTTTCCTTCCAGAGCAAACAGCAGTAGCATATTGTAGCTTCATCAGCTGGAGGGAGCAGTCATTCGCTAGACTCAATGTGCTGGTATTTTTTCTGCACCTCCCTGAGCTTTTAATTAGATGAACCAATTTGACATGTTTTTGTCATCTGTTGCAAAGGTTATCAGCGCTGTAGCTGACCTGTGGAGGGAAGGCTGAGCCTGGCAGGTTTAATGGAAAAGGGTTGCATCTAAATATGGCTGTTGTACTTGATTGCATTGTGATGGTAATTAGCTGGTGACTTTGCCTTCCTCACTGTTTTTGTAGCCTTAACTATGCAATCAGATGTTTCCTCTGTCATATATATGCACTTATTAAGCACTCATTGGGTCCTAATATACATGACAAAGGGAAGAGTTTCTTAAGGCTAATACTACACTATGTAGATTGTGGTGCTATTAAGCCATTACAAAGATGGTAGGTAGCCTGCAGCACGCTGAAAAAGGGACTTAACAAGAATTCTGGCTGCTTCCAACAGATATTTAAGCTGCTTGATTTTTTTTTTTTACTTTTTCCTACATCGCAAGTCACTTTGTCACACCAATTTTACAATAATTTCAAATGCCACAGGTGTTTAAACTGGCGCAAATGCACTGCGACCCTTGGTAACGAACCATTATGCCAGGGGTTCTCAACTCCAGATCTCAAGACCGTCCCAACAGGTCAGCTTTTCAGGATATTCCAGCTTCAGCACAGGTGGCTCAATCAGTGGCTCAGTCAAAGACTGAGCCACTGATTGAGCATCCTGTGCTGAAGCAGTGACTGATTGAGCCACCTGTGCTGAAGCAGGGACTGATTGGGCCACCTGTGCTGAAGCAGGGACTGATTGGGCCACCTGTGCTGAAGCAGGGACTGATTGAGCCACCTGTACTGAAGCAGGGACTGATTGAGACACCTGTTTCGGGGTCTTGAAGACTGGAGTTGAGAACCCCTGCATGATGCCATGAGTAGCAATGTGCTGTGTGTCCTTGATACGTCAAACACCTCCATACAGGAAACGCCGTTACCAGTGATGATGTCATGTTTGCGGTAGACAGAAAAAAATTGGCTGATTGCCACCCAATCTGGTTCTCCACAGTCTCGTAGCGGGTCTCGCCTGCTAATGGTTTCCCCTTATTCATGCTTAAATCGTCGCATTTTCTCTGTGAAAGGGGGCATACTTTGCAAGAGTTTGTGCGCCATTTAATATCTCTGAAAATGGCGTCTCGCATTGTAGAAGCGTGTCCCATCAGTTGCGTGATGCTTTCTTGTGCAGCTGTGGCTCAGTTGGTAAACAGCTTTAAATCCCAACATCTTTTCACTCTCGACACAGTGAATTGAAATAAAGTGCATGTAAGTGCCGCTGGCTGGCAACAGTATGCAAGGGTATTTACTAGGATCAAGACCTCCATAAAGAAGATAGGTGTAACGAATAGACAGGCCACACGTATAAGAAAGGTTTGTCCAATTCTTTTACTCAACATGGCTCTTTTAAAGCTGCAGACCAAGCAATATCTACATGGGTATTTTTTAAAAATCAGTTCTGTACTATGAGAAAATACTTGTAGCATTAAAAAAAAAAAAAAACAACAATTCTGAATTACATTTGGAATGTATTATAATGTAACAAGCCTTTTTTGTTTCTATAGCAACCATTTACAAAGTCACATCCCCTTCCTCTTCTGAAACAGGCTGCGGCACACCCCTTTTTGAGCCCTGCACTCTCTCTAGCAGTGCACCAATTGTATCTAGTGACTGCCTGGTCACATGATCTTCCCCACAGAACTTTGCATCTTTTGTCCTCTCCTGCTGCACTAACAGCCATTTAGTGAACCCCCGAGCCGAATCTTCGCCGATCGATCACAGGAGAACGGAACAATCGGCAACTTAGCTAATTACTTATCATTATCTGGATTGTATTGATGCGCGTATTAAAGGGTAATTTGTATTTTTTCAACGGCAGCTTGGACAGCTGCTTTAAAGAAAGATGAAGACTCAAATACTAAGCCTGGGGTTTGTGTTGTGACGTCTGAAAATATGTAGTCAAACATTCTATATTATTCTTTTGATTATAGTAAAATGGTAAACTAATATTGCCCCGATTCTTTTCATTTATAACATCTATACATATATTTATGGCAACGAAGGATGGGAAGCCGTGCTGGTCTCTTCTTCCATGTGGTGCTGGAAATGGGATTTTTGGACTCTGGATATGGCTAAATCCATCAATGTTATTATGAGCTGCCTGCCACAAGCAACATGGCTGCTTCCTGGCACAAGCAACATAGCTGCTTCCTGCCACAAGCAACATGGCTGCTTCCGGCCTCCAAGGCGGAGCTTCCTCCCTTTTACCTTGCCACCTCATACATCCGACCGCTGATTGGCTCGCAAAGTGGGCGGGGCCCGATTATAAGGCGAGTATGTACTTTTAAACTTAATTTTATTGGGGGGAAAAAACGCCTTATAATCAGGTAAAACCAGTCATTTCAAGTGTGAAACATTCGAAATAAATCAATCTTACAAAAAAAAAACATTTTTCAATAGAACATTTAAAAGATAATATTACTGAAATACATTATAAAATGTATTTTGCAGACACAGTCCCTGCCCCGCAGAGCTTACAATCTGTTTTTGGTGCCTGAGGCACAGGGAGATAAAGTGACTTGCCCAAGGTCACAAGGAGCCGACACCGGGAATTGAACCAGGTTCCCCTGCTTCACACTCAGTGCCAGTCAGTGTCTTTGCTCACTGAGCCGCTCCTCTTTGCTTGCTTATGACGTGCTGTTTCTAGCACACGGCACCTTGCTAGAAGAAGCTGAAACTTAACATAAACTTCTGGGTTGAAGAGAGAAAGAGGTGGCCCGACCAAGTTCATGAAGAGTATGTTTCGTGGGTGTTCCACATTAAGACGTGTGCGTTGGTGGCAACGTTGGTGGCGTCGCTGCGGTTCAGAAGGACAAGGAGGCGTCCGCCACGTGTAAGTGCCATGGGGCAGCGGATTTTCAAATCCGCCGCTGGGTGCCGGAGACAGTAAAGTTGGCTACATGATTATCTGTCCGAACAATAGTTAATTACTGGGTCTATAGGTGATGTCTGGAGGTTATTTTATCATTAAAAGAAAAAGAAATATATCTAAAAAGAAAAAAGGTACATATATAATTTGAATTCGCCAATTTTCTTCTTTCATCGCCATTTTTTTCTGATCTCTGAAACAAAGGGGAAGCCATCACCCCACATCCCCCCATATCCCTCCGCATCCTCCCACATCCCTCCGCATCCTCCCACATCCCCCGCATCCCTCCGCTTCCCTCCGCTTCCCTCCGCATCCTCCCACATCCCCCACATCCCCCCACATCCCTCCGCATCCCCCCACATCCCCCCGCATCCCTCCGCATCCTCCCGCATCCTCCCACATCCCCCCGCATCCCTCCGTATCCCTCCACATCCCCCCGCATCCCTCCGCATCCTCCCACATCCTCCCACATCCCTCCGCATCCTCAGGATGTGGGGGGATGCAGTGAGGTTGTCTTCGGGAGTGGAGGGATGCGGTGGGAAATGTTGGCGGATGCGGATGTGTGAGGGTTGGGGCTGTGGTCGTAGTTGGGCGGAGCGATGTGGGTAGTGGGTGGGGGCCGGGATTGTGAGGATGTTGGGGGACATCGGGAAATGTTGGGGGATGGGGGAGGATCTTGATGATGTTTTAGGGGGGGGATTGGTGGGGGAGATCGCAGACGGGCTGGGGAGGATTTGGGGGAGTATGCCGGGAAGTGCATGCAAGGTATTGTAGAGGATGCGGGGTGATTTTGTGGATGTTGGCGGATGGGCATGGATTGTGGGAGGATGCAGTGTTCAGTGGGAGGAGTGTGGGGTTGTGGGGGGATGTGGAGGATTCGAGCTGATGTCGGGGGATGTGGGGGATGCAACGGGGTGGTGCGGGATGTGGAGGCTATTTGTGGGGATGTCAGTAATGTGCAGGATGTTGGAGAATGCCGGTCTGGAGTTGGAGATGTGTGGGATGCCGGATTTGCGGATTTGCGGATGTGGAGGAGTGGGGGATGCAGGAATGTTGGGGGGGACTTTGGGATGGATGCGGGGGGAATTTGGGGGATGTGGGAGGAGGTGGGAGGATGTGGGGGGATGTGGGGGGATTTGCAGGGATGTGCGGGGATGTGGGAGGATGTAGGGGATGCTGGGGACTGTGGGGAGATTGGGGGATCCTAGGATTGCGGCGGATTGGAGGATGCGGGTGGGGATGTGGGGATGCATGGGTGATGTGGCCGGATGTGGGGGGATGCAGTGATTGCGGGGGATGTGGTAAGATGTGGGGGATTTGGAAGATGCGAGGGATGTGTGGGTGTTGTAGGAGGTGGGGGAATCGGAAAGATGTGGGGGATGCAGGGTGTGCGTGATTGGGAGAGTGGGGGATGCGGGAAGATGTGGGGGGATGTGGGAGGATGTGGGGGGCGTGGGGGATGTGGAGGGATGTGGGGGATGCCATGATGATTGGGGGGGGGTTGTGGGGATGTGGAAGGATGCAGGGGTATGTTGGCTGATCAGGGTATTGGGGCAGGAGTGCGGGGGGAACATGAGGGATTTGTGAGGATTGGGTGGATGCCGGAATGAATGGGGGGTGGGGGGTGGGGGATGTGGAGGATGCAGGGTGATGTGGGATGTATGCGGGGGGATTGGGAGGATGCATGGAAAAACAAACCAAAAAAAATGTGGGAGGATGCAGGGGGATGTGGGATGATTGGGGGATGTGGGAGAGGTGCGGGGGGATTGGGTAGGATTCAGGTGGGGTGGGAGGATGCGGGGCGCTGTGGAGGGAATCTTGGGGACCATGGGGATGTGGGAGGATTGGCGGGGACTGGGGGCTGAGTGGGAGTGATGCGGATGGATGTGGTGGGGGATGTGGGGTAGGCTAGCGGTGAGTGATTGTGGCGATGGTGGGGGGATGCAGAGGGATGTGTGGGGTGGTTGGGGGAGTAGTGGAGGATGTGGGGGAATGTGGGTTGATTTGTGAGGATGCGGAGGATTGCGGGGGATGTGGGAGAATGCAGGGGATGTGGTCGAATGCGGGGGAATGTGTGGAGGATGTTGTAGGATGGCCGGGGATGGTGGTAAGTGTGGTGGGATAGTGGAGGATGGCCTGGGGATTTGGGGCGGTGTCTTTGGCGGATTGCGAGGGAGACTGGGGTATTGGGCAGGATTCGGAGGGCTGTGGTGAGTGATGTGGGAGGATTGCGAGGGAGCGGGGGGCATGTGGAGGATACTAGGATGCATGGGGGATGATGGGAGGATGCTGTCGAGTATGCGTGATGGATGGTGTCGGGGGATTGGGGTATGCGGAGGGAATTGGGTGGGATGTGGGGGATGTGGGATATTCGGAGTAAGCGGAGGGAAAGCGAGGGAATGCGGGGATGTGGGAGGATCGGGGATGTGGGAGGATGCGGAGGTATTGGGTGGGAGTGTGGGTGATGGCTTCCCCTTTGTTTCAAGATCCAGAAAAATGCGATTACAGAAGAAAATTGCGAATTCAAATTATATTGTACTTTTTTTCTTTTTTAGATATATTTCTTTTTCTTTTAATGATAAAAATAACCTCCAGACATCACTATATATCCCATTAATTAACTATTGTTCGGACCTTGATAATCATGTAGTGCCAACTTAACTGTCCTCCCACCCAGGCGCCGGATTTGAAAAATCCTGCCCCATGGCAGCGTACAACCACACACGGCGGACGCCTCCTGTCCTTCTGACCGCAGCGACGCCACCCGCACGTTGCCCACAACCCAACGCACACGTCTTAATGGGAACACCCACAAACATATCTTCATAACTTGTGGTCGGGCCACCTCTTTCTCTGCTCACCATAAGTTCTTGTTAGTTTCAGCTTCCTTCTTCCTTCTACTAGCAAGGTGGCCTGGTGCTAGAAACAGCCTCATAAGCAAGCAAAGATGACGGCTCATTGAGCAAGACCAACTGCTGCACTGATGTGAAAGCAAGGGAACCTGGTTCAAATTCCCTCCCTGTGTGCCGTGCTCCCTTGTGCCCTTGGTCAAGTCACTTTATCCCACTTCCCTGTGGGCCTCAAGGCACCACAAACAGATTGTAAGCCTGCGGGGTGGCAGGACTGTGTTCTGCCAAAATAACATTTTATAATGTTTCATTAATATATCTTTTAATGTCTAATTGAATAAATGTTTGTTTTTTGTAAATTTGATTTATTTCGAATGTTTCACCTCACACACTTGAAATGACTGTTTTTACCTGATTATAGGCGGTTTTTTTTTTTTTTTTTGATTTTCTTTTTTTTTAATTGTTTTTTTTTTTTTTGTTTTCAATTTTCATTTTTTTGTTTTTTTTGTTTTTTTTCCCTTCCCCGGTTTACGCCCTGTCTCACTTTTTATTTTTAGATATTGTTTTTTTTTCCAATTTTCCTGGTTTTTTTTTTTTTTTTTTTTTTATTTTTATTAAATTTTTTTGTTATTTTGTTTTTTTTTTTTTTTTTATTTTTGTTTTTTTTTATTCTCCACCGCCGATTTTAGATTGTTGTATTTTTTTTATTTTATCTTCCGACCTCCATTAACTGTTTATTTTTTAGTTTAAGTTCTTAGTGGTTTTACCAGCGCCCCATAACAATTAAAGTAACAAGTACCACTACTCCATCACTTTATACTGAATCGTTGGGAGGCTCAGCCACCCTCCCACCTTTTCGGCCAATCAGCGGTCAGTGAATGTCTTAGTTGCAAGTTAAAAGGGAGGAAGGCTCCGCCTTTGAGGCTCGAGCGCCATTTTGCTTGTGGCAGAAGCAGTCTATTTTTGCCTGGTTCCATTAGTGGTGTGCCGCCATGAAGGGGATCCATTTTGCTTGTGGCAGGCAGCTCATAATAACATTGAACTTGGATTAGCCATATCCAAGCAGTCCAAAAATCCCATTTTCCCCATTTCCTCCCACACCCATGGAAGAAGCGACCAGCACGGCTTCCCATCCTTCTTTGCCCATAAATATATGTATAAATGGTTATAATGAAAAGCATCGGGAGCAATATTCGTTTAAACATTTTACTATAATCAACAGAATAATATAGGAAATTTTGACTACATATTTTCAGACGTCACAACACCAAAACGCCACGGCTTATTATTGAGTCGTCTCTTTCCTTAAAGCAGCTGTCCAGCGGGCCGTTGAAAAATAAAATTTACGCCTTGTAAAATAATCCGCGCATCATACCATACCAGATAAGATAATTATTAGCTAAGTTGCCGATTGTTCCGTTCCCCGGTGTCGATCGGCGGAAGATTCGTTGCTCGGGCGGGTGGGTGTGGTCACTAATGGCTGTTAGTAGGTCGTCATGAGAGGTACAAAAGCTATGCAAAGTTCTGTTGGGGAATCATGTGACCGATGCAGTCACTAGCTCAATTGGTGCAACTGCTAGAGAGAAGTGCATGGCTTCAAAGGTGTGTCCGCAGCCTTTTTCATAAGGAGGAAGGGGATTTTACTTTGGTAAACTGGTTCTATAGAAACACAACACAAGGCTTGTTACATTAAATACTTCCAAATTAATTCAGAATTGTTGGTTTTTTTTTTTTTTTAATGCTCCACGTATTTTTTCTCATAGTACACACTGAATTTTTTTAAAAAAATACACATGTAGATTTGACTTGGTCTGCGCTCTTAAAGCGAGCCTGTTGAGTCAAAAGAATTGGGACAAAACCAAAACACCTTTCTTATAGTGTGGCCCTGTCTATTCGTTACAAACCTATTCTTTATTGGAGGTCTTGACCTATACATACCCTTGCATACTGTTGCCCAGCCAGCGGCACTGTACATGCACTTTATTTCAATTCACTGTGTCGAAGTAGAAAAGATGTTGGATTTAAAAGCTGTTTACCAACTGGCCACAGCTGCAACAGAAAGCATCACTCACTGATGGACCTCCTTCTACAATCGAGCCGCCATTTTTCAGAGATAATTAAATGGCGCACAAAACTCTTGCCAAGGAAGTATTCCCCCTTTCCCAAGAATGCGACGATTTAATCATGATAACACAGGGGAACCCATTAGCAATGCTAGACCCGCTACGAAAGACTGTGGAGTAACCAGATTTGGTTGCACTGCAGCCACTTTTTTTTCTGTCTACCTCAAACATGGACATCATCACTGGTACGCGTTTCCTTATGGGGTGTTTTGAACGTATCCAAGGACCACAGCACCTTGCTACTCATGGCATCATGCAGGGGTCTCAACTCCATCTCAAGACCCGAAACAGGTGTGCTCAATCAGTCCCTGCTTCAGTAACAGGTGGTCATCATCCCTGCTTCAGCACAGGTGGCCCAATCGTCCCTGCTTCAGCACAGTTGGCCCAATCAAGCAGAGGTCCCTGCTTTCAGCACAGGTGCTCAATCAGTCCACTGCTTTCAGCACCGATGCTCAACAGTGGCTCAGTCCTTTGACTGAGCCACTGATGAGAGCCACCGGTGCTGAAGCTGGAATTATCCTGAAAACTGACCTGTTTGGTACGTCTTAGGTCTGGAGTTTAGAAACTCCCTGTCATAATGGTTCTTACCCGAAGGTCCGCAGTGCATTGCGCCAGTTTACACACCTGTGGCATTTGAAATTATTGGTAAAATGGTGTTAACAAAGTGACTTGCATGTTAGGAAAAAGTAAAAAAAAAAAATCCACGCAAGCTTAATATCTGTTGAGAAGCATCCAGAATCTTGTTAAGTCCCTTGTCAGCGTGCTGCAGCTGACCTATCCATCTTTGTAATGCTTAATAACACCACAATCTAAGATAGTGTAGTTTACCTTAAGAACTCTTCCCTTTGTCATGTATTAGGACCCCATGAGTGCTTATAATGCATATATATGACAGAGGAAGACATCTTATTGGCAGCAGTTAAGTCTAACAAAAACAGTGAGAAGTCAAATCACCGCTAATTACCATCCAGATTATGCAATAAGTACTATCAGCCATATTTAGATGGCCAAACCTTTCTCCATTAAACCTGCAGCTTCAGCCTCCCTCCCAGGGCAGGCTACAGCGCGGATCAACCTTTGCACAATGACAAAAAACTGTCAAATGTTTCATCTAATTAAAGCTCAGGGCGGTGACAAAAAATACTCAGCACAAGTTGAGTCTAGCAATGACTGCTTTGTAGCTCCCCCCCTCCATCTGATGAAGCAACAATATGCTACTTACTGCGTTTGCTCTGAGAAGAAACTGCTCACCTTAACGTTCCTAGTTAATCAAGTTACACTTAACGGATAATTTTTGGTTAACTTCTCTGAAAACAATTAACATACAACCTATAAGACACTACTCCATTA
This sequence comes from Ascaphus truei, assembly GCA_036426205.1. Taxonomy (NCBI): domain Eukaryota; kingdom Metazoa; phylum Chordata; class Amphibia; order Anura; family Ascaphidae; genus Ascaphus; species Ascaphus truei. Next base: position 41,219,417 of record CM071575.1, read on the forward strand.
AATACACTTTCCTTTGCCACAGCTGTGTGCGAAAATTAAAAACACACTCATGTTAAAGTACAAACAAGCAGTTTTTTTATTCCCCCCCTGTGTGAAAATGGACATGTAGGCAAGAGAAAATGCAGTTTTTTTTGTTTCTGCAAATAAACAGTTTTAACAACTTAATAGTCGCTGGATTAACATATATATAAAAATAGACTCTATTAAAACCAATACATACCCAACCCATGAACATCTAAATCTAAAAGATGCCTTTTTTTTTCAAAAAGGCTCCTTTTTTTTTTTTTACCGCTCATAATTTTTTTTTTCCTAACACAAGGATTGACCCCGTTAATTGAGGGCGGGGGCCCCCCCTGATTTTTAGCGAGATAACCTACCAAGCGGAAAGGGGGCGGCGCCCCTGAACCTCTACCTCCGTAGTTAGTTACGGGTAGGCCGGTCTTACTCGTCGTCACTCAAGTTCACATTATGGGGCGGAGTGTTCAAAGCCATTCATTTCCTCCTGGCGGACCAATAGGAAAGTATGTGACGTCCTCAGGATCATGTCGCTTCCTACTTGGCCCTCTTTTACGTTGGGGCTTAATCTTTAACAAAAAGTGCAAGCCCCGCTAGCCTCATGCCCGAGCAGGCTCTACGCAACCCCCCCCGAAACCAAAAAAAAGGAACTCCGCGTGGAGGTAAAGTATTTCTGACAGCGGGTTTCCCCGAGAGCTCAAATTACTGGTTGTCCCCTACCCCCTCCTCCTCAAGTCACAGCGTCCCTGTAGGGCTAGCCCCCAAACCATCTGTGGTTTTTTTTTTCTGTTTCACCTTCCACCCCCTTCCACACAACAACGCTCGCTCGCCTTGCTTCCTTTACAAACACAACCCATCCTTCCCACCCCCCCACCCCCCACTCCCCCCCTCCACCACCCCCCCCCTCCCCCCACCCCGCCACCCGTCAACCCCTCCCCTCTTGCCACCCAGCACCGAACCAACACATGAAGCAACAAACCAACAGCCACCATGGGCTGAAGAGCTGGGTAGGTTTGCGGGTTTTGGAATTAAATATGCCGTTTTCTGATGAAATATTCTGATGGCTATATAGAGGGTTTTAACTCAAATGATTAATTTGTTATATTTGCTTAAGAACTATCGGGAATCAAATAATATTCTAACTCTGCCTGCAACATCGTGATCTACCGCAACATGTGTATTCTTCTATCTTCTTTCAGACTAATTCATGCATTACATTTTTAACTTCTATGTCTTATTAAGATCAGCCACTAAAGAACGGTTGAGTATGTAGTTAGGTGCGGATGTTGAGATAACATATTTTTTCAAGTGTGTGGAATTTGGTGAAAGTCTGGATCAAAGATCGGGAAATCAGTTAGTATAGGAATCAGCTCAGGAGTTAGTATTATCTTACATGTCAAGAAAAAAAGTACGTACAGCATAGCCAATTCTTTCATAGAAAAATAAAATGTTTGTGTAATTAAATCCATTTTTCAGTCCATCGTACATTTGCAAAAATGGCAATATGGCAAAAAAATTGGCAAAAAAGAGAAACCTGTGAGTGGATCTCTTGGCTCTTTGCAACTTTTCAGCTCTTTATTTCACCATCTTTCATATACAAAACGGAGTTTTTCTCTTACATCTGCAGACCAAAGCAATATCCTACGCCTCTAGTATATTTTTTTAAAATAGATCAGATTTACTATGAGAAATCTTGTACAAGTTTGTTTTTAAAAACACTGCTGAATTACATGTTTAATGTATATAATGTACAAGCATTTTTTGTTTCTATAGCAACCATTTACAAAATCATATCCCCTTCCTCTTCGGAAACAGGCTCTGGCAACCACCCCTTTGAGCCCTGTCCTCTTCTGCAGTGCACAATTGTATCTATGACTCGCATGGTCACCATGAGCTTTCTCTCAGAGACCTTTGACATCGTTTGGTCCTCTTCATCTCTCACATTTCACTATTAGGCTGCAACTGACAGCCATTTAGTGAAACCACCCGAGCCGAATCTTCAGCTGACGTCAGCAGAGCAACGGACGACGGCACAGTTAGCTAATTATTATACATTGTGTGGATGTATGATGCACATATTAAAGAGGAAACCCCTCCCCCCAAAAACAAGGCAGCTTAGAACTGCGCTTAAAGGGAGATGTGATAGTCCCCCGGAATCTTGCACTATTGCAAGCTAGATGAATAACCCCAGAGTCTCGCTTGACATGTCATACTAAGGCTCGAGTTTGCTGTTAGACACAGTACTTTCTTATGGCAATTGTGAGAGCATCTAACCCCAAAATGTTGTCGTTCTTGACCATAAAGATAGTATTAGTGCTAATCAGTGTCAGCGACCCTCTAGCAAAGATTGTTACTTCTCTCCGTACTTAGGAAGGGAGATGTTTTGGGATACTATAATTTATTAACCTGGCAAATGCCTTCGACTCTGTGCAGAGGGGGATACCAACTTCAGTCCTACGATGGCCACCAAACAGCATCTAAGTGTTTGCAGATCTCGGTGCTTAAGCGACAGTGGGCTCAATCAGTGGCTCAGCGAAGATTGGCAAATGCAAGTGCATAGTTATAAAGCCAGACCTCTGTGGGGGTTACTGAATTTCTTTCAATATTGAATTATGGCCGCCTACACATTGCATCACTATAACACTGCCCCATGTTTTACGACTAAGAGAGAGAAATAGAAGAGTGAGGAGACAAAGCAAGTTTTACTGGAACTTTTATCTTGCAGTTTGTTAGCCGGCTACTTTCGTAGGACGTTACATTCCGCTGAAAAATTTTCACTGCTTTCTATTTGTATTTGCGAATTATGATTACAATTAGAGCAAAGCAAGGATGCCTGGGAGTGTAGTGTGTAGGGCAGGGGTGCCAACTTTTCAGTCTGCGCCCCCCCCTTGCTGCTCCCATTTTTCCCCTCTTTTTCGCACCCACCCCCCTCCTTACCTTGGTCTTAACGTTCATGGCTCCCGTGCGATGGGTCACGTTACGTCTACGTTGCAGGCGTAAGTAACGTGACCCGAAGCGCCGATTTTGTTGCACATAGGAGGGGGATCAGAAGACAAAAGGTACGGGACAGTTGCACGATGGCCCCCCGGAATTTATTTAAACACCTTAGGGACATGAGCGGCGGGGTCCTCTGCAACCGCCGCGCCCCCACACCCCTGGCCAAATCCGTTTGCACACCCCTGGTAATAGGGCATGTATCCTTGTGTTCCATGTTGGCCAGGGTTGACGCTACTTTATTACAGGCAGGCAAGGGAAGCTCTAAGAAATGCATGTAATAAGGTGGAGAGGTAATAAAGTTGACCTACTGGGTAACTTTTGCGTACCCAGATCCTTGTCTGCAGCTCAAGGCCATTGTTTAGTAACATGTATCATGGGTAAATGAAAGAGGGTTGGGGACCTGTGGACGACAGCAGGACCCTTGGATCCGGGAATGTGCAACTTATGCTTAACAAACGTTTTTTTTTTTCTTGTGTCGTATCAATCCAGAATAGTTTCTGGGGCTTCGTAAAATCTTTTTTCTGGTATTAAAGTAAATCTGATGAAACACACCAAAGAACATGTATTGATTTCAATTCACACTGTCCTTGCAATTATGTATAGAATAATACAAATAAAAGACTTTGCTTTTTTTGAATTTATTTCATTCTATGCAACTACAATTCTTATCTCTTTGACCAATTATTTTTATTGTTTTTTACTAGATATGAGGACACATGTTTTAAGTCTGGCGTTTTGTCCGCATTTCTCGAGCAGCAGTCCCAGGGCAGCTTAAAGCAGAAGGTTTTTGGTTTGACCTTGGCAGCACCTGGGAGGTGTTAATCAACAGCAAACCAAATGACACTAGGCGGGGGCTTTTCTTTTCATCTCTCATACCTGTTGAAGGCCCTCACAACAAACAACTGCATTGAGCAGGAGAGAGACTAATAATACCTCCACTAGCAAGAAACCAAAATCCCTTGTATGTCCCTCCCCTGTAACCATCACCGAGATACACAGGCAAGCAAACCCCCGAGCCCAGGAGAACCTACCAGTGAGAAAGAACCCTCCGTGAGTAACCGCACGGTCAAAAGGGAGCCGTGTGACCAGACATTCCTCTAAGCCTGGGGTGCTCAACCCATTCCTAGAGGCCCTCAACCCACACAGGTCAGGTTTTTTCCGGATATCAACAGCTTCTCATCGACAGGTGGCTCAAATCAGATGCTCCTGCTGAAGCAGGGCTGGATTGAGCCCCTGTTCGAAGCAGGGATTGAGGATAGCCACCTGTGCTGACGCAGGTTCTGATTGAGCCCACCGTGCTGAAGCAGGTATTCTGAAACTTGACTGTTGGAGGAGCTTAGATTGGAGTTGAGCACCCCCCTGCTCTAAACACTTAGAGGAAATGAGTCTACATGGGTTGGCGACCACTCTACAACAGTGAAACATTTTCCACAGTCTGACGTGCAATTCTCTTCATCTATGTAGGCTATTGACTTGCGGCTTTATTTTTCAATAACACTTAATATGATAAGGACCATACTTAATCTCTTGCGATGGGCAAGGCTTATATCAAGACAATTGTTTAAACCAAAGCCTAGGTCTTGGGGAACTCAACCGACGTTCCATTGTCGGGGTGCAACAGTTTGGAAAGGAACGTTTATAGGCTGTCAGCATTCCAAAACAGTCCAGATACCCAACTCTCTGTTCTAGGATCAGTGTTTTCGCAATTTGTGGGGGTTAAGGAATCCATGTATTTAAATTATGAGGAACCCCCAACCCTCTCGTATAGTGGTCTGAATCAGATGGCAACGTAATTAGGAAGAACCCCAAACCCTCTCTAATACCCACGCAAGAAAATCAGAACACAGTTGAGATCGACCTTCTGGCAGTGCTTAAGGAACCCCAACCCTCTCTAGTAGGCGTCTGAGATTCAAGATCATTGTAAGGAACCCACAAGGCCCTCTCATAATATGTGTCTGAGATCAGATGCATTGTAAGGACGCCAACCCCTCTTAATGTGCGTCCTGAGATCAGATGCATGGGTGAAAGGAAACCCCAACCCTGGCCTGCTATGATGCGTCTGAGATTATGCTGTAAGGAACCCAACCCTCTCTACTAGTGCGTCTTAGTCAGATGATTGTAGAACCCCACACCCTCTCTAATACCGGTATGAGATGCAGATGCATTGTAAAGGAATCGCCCAACCCTCCTAATAGTGCGCCTGGATCAGTATGCATTGGTAACGGAACACCCCCAGGACCTCTCTAGATTCAGCGTCTGAGGTCAATGCATTGTAAGGAACCCCAACCCTCTCTCCTATAGTGGTCTGAGATCAATGATTGTACAAACCCCCAACCCTCTCTAATACCCAAGTGTCTGAGATCAGATGCATTGTAAGGAACCCCAACCCTCGCCTAATAGTGCGCCTGAGATCAAGCTGTTAAGGAACCCAACCCATCTCTAAGGCGGGGTCATGGTGCCGCAGACCTTGCGGAGGCGATCAGATTGCCCTTAGGGCAGTGATAGCGTCCATGCAGGTGCAAGGCGCATGCGGGGATGTGAGAGGTGAGTCAGGAGTTGCGCAAGTAAATAATTTGACTGAGTTCTTGGAGCGCGCAGGCCGGTCACGTGAGCGGGTCGCCAATGAGGCGAACCAGCTCCGTAATGCTCACTCGGACGCCCCCCACCGAGCAGAATGGTGCGTCTCCACTGGGCACAAAACACACCTGACTCACGTGGGGTGACATCACGGCGATGTGCAGTTTTCTGCACAGGCGAAGGCACCCTGGCCCCAGTACATCAGTGCGTCTAGGAGGATCAGATGCTTGTACAGGAACCCCCAACCCTCTCTAATAGCGCCGTCGATGATCATCCATAGTGTAACGGAACCCAGCACCCTCTAATAGCGCATCTGAGATCAGATGCACTTGTAAGGCCCTAACCCTCTCTAATAAGTTGGCTGACGAATCAGATGCATGTAGAGGAACCCAACCCTCTCTAATAGCGCGTTGAGAGATCCAAAGATGCATGTAAGGAACCCAACCCCTCGATAGCACGTCTGAAGATCAGATGTTCATTGTAGGAAGCGACCCAACCCTCCTACTAATCACGTCTGAGTGACGATGCATTGGTAAGGAACCCCCACCCTCTTAAATAGGCGCTCTGAGATCAAATACCATTGTAAGTAACCCCACCCTCCTCTATAGCGCGTTGATCAGATGTTGTAGGAGCCCTAACCCCTCTAAATAGATGGTCTGAGATCAATGCAATTGTAGAACGCGGCGACCCCAACCCTCTCTGAATCGCGCGTCTGATATCAAATGCATGTAAGAACCCCACCTCTCTAATAGCACGTCTGACGATCAGAATGCATATGTAAGGAACCCCAAACCCTCTCTAATAGCATCGTCGGAGTATCAATGCTTGTAAGGAACAACCCAACCCTCTCTAATAGCAAACGTCTGAGATCAGATTGCACATGTCAATTCTTCTTTTCGTATTTGGGTAACAATTTGTTAAAAAGACGCAACATTACAAGGATCCCTTTAGAGAGCCCTGGGGAACACCTAGGGGTTCTAGGAACCCTGGTTGAGAACAACTGTTCTATACGACCGATCCCTGTACCACCTACAGCATTGCTTCCTCTGGGTCTCTGTTGCTGATGTTGCAGCCCAGGTAGTTGCCTTTAGAGCAGGTTGGCAACCTATATTTCAAAATGGTAGCCAAAGGGTCTGGCGAAGGAAGAATGGGAAATATAGCCACAAAACACACGTGTTAAAAATTAAGAACGTTTGCCTACTATCGACATCTTAAACAGGACCACATCTGTTTAGAAGCTTTACTCAAAACATGGCACCTTTGTACAACTTGGACTTCTCAGTTACAACCTGCCTGAGACTGCAAATGATGAAAATTCTTCAAATTGAAAAGATGTAAGAACAATTTAATGTGACAATCCTTCTTTTCTGACAAGTATGCAGAACCAGATTGGGCTGGATAAGCTCTATCAATTCACATCTTGATGCCAGCCTCCAATTGACATCACAAATTCGAGATCTGTATTTTGACTTGACGAATCTCATCATAGAGAACGTCGATTCACACACCCACGTTTACCGAGAAGGCCACGCACTGACAAATCGTATATTGGAATGCACTGTTTTCAACGTTTGAGACTGGTGGTAAGTCAGTCAATAGATTTTCCACATGTCTGTGCAGAAAGAATTCAGTAGCATGTTCAATGTCCGACTGTGAAGAGAAAGCAATTATCTTCAAGCCCGCGCTTTTCCAACGACAGAAGTTGGAATTCTTTGCTGCAATTTGTAATATCAAAGTGGAATGGATCACGACCAAGCATTTAATGCAATTTGAATCATTGAAATCGAACAACTTGATTCAAAATTTCTGGGGCAGGGTTTTTTATCCAGTGTTACGTAAAGTTAGCCCGATTCACGTCGAGTAGATCACACTCCCCCTCCTCATTTTGTTACTTGAAATCTAGTCATTTTTGTCCAATGGGTCAGATAGTCTTCTGAGTTTTGTACCAGGTGAGGTTCAGTTTGACGATTATTTTGCATATGCCGTGTTCCAGCTCACAGATTACTTGTAACCGCTTTCCCTGCAGCTCTTCACAGCTTATAGTCACTTTAAGTGAACCATGATATCGCACAGAAAATGGATAATCACACTGCCAGGAAGGACGCAATGATTGTAGCCACGTGTGCTGTAGCGGGGATACCCCTGCAAACCTGATGTTGGGGGGGTCTGAGGCCGCTGTAGTAGCCCCTGCAGACATTATAACTGTTGTTTATTTCAAGCAGCTAAACGGGGAAAAAAAATCTAAAATTAAAACGTTGCCAAAACTTTCTCTAATCTTTGAAATTTCAAATGCCAGCTCCGTTACCCCATTTTCTAAACAACAGGAAACGATGGCTTTGAACAGGGAGTTTAGGCCAGTGATGTCCTTGACTGGGGTTTGCAATTAGAGTTTCTCACTGGTGATGTTACTGCCGAACAGGCACCCTATTTATTCTAACGGTAGCCTGTTACAATGGGTATAGGCTAAATTGCTGCCAGAAGGTCCTGTTAATCATAGAGCTGTACTGCTGGTTTAAAAGTTCTATACTAATACAGGGATTAAAAGCCATATAATCAGTGTGACAATTAGTAGTGATAAATAACGGAAAAAACACACATGAATGTTACCCTTTCGTGCTAATAGAAAAAGTCTTAGCTTTCGGTGGACATTGTGTTTTTTTTGTAAGAAAAAACAGCAAATGTAGTTGCAGGTACATCATTGTGTGCATTTATATGACTCAATAATATAAACACACCACTAGGGTTTAAATCTGAAAAAGGAACCTTTGTGATCTCAAAAATTCATTGCACAACAGGTCCCGACGTTATATGGCCATGAAATATAGGCCAATTTGCCTCTGGCAGTAAATGGTTAAATATTTTCTGATTATCATGGGGTATTTATGTTAAATTGGAAATCTTGTTTAATCCCAAAAACCTCCATAAATAGCTCTACAATGAGAATAGTGATGCATAAGGTTTACAATTGTCGTCTTATAGCACACTGTGCTTTATAGCAAAAGTGGTTTATTTAAATCTTTTTTTTTTTTTTTTTAAAGATAAAAATCCTGCTCATTACGAGCAGGGGTGTTCAACTCCAGACCTCAGCCCCCCAACAGGTTCCAGGTTTTCAGGGTATCCAGCTTCAGAACAATGGCTATCAGATCAGTCAGCCTGTGGTCAAAGACTGAGCTGAGCAGGGAACTTTGATCTGACGCGCAATGTGCTGAAGCAGAAGACGAGACTGTGTCACCTGTGCTGAAGTGGGATATCCTGAAAACACGACCTTTGGAGGGTGGGGGAGGCTTCAGGACTGAGCAGGGGCTGAGCGACCCCTGGACTAAGAGGTAGAGATGTGTGAACGTCCAGAACTTGGTTGCACATTTCTGCAAATTTTGAATTTCACAAAAAAGTTGTCCCCATGTTTTTTTTTTAAAAGAGTCGCTATTCAAGAGGCGCTATCACACACAAGAAATGTTCTGTTTAATATGTCACACGTCAGTGTGCTTACTACAGGGATCCCAAAACATGTAGGTACACCGATAATAGAAACAGTTGTGGGGGATAGCAAATGTCGTGATCTCTGTAGTGACACACCATATATAACCCATAGTTACCCATATACGTTACGCATATAACCCATACCTGTTAACCGAATAGGCGCATGGCGTGGCAAGGTTGGGGTACCATGCTGGTATTAGTACTGTCCGTTTACTTTCTATATTACAGTAGGGTAGAGGTGCAGGGGGCATGAGTTTAAAATCAGAAAGTGAATTATTTGGGCCTAGTTAAGTAATCTCAATCATATTATTGGAAAACCAACTGATCGTGGCAGTTTGCCCCGCAAACACAACACCCTCAAGACACAACTGTATTGCCTTGAAAGAGCACCTATTTTTTTTTAAGTAACCAATATAAAATCAACCCCGGCTTGAGATCAGACATTTCTTTTTACATGTAATATCCAGGGTTTTTCGGGGCGCTGATGTTAATGTCAGCTGCTCGCCCTTGGAATACTTACTGTGCCGAACTGCGTCACAGGGCCATAGGAAGCCCAACATCAACCGTTGTCAGCTTCTAGGATTGGTATGAACCATTAATCCCCCCTGTAAAATAGGAGCAGAGCCACTTGATTGAACCCCTGTGCTGAAGAGGGTATCCTGAACAGACCTGACCTGTTTGGTTGCCTGTGGGACTAGGAGTTGGCCAACCCCCCGAGGAAAAGGAGGGGACTCTTCTTTAAAAAATACATCTGTTCTGTATACACTATTCGAACGGAGGAGGAAAACTTTAATTTTTGGATATACTAAGTCGTTCACTTCACCAGTATTAAATACCAGAAAAAGGAGAGGGATGGTTTACGTAAGGGTTAATATTTAATACAATATTTTATTCTTTTACCAGAATCAACTAATCTCGTATTTTGTTTTGTTCCAGTCCGTGGATGTGGCTGTGACAATCCTCGCGGTAGTAATAATTAAGCAGACTTATAATCTAATATCGTACCATTCATCTAGAAACTTCTCATGTGACTTGAAAAGACGATAATTCAACACTTTTCCTCCTTCTCCTATATAGAGGCTCAAACCTGCACCAATAAGAATCATTCAAAACTAAGTTACGGGAGAAGAAGCTTTTATTAATACTCCATGGAACATTATACTATAAGAAGAAACTAGAAAACTTGGGGAGCGTTCCTTTTTATTTTGTGTTCAACGTGCCCAATTTGGAGAAGATTCACATAAACCATTTCCTTAGAATTTTGGGGGCAGAAATAGCTATGGGAAAGACTGCAAAAACAAAATACAAATTTATATAGCTTTTGAAGAACGTGCCAGAGTTAACATTCCAGTGTCATATTTGCCGATGGAACTTTTGGAGTAATATATTGTTCGAAGGGCGCACTACTTCCATAAACACAGAAATATTGGAAGTTTACCATGAATTTATTATTTAATTTTTGTTTTTCCAGGAAGTAATACTTGAGAGTTACCCCCCTCGTTTTCAGTATGTCCTGGCACAGCGTTAAGACAACCATCATGTTACCACTACATATTTACATAGGAACCGGGGGTATACATAATATGCAAGCCTAGTCATGAGCAGTTAGGAAATACATGTTATAGCGTATGTAAGTTACAGACGCGGGTTTAAATGTGGGTACTTGTCGAGAATATATTTATCAAAGTAATGAATCTCAATCATAAGGAATTGAACATTTTGCTCGATTGAATATTTTTTTTTCCCGCTAACATGATAGGTCCCCAAAAAAAACAACGTTTCGTTGATTGCATATAAAGTGGAATATGGGTCCCCAATTTGAGATCATGTTTCAATGATGTTCTGCTGCACTAAGAAATGTTTTTTTCTATCTTAATTGGGGTGGTGAAATACTTCCATATTGTAGACTGCAACAGCATTCTCCTCTCACACATCCCGACCATTTTGTGTAAATACACGCCATTTGTGGGTAATAACACAACTGTGAGCCCAATTGTATTTTCTATTTTTAATTGATATTAGGTCCCAATAGTGTTAGGGACGCCAGTGCATCACATATTGAATTTCCTATGCAAATTATACCCAAGGCATCATATGGAAGTGAATCATTACAGTAGAGTCCCGTTTACACGTTACTTTTTTGAATTGCTACACGGTACCAATGTTAATTATAAGAAAAGGTCTGCACATGCACTGTATGTTCACCTGAAACATCTAACATGGATAACATTGAAGGATTGGGGGGTGCTCAAACAAGACAAACCCGCAGTAACTCTCCAAAGGCATAAAAATCTTAATACCCCTGTAGATACCAATGGGAGTTGGTCAGCCAAATAAAGACATGTAGGTATAATAAAATGGACTTTTGCTGTCACCACTATACTAGTCCTAGCCAATAACCCCATCACGTCAGCTCCAGTTTTTTTTCTGCCGCGTGCAAGCCAAGAAGGATCCATAGTCCAGAGAATTCACTAGAAAAAACGAATGCGCACATCCAGGGGAGCCAGGTTGTGGAGTAAAAAACTTATTTCTTATTTGCAGCATGCGGAGAGACAATTCATCCCCCCCGTTGGGGGGACACAGATAGGGACCCCCTCGCGTTTCCGATGTACCACAGGTCCTTTATCAAGGAGATTGATACTCCTTGATAAAGCACTGTTGGTCTGAAACGCGGAGGAGGTCCCTATTGTGTCCCCCCAGGGGTGAATTTGTCCTCTCAGCATGCTGCAATCCAAAAAAAGTTTTTTTTACTCCACACCTGGCTCCTGGCTGTGCCTCCATTTTACTTTTTTTTTCCTATTAAATGTTAACAAGGCTGTTTATAAAAAACAAATTCAAGAAAAAAAATAGCCAGTTTTATATTGCGGGACTAAGTGTGTAGTTAATATTGTTAATAACAACTTTGGGCTTTATTCTGTATTTAAGTAATGTTCTAATTCCTCGCAACAGGAGAGTAGGGATCACATACATAACCCAGATCATTAGATGCTATGATGGTCAAGGGAAAGATTAATGTCAAAGTCACATGCTGAAGATACAAGGGACCGTTCATTAACAACAAGCCTCAAAAAGAACGAACGATACAGACGAAAAAATCAAGTCCAAGGGCAACCAAGTGCATTCTGTAATTTATCCTCTTTATACAGTGGGGGGGGGGGGGGGGGGGGTGGGGGGGTGGGGGGGGCATAGAAAGCTTCCTTGATAAAATTGTTTTCAAGGCCTGCCTGTTGAGCCGTAGGGTGAGTTTGACTGGATTAATATAGCCCCTCATTTGAGACTAGTGTGAAGCTTTTTAAGAGATTTATTAATTGAGTTCAATCAAAGTGTCACTGCAGACCAAAAATTTAGGATCGGGGTCTACCAAAGAGAAAATACAGTAAGGAGACTAAAGCTATTACTTCCAAGTAAACTGTGCCATCAATTATTTACATGAACGCCTCCCAAATAGCCTATTATGTAAGAAACTGTACCAGCAACATAATAACTGGGGGAGGGGAGAAAAAAAATACAATTTTAAAAAATTGTTGTCATACTTTCAATGTAGCGTTTGAAGGCTCCAATGTTTCATAAAAATGTAGGATCTTGCCAAAACTAAATCAGGCCCCTCTTGTCAGAAATGGCACATTCCTTCCTCAACGAGTTGAGTGAACCGTCCACGTAAGGCAAAATGTCAAACAAAACACCTCAATTAGTTGTCTTTATTAGTAACACTATGAGGGTCTCAACAGATGCGAAAGAATGAATGGTGCAGCAAAGCTGCGGCTCTGTTCATGGCTTATTGGATCTCACAGGCTGGTCTGCTGCCTTATACAGACTGTTACCTCCAAGAACTGTGGTGGGTGGGGGGGGTGAACTCTTTTCTCCTTCTTTTTCCTTTTTTCTCCAGAGACCAGGCAGGAAGTGCTCCCCCCATGTTTGAGGCAGTTCTGGGATAACCTTCATCCCATATTATAGTTGGCAGATTTAGGGCTCTAAAAGCTCAAGCTATGAACACCAATTTAACCAGCAAACAGCGTATGTTAGGGAAAATCAGAAATTCTTCTTTTTATATTAATATTTTCACAGACAGATACAAATATGTTAAGATACATTGTGGGGTGGAAATGGTTTTAGTGCTTATGCTAGTTAGTTGCAAATAATCAACACTGTTTTTTTGTTTTTCTTGGCCAGGTTATATAGCAAACAATCAATTTATATATAAGGATAATCAGCCATAATAATCTTGTTCGTAAATTTAAAACCATATCTTTAAGATGTTGAAGTTAAGGTTATGATAAATGTTCTAAATGTCTTTCCTCAGGGTAAAAGGGGTGATTACCTACATCTTAGCTACCGCTTACTGGAAACTCTATCATTTAGCGGGCTAAATAACCATTGTCTTTATCAAGACTGCCATAAAGAATAAGTGCTATCTTCTACTGTAATTACCTGATCAATAGGCTTGATGAGGCAATGATTTCTTGCTAGGTTTTAAGGGTTGGGCTATACATTACATCTCAGTTCCGCAGGCACAACAAGACACACAATTTATAAATATGGACTAATGTGTTTTTTGCATTTCATCTCATTCCAAAGTTTATGTCTCTCTACATCCTTCTATCCATAGTATGATTAATTTGCAGCCAAAAGATCACTTGTTAGTGCTTTAACGGCTAGACAAGACTGAAAAGTGACAAGATTATACCCATGAAATCTATGTCCGTTGTCTTTTAACGAGATATATCGGACAACGAGTTCCCACTTACATTCGATTCACCAACACACATTTCTGATCACATAATTTCCCTGGAATAACATAATCATCGTTCACCATAAGAAAATGTCCCTTATAGTATTCTTCACCGGGCAGCAGGCCTGTCTCAAATATGTTTCGGACATTAGCAAAGGGTAAAGACGGACCCTATATTCTAATCTAAAGGTAACATTGAACGACATTAGTACAATTCGAATAGCACGTTGAGTTTTCGCTTGGCAGTCTGTATTTACCTCTAGTGTTGGGGGGGATGCCACTCGGTGAGTAGAGCATAATGTGCAACGAACAAAGATGGCCGCAGGTTTGATTTTTTATGGATAATACACCAAATAGTGTGAAAGTTTGAGCTGTGAACAATGTTATGATTGAGAAAGTGGTACGGGCGGTGTGCGGTGAGTACCGTTGGCATATTTTACACCTGGTGTCCTCCGCTTTAGGGGCATGATACTTACCTAAAGGTGTTACTTCTTGTGGTCCAATAGTACCGTTTGCCTGGTCACTGTCCAGCCCTCCGATTTCTCTTTCAAGCCGTCCACTCTTCCTTCTCATTCATTTACAAGAGATATTCTATTTAGAATCTTCTGATTGTCTCGCTTTTGGTTATTGGGAAGGCAGGAGCAGGATATGTTAATAACCATCTATTATTATTTACCAAAAGGAAAATAAAAAAAAGGGGGGCCAGGTTTATTAAGAAAAACACCCTATTTGGAACCAATGGAATTTCTGATTGATACATTTGGTGGCGGGTTATTGATGCAAACACGTTGCCTATTGTTGCCAGCCAGTGACCAGGGCTTAACCAAAAACTGGGCTTATCGTGGGACAATGAAGAGCCGCCCCCCTCAACCCCCATGGTGATGCACTACTGTGAGAATCCCTGAGGGAGTGGAGAAGGAGCATCTGCACCAGAGGTCGGGGGAGAAGGAGATATTGGTACCTGTTGTTGGGGGCCGATGGGATAAGGAGGCCTGGGAGCGGGTTTGTAGTTATGGACCGGGGGAAGTGGGCATAAATTATGCATATGAGGGGGGGCTACCTCTTTGAAGCCTGGGGATGGTAGTTAGGACTGGTGTGTGATATGTATTTTTCCTAGGCGGTAGTTTGAGGTATTGAGAGCAGGAGGTAATGTATGGATCTTTGGGCGGGGTGGGGTGTCGCAGCGGAGTTAGCGGAGAACGTCAGGCTATGAGGCCGTTATAGGTAGGAGGCCTCAAGGCAGGGGAGGGAGGGGCAAAAACGCAGGTTTGGCGAGGATGAAGAGGAAGCGAGTGGCCTCCTGTGTGTCTTGGGGATTGAGGGGTCTGCGGGGGTTAGCCCAAGAGGTGCCTGCCAGAGGTGGTCTCACTTTATACCCCCCTCCAGCTCCAGAGGCCCCCCTACAGTTTCACGGATCTTCCTGCGACACCCAGTTCCATCGTTTCTCCATGGTCCGCTACTGTCTAGCCGGATCCCGCCCTCGCCTCGTTGTCTTGGCACTACTCGTTAGTTGGCCCGGAAACTTTTGATTAATGATCTGCTAACTGAGTTATAGATCTGTGGATTAGTAATAACAATACTGTTTTTGAACATCTTTCTCTTTATATGAGTGCCCGGTTTGTTCCTATGTCAGTGTTTGAGAAAGTGTGAAATTTTGCTTCGTGTTTCTCATAAACAAGTTATAAAACATGTTTTTCTCAAATCGGCATTACCGTTTGGATCTGGTTTAGTTACTTGGTGCTAGTCGGTATACATAGCATTAATCTTTGAAAAATTTTAAACGGCTATTTTGCTAATATGCTGATTTTAGATCTTTAACGTACGTAGCATGGAGGGAAGGGTCGCAGGTCCAATATGAATCTAAATATCAGACATCAAAGATCGAACTTCAGAATGAACTTCGACAACTGAGCAACAAAGTGTGGTGGATGCCGGACGGTGCAGTGGGGTGCTGGGGGAGGGGCAAGGCGTCGAGGAGGCGAAGGACCATAGTTATCTTCTGGGGGGGAGGTTGGAGGAAGCGGGTGGAGGGTGGGGAGGATGAAGGAGGATTGTGGGGGGGATGAGGAGTAGGTGGGGGGATGTTGGAAGCGCTGTGGAGGGGTAGGCGGGGGGGTGAGTGTGGGGATGCAGGGTGATGTGAGGAGTTCAGGAGCATATGGGGGGATTGCGGAATGGGAAAAATATGGCTTTAGAGTCGGAGGTGGGAGTGGTTTTTAGGTAACTCGCGTTTCTTTGTTTGTGTCCTCTCCACGCGAAAGGAGCCTCCCCCTTCCAGGCTTGTTGTTCGTGGTGAGGAGACGGGGGGTCGGGAGGGAGGCTACATCGCTTCCAAGCTGGGAGGACGGAGGGAGGAGGGGGAGGAAGCATATGGAGTGTAAGGGGGGCCCGACGGAGGACCCCCCATTACCCTACAGCCGACCGTAGAGGGACGATGACCCCCCTGCGGGGGGCGCAGGAACGGGCCTGAGGGGCGAGCGGGGATGGGGCCCTGCGAGGAAGAGGAAGGCGCGGGGTGGTCGAAGGAGGTGACAAAGGCGGTGTGGGAGGAGGCAGGGGGAAGGCCGCGGAGGATGTGGGGGAGGCAGGATGATGCGGTTTTTTTTTTTCGGGGAGGACAGGGGAGGAGAGCGGGGGAAGGGGAGGTAGGAATGGGAAGGGTAGGTGAAGTATTGTGGGTGGAGAGGGCGGGAGTGAGAGGGAGCTTCTGGGACGAGGCTGGGCGGATTTTATAGCAGTCTTCTAGCACCATTATGCCCCTTCCATATATTTGGGGGGGGGAGGAAGGGAGGTTGAGTACTGAAGGATTGGTACAAGTATTAAAGGGGGGGCGTTGAGAGTGCGAAGAGGGGGCCGACGCTCGGGGATTGGGGGGCAAGAGAGGGCGGTGAGGACAAACTACGCGCCTATCACTGTGGGGGGGATGAGGGGTGGGGGGGAGGAACGAGGGGATGGGGGAGGGGATGTGGGGGGAGAAGGAGTCGTTGTGCAAGGTAGGGGGGGCAGGAGGAGGAGGGATGTGGGGGGAGTGGGAGGAGTGGGGGATGTGGGAGGATGGCAGCGGGGGATGTGGCGGATGGTTGGGGGAGGTGGGGGGATGTGGAGGATTCGGGAGAAGCTCGGGCATGTCGGGGGATGTGGGGGATGCAAGGGGTGTGCGGGATGTGGGAGGACGTTTTGGGGGATGCAGGTAATGGCAGGGAATGTGGGAGAATGCGGCGGTCGGATGTGTGGAGATGTGGGGTGGGGATTGCCGGATGCTGCGGAGTTTGGGAGTGGAGGAGTGGGGGTGCAGGAAGAATGTGGGGGGGACTGTGGGATGGAGCGGGGGGATTGGGGGGATGGTGGGAGGAGGTGGGTGATGATGGGGGGATGGTGGGGGGATTGCAGGGAATGTGCGGGGATGGGGGAGGGATGTAGGGGATGCTGGGGCATGGGGAGATTGGGGGATCCTAGGATTGCGGGGATTTGGAGGAATGCGGTGGGGATGGTGAGGGAATGCATGGGGATGTGGGACGGATGTGGGGGGATGCAGGATTGCGGGGGATGTGGGAAGATGTGGGGGATGTGGGAAGATGCGGAGGGATGTGAGGGGTGTGGGAGGAGTGGGGGGATGCGGGAAGATGTGGGGGGATGCAGGGATGTGCGGGTGTGGGAGAGTGGGGGATGCGGGAAGATGTGGGGTTGGGAGGAGTGGGGGGCGTGAGGGGATGTGGGAGAGTGGGGGATGCAGGAATGATTGGGGGGGGGTTGTGGTGGATGTGGAAGGATGCAGGGGTATGTTGGCTGATCAGGATGGGGCAGGAGGTGCGGGAGGGACGAGGGATGTGGGATTGGGTGGTGCCGGAGATGAGGGTGGGGGGTGGAGGAGATGTGAAGGATGCAGGGGGATGGGGATGTATGCGGGGGGAGGGGCGAGGCAGGAAGGGGGAGGGGGGACGATGGATGGATGGGAGAATGGAGCGGAGGGGGAGGATGAATGGGGGAGGTGGGAGGATGAAGGGGAGAGTTGGGGGAGGAGGGGGGGAGGGGGAGAGATGAGGGGCGGGATGGGGAGGATGCAGGGGCAGGTGGGAGGACTATGAGGGTGGGACGGTGGGCAGAGAGAGGAGGGGGAAATTGGGGGAGGGGGAGGATGCGGGGCGGGGACATGGGGGAGGGGGGAGGAGGAGGAGGGATGTGGCGGGGAGGGGGGTGGATGCGGAGGGGAGAACGTAGTAAGTGAGTGGGCGGACAGGGGGGGGGATGCAGAGGGATGTGGGGGGATGTGGGGGGATGTGGGAGGATGTGGGGGATGTGGGTGGATTTGGGAGGATGCGGAGGGATGCGGGGGATGTGGGAGAATGCAGGGGGATGTGGGAAGATGCGGGGGGAATGGGAGGATGTGGGAGGATGCAGGGGGATGTGGGAAGATGTGGGGGGCTGTGGGAGGATTGCAGGGGATGTGGGGGGATGTGGGAGCCTCCCGCATCCCCCTGCATCCTCCCACATCCCCTCACCTCCTCCCACATCCCTCCGCATCCTCCCAAATCCCCGCGCATCCCTGCATCCCCCCACACCCTCCCGCATCCCCCTGCATCCTCCCACATCCTCCAGCATCCTCCCACATCCCCCCACATCTCCTCACATCCTCCCTCATCCACCCACATCCTCCCATATTTCCCTCCGCATCCCCCCACATGCTCCTGAATCTCCCCTCATCACCCTGCATCCCCACACACCACCCCCGCATCCCCCCACATCCTCCAACATCCCCCCACCTACTCCCGCATCCCCCCCACATCCTCCTGCATCCCCCCACATCCCCCCGCATCCTCCAACATCCCCCCACCTCCTCCCGCATCCCATCCCCCCCACACCCCCTGCATCCTCCGGCATCCACACACTTTTTGCTCAGTTTCGAAAGTTCATTCTGAAGTTCATTTGATGTCTGAAGTTTAGACATTGGACCTGCGACCCTCCCATTCGTAGTTAAAGATCTAAAAATCAGCATATTAGCAAAATTAGCCGTTTAAAATTTTTCAAAATTACCTGCTATGTATAAACTCAGCACAATAACTAAACATGATCAAGGTTATGCCGATTTGAAAAACAATTGTTTAAATTGTTATGAAGAAACACAGCAATTTCACACTTTCTCAAACACTGACATAGGAACAAACCGGCACTATAAAAGAGAAAGATGTTCAAAACAAGTATTGTTATTACTAATACAGATCCTATACTCAGTGCAGATCATTAATCAAAGTTTCCTGGCCAACTAACGAGTAGTGCCAGATCCACAGAGGTGCCTGTCAGAGCAGAGGCGACCTGCTGGACGGTGTCTGCAGAGATACCTGTCAGAGGGGGCCTGCTGGAGGCCGGTAGAAGTGAGACCCCCTCTGACAGGCACCTCTGTGGGCAACCCCCAGCAGGACCCCTCAATCCTCCAAGACAACAGGTAGGCCACTCGGCTTCCTCTTCATCCCCCAAACCCTGGTTTGCCCCCTCCCCCCTGCCCTTGAGGCCCCTACCTATACCCTCAGGCCATATTTCCTTCTCCTCTCCCCGCCCCCCCACCCCGGAAGATCCATAATTACCCCCTCTCAATACCCCAAACTACCGCCTAGGAAAATAACTACACAACCAGGTCCATAACTACCATCCCCAGGTTCAAAAGGTGCCCCCCCTCATATGCATAATTATGCCCCCTCCCCCCAGGTCCATAACTACACCCTCCAGGCCCTTATCCCATCGGCCCCCAACAACAGACCAATATCTCCTTCTCCCCCGACCTCTGGGCCATATCTCCTTCTCCACTCCCTCAGGGATCCTCAGTGCATCCCATGGGGGTTAGGGGGGCTGCTCCTTTCATTTGTCCCGAGCCCCAAGATTTCTGTTGGTAGCCCTGTTCCTGGCTGCAAAAATAGGGCAACTGTGTTGCAATAACACCGCACCAAATGTATCAATCAAGAAAATTCCATTGGTTCCAAATAGGGTGTTTTTCTTAATAAACCTGGCCCCCTTTTTTTTTCCTTTTGGTAAAATAATAGATGGTTATTCAAATATCCTCCTGCTTCCCAAAAACAAAACAGCGAGAAATCAGACAGATACTAAATAGAATATCTGAAATAATATCAGTAATGATGATGAACATTCACGGCTTGGACAGGACCCGCAAACGTGCCTTATTGCCCCATAATTACACCTTTATAGTTTCACCTGCAGCCGGGGACACCAGGTATAAATATGCCAACAGGTACTCACCGCACACCACTTTCTCAATCATAACATTTTCACAGCTCAAACGTTTCACGACATTTGTCATTATCCATAAAAAATCAAACCCTGCGCCATCTTTTTCTTCAATTATGTTACTACATTCATATACGTCTACAACCCAAAAAACACCTGCATTGAAATTGACTAATGTCTTCCATGTACATTTTAGAATAGAATATAGGGTCCGTTTTCCCCTTTGCTAATGTCGAAACATATTGTGAGACAGGTGCCCGTGAAGAATAAATAAGGGGACATTTTTATGTGAACGCAGATATTATTTATTCAGAAATGTGTGTTTGAATTCAGAAATGTAGAAGTGGAACTCGTTGTCTGCATATAGCTGTGAAAAGCAACGGAATATATTTCATGGGTATAATCTTTCACTTGCAGTCTTTCTAGCCGTAATAGACTAAAATGTCTTTCTGGCTGCAAATTAATTCATAAAATGTAGGGAATATTGAAGGGGAAATGAAATGCTAAACACATCTGGATTATATGATTCTAATGAAAAAAAATTTGTGTTTTCTTTTGTGTGTGGAACTGAATGTAATGTAAGCCCAACCCTTAAAAACCTACAGAAATCAATGCCTCATTCAAGCCTATTGATCAGTATTAAATTAATTAGACTTCAATGCTTATGGCAGTTGATAAGACAACTTGTTAATTTAGTAAATGATAGAGTTTCCCCTAAAGCAGTAAATACCCTTTTCCCTGGGAAAGACATTTTAACATTTATCATACCTTACTTCACAATCTAAGATTTATGTTTAATTTACAACAAGATTATTATGGCTGATTATCCTTATATTAAATTGATCTGTTTGTATATAACCTGGCCAAAAAAACAAAAAACAGTGTTGATTTATTTGCAAACTAACTACATACAGACAAACCATTTCCCCCCACAATTTATAGCATATTTTTTCTGTGATGCAAATATTAATAATAAAAAGAAGAATTTCTGATTCTTCACCTACATACGCTGTTTTGCTGGTTTAAACATTGGTGTTCATAGCTTAGCTTTAGAGCCTAAATCTGCAACATGAATATGGGATGAAGGTATCCCAGAATGCCTCAAACATGGGGGGGAGCACTTCCTGCTGGCTTGGAAGGACAAAAGGAGAAAAGAGTCCCCCCCCCAACCCCCCAACAGTTCTTGGAGGTAACAGTCTGCTATCAGCAGCAGACCAGCCCTGTGAGATTGCTAATAAGCCAGTGAAGAGCCCAGCTTTGCTGCCATCATTCTTTAGCATGTTGAAGACCTCATAGTGTTCACTAAATAAAGACAACTAATTGAGATTTTTTTTTGCACATTTTGCCTACTGGACTGGTTCACTCAACTCGTTGAGGAGAATGTGCCCTTTCTGACAAGAGGGCCTGATTGTTTTGGCAGACTCCATTTTTTCACCATTGAGTCAAACGCTGACATTGAAAGTATGACAACAATTTTTAATTTTGATTTTTTTCCCCCCTCCCCTCAGTTAATTATGTTGCTGGGTACAGTTTCTTACATAATAGGCTATTGGAGGTTCATGTAAAGAATTGATGGCACAGTTACTTGGAATTAAAGCTTTAGTCTCCTTTACTGTATTTTTTTGGTGAGACCTACATTTTTGTGTCTGCAGGTGACACTTTGATTGAAACTACAATTAATAAATCAGCTTAAAAAGCTCACACCTACGGCTCACAGCAGGGCCTTGAAAACAAGTTTATAAAGGAAGCTTTATGCCCCTGTATAAAGAAGGAATAAATTACAGAAGCACTTGTTGCCCTTGGACTTGATTTTGTCGTCTGGTATCTTGTTTTTGGAGGCTTGTTGTTAATGAACAGGTCCCTTGTAGCTTCAGCAGGTGACTTTGACATTAATCTTTCCCTTGACCATCATAGCATAATAATGAGCTGGGTTTATGTATGTGACTCTATCTCCTGTGCGAGGAATTAGAGCATTAGGTACACTCTAACCTTGATGGCTTGCATTTAGTGATGCTGTAGAGCAGGGGTGCTTAACTCCGGTCTTCAAGACCCCCCAACAGGTCAGGTTTTAAAGATATCCCAGTTCAGCACAGGTGGCTCAATCAGTGGTTCAGACTGAGCCACTGATTGAGCCACCTGAGCTGAAGCAGGGACTGATTGAGCCACCTGTGCTGAAGCAGGGACTGATTGAGTCACCTGGGCTGAGGCTGGGATATCCTTAAAACCTGACCTTTTGGGGGGTCTTGAAGACTGGAGTTGAGCCCCCCTGTTGTAGCACAAATTCAAAGTAGCATTTGTGGCAGCTTGTGTAGTTGTACAGAATGAGCATTCTGCTAACTGTGTTTCTCACTGTGCTTCTCTTCTCACGTGTCCACTGCCGAGTGCTCTTGTGATACTTTGTTCTTTGTCCAAGAAAAGAAAGAAATGACATAAAAACAGCAAAATGATATGCTTTCTCGTTAATTCATGCTTCCGTTTTAATAATATAATTCCAGTGGGTTTTTTGTTTGTTTGTTTTTTAAGTATTTAAGTTCAGTTCTAAGTGTAGAAGTTTAAATAACCAACCAGTGCCTATACCAGGCACGTTGTTTTGCCCTTTTCCAGGAAAATTGGGGACAGAAGGTTAAATTATTCTTTGGGTTCTTTTCTTGGAAACCTCAAAAAAATGACCTGGAAGCTTTTCAATGTAGTGGATTCTTTTGGTCAAATGTTGCCGAATTCACAAATTGATTAGGGTTCTTGGCATAGCATGTCAAAGGTCACCAATAAATGATTGGCATACCTCTACTACCCAATCTACAATGTACACGTTGGGCCTTTTAATGAGTAGAGGTTACCTGATCTAAAATCAAGTGTGAGCTATATAATTATCGCTAACCCAGTTAACCTTTCTCCATTGTCCAACTATATTACTCTTAGCCACTTGGAGGGCAGACATTGAGGGGTCTGTGGTTGGCAAAAATTGGTGATATCTTAAAATTAGATATTTTTGAAACTATCCAAATTGCGGGCAAAATCCTTGGTGTCAGGGCTAATAATGTGACACGAGTTTTAGATTTTGCCATTTCCCATGCCTTCCATGAAATATCGCCAGGCGGAGCGGGATATGGTGTCTGTGCCACATTTATCATATTAAGCAAATCCAGCGATTGCACAGAAGTTCGCAAATGATCATATTAAACGAAAACTGCCATTCACATTGACTGAATGCTTGGCGAATCGCTTGCAAACGCTGTCGCCTCTTTTTTGGGGGGCGGGCTGATTAAAGGGAAAATTATGCCTGGCTTGCCACTTTGAGTGAAAGTTTTTGCACATCTGCACTTTTACTAATATTTTAGGCAATATTTAATTGCTAACCACTGACTCCAACACTTGATGCTATTTTACCCCACTGCACAAAATCAATAACACACATACATGTATAGATACACACAAGGAACTAATACACCTACAAACTGATACATACACACTGCAGCACATAATCTAAATACAGATTCACTGATATAAACCAGGGGAGCTCAACTCCTGCCCTCAAGAACCCCCAACAGGTCAGGTTTTAAGGCTATCCCAGCTTCAGCACAGGTGGCTCAATCAGTGTCTCAGTCCACTGATTAAGCCACCTGTGCTGAAGCAGGAATATCCTTAACATCTGACCTGTTGGAGGGGGTGGGGGTCTTGAAGACTGAATTTGAGCACGCCTGAATCAGGGCCCCCCGAAATAAACAATGATAAACATAGCTTTGTACATGTTCAATGATACAAACAGTCCCACACATGCTTTCACAGTGACACAGTATATACCACTAAAATGTAAGCCAGTGGTTTCTGGTGTATGCCGGTGATACCCCCTGTTGCTAATAATCGAACAAATCCATCAATTAAGTGGTTTCATGCTTTGGTTCCATTCTTAAATGTAACAGTCAAAACTAATAGATTGACACCAAAATTGTCCGTGTTCTTCTCTTTTCTATGATTTTATAGGGCAGTGTCGTTATTTTACACATTTATGAAATCCTGGCAAATAGTTCCAGGTATAAATAAAACAAACGACAAGTATAACGGAAGTAACCGTTTCATTAATAATGATGCAGAAACTCGCCCATTCAAACCTCCCCAGACCCACTTAAACCCTGAGGTTTCGGCTCTTGTGATTTTGTCCTTTCACAACTTAGCAACATCAGACTTATTTCTGCTTGCATATGCAGATTTCGCCTCTTGTTAGTTTCTCTAATGAGCTTTCACTTAATCAATGTGACAGTCGCCTTTATTCCCTTTTACATTACATGTAGAAACCAGACATTCAAGGGAAAGTGTTAACTGCTTCAAGGGTCCTCAGCGGAATGGAATGGTTCCATGGCCACATCTTGGAATATCTTCTCATGATTTATGGTAAGCATGTGAGTATACGTGGATGTTTTTAAATCAAACCCGGACTGCCCCCATTCCCTGTATAAATACATGGATATTGAATTAGAATAGGGGTGCTCACCTCCAGTCCTCAAGGCCCCCCCAACAAGTCAGGTTTCATGGATATCCCTGCTTCAGCACAGGTGGCTCCATCAGTCCCTGCTTCAGCACAGGTGGCTCCATCGGTCCCTGCTTCAGCACAGTTGGCTCAATCAGGGGCTCAGATTGAGCCACCTGTGCTGAAGCAGAGACAGATTGAGCCACCTGTGTCTGTGAGTAGGTTTAATGGCTTTGCATCTCATCCCAGCCTCTGTCTAAAAGCTGTGTTTAAAACAGCATGCATTGGCTTGAGGATTTGCTTGTGTAATACGAGCTTGAGACAAAAGGTGGCACTGAGTGCTCATTTGCATGTCATTTCCCAGAATCCCTTGCTGCAGTGGAAGCGCTGTATGCTGGGCGATAATGGGGAAAGACAAGGTTGCAGACCTGTCTAAGACATGCAAATGAACATACAGTAATATTTACAGATGCTTTATATATATATTGCATTTCAAGGAATTTCTTTGCCAATTGTCTCGTAAAGCCTGACATTTCATGTGTGCAATAAATCTCATCCCGTTGAACCAGAGATGTTTCAATTTGAGCCCGGTGTCATTCCCATAATTGAGTTCGCTAGTATAACATTTTACATGACATCAGATAACACGTACAATTGGAAGTGATAAAAGACATATCAGCCCCTTCATTGCAAGGGCAAATAATGTAAGCGAGATACTGATTTGCAGAGGAAAATGGAATAATCCTTACTACAAATAATGTACCCCTTCACTCTGCTACTACCTCCGAGCGAGCTGAAGATTACTCCCTCTTAGACACGTCACTCACCTGCAGAGAGGACAATAAAACATCCCTTTTTCCACAATTATTAATACCTTGCTTTTATTAAACTGCCCTTCAAGATTGATTGTGTGAATAGTTGCTGTGTTTGTGAAAGAAAGCCTTTAGCAAATTGTACCCCCGGGGCTTAAGTGATGAAATATTGCCTTCTCTGTGGTCTGCTAAAAGTTTTTAAGTAACGTGAAAGGACAGAAATTTGATGAAACAGCGGGACCTGCGCACTAACATCATATTTGAAATATTTTTTTTGTGCGTCCAAATTTTACTGGTAAAAACTAGTACCAACCTTCACCCCCACTTCTCTTTCTCTGAAATATGCTTCCTCTTGTATTTTGTTGAAACCCTAAGTATTGTTAATTTATTTTTTCTAGTGAGAAGGAAGTTAGGGAGGGGTTTGAGTCCCTCCAGCTGCTCCTGTTTGTGTGATGTCACTGTGTGATGTCACTGTGTGATCAGCAAGCGCTTGGACAGCCAGAGCCCCCTTCCCCATCTCCCCTTATCTTTATTGGCTCTCATAAGGACAGGGTGGGATAAAGTGAAAGAAATCACTTGATTGACAAACACTTTCTTATTCAGAGGCACCTTTGAGGTTGTTTAGTCTTTCCTGATAAGTCTAAGGCTACGGCCCCTGTGTTCACTGCAGCACGCGCCTGGCGTCATGGCGGCGCGCACACGGGTAAAAGCCGTGATCTGCCATCTGAAGGGGAGCGATGGGATGGGCGGGGGGCACAGCCATGACGGAGCATATCTGCCCTTCAATTGGCTGCCCGCCCACCATGTGAATGCGTCACGGCATGACAAAATTCTTGCCTTCCCTGCCAGCGGACGCGCCATCGTGATGTGTGAGCGCTCGCACACACATCTACTGGGGCCTGCCCGATAGAGGGCTGTACCTGTGTGTGTCGCGCACGGCCGTCACGCCACGCCGTGGCCACTGGGGACCTAGCCTTATGCTGCAGATCAGGGGTGGCCAACTCCAGTCCTCAAGGGCCTACAACAGGTCAGGTTTTCAGGATAACGCTGTTTCAGCACTGGTGGCTCAATCAAAAACTGAGGACTGAAGCAGGGATATCGTGAAAGCCTGACCTGTTGGTACTGTAGCTCTTGAGGAGTGGAGTTGGCTACCCCTGATCTATTTAAGTTGACATTATAATGCCATTAATCCTAAATTCTTTATTCTATATTTATTTATTACCTATCCTGCTTCTATGGGAATTAAACTGCTGGATTGCCAGACTGGCCAGATATTAATTGCAAAAATGTAAAGATTCTTGTACTTTTCAAGTTGGCAATGGGAAATGTTGCTGAATTTTATCTCTGCCCAAACCGGCAGCAATCGGAACCAACAAATCATCTTCCAGGTTCTATCCCCGACCCGGATAGCCGAGATATGAAATACGTTTGAGGACATTTGCAAAATTAGGCACATTTTGGATATTTACAACTTGCTACAAAGTTGAAAAACGTTTACATTTTCACAAAAAAAGTGCCACAATCTTACTTCGGCATTAAATGTCCCCAATAAGTTGATAACTTTGATTGTAAGCTCTCCGGATCAGGGACTCCTTCTGCTAATGTTTACACGTGAAGCGTTTATTCCCATTGTGTCTCATTGTATTACTATGACTGCTGTGAAATGCTATGTATATGGCTGGCGCTATGCAAATAGAGATATACTGTATATACATACAGCTCAACCCTGTTATAGCGCGACCCGTTACAACGCGGATCCGCTTATAACGCAATGCAAGGGTGGCTCCCAATTTTCGTGTTTATGAAGACTTTGCAACACGATTATTGGTGTCTTAAATACTTAATTGTACAACGCATACAGTTGTACGTTATTTCTAACGCGATACGCTTATAGCGCGATGTGATTCTTTGGACCCCAAGCATAGCGTTATAAGGGGGTTGAGCTGTACTGCACTGTACAACTGACAGTTTCTAAGCAAAGTTCACAAGATTTGATGGTTTCTGTAACACCGTTGTGACAAAGTTTGAAAGTTCACTAGGACTGAAGAAAGAGAATAAATACTTTTGCAATTTTGGGCTTAAACTTGTCGCCAATGTATGAATTTCTAAATAAATTCACATGAATACCAGTGAAGCAAATTGCGTCATCTCCAATGTCTTTGCTGAATAGCCGTGTTGGTTATCAGCTGCTGTTCAGTGACCAACCTTTAGATTGATTATTTATTACTATTTACCTGGCGCCTTTCATTCCTATCCACTTACTCTGATAAAGGTGGTGTAAATCTGTGTCTGCAATACATGTGTGTCTACAACAGTCTACTGTACGAAAAATGGATCACTTGTTACCAATGTTTGGTCAATATAGCAATTTCATCAGCAAAGCGTCTGCCATGTAATTCATATCCATTGATCGAAATCTAACATATGTACAGTTAATGAAAAGCAACGCAGGATTTGTTTTTATCTGATTGTAAACGAAAGCTGACGATTTTCCACTGGGATTTACATCATTCATAACAGTGCCTGAGAATATGGAAAACAAAGTGGTGAGGTACTATACGCTACCTATTTATATATATATATATAAAGCAGAAAATAGCCGTGTTAGTCCAGTTGCGATAGTGCAGAATAAATGAGTTCTTCAGTATTAGGTGATACCTTTTTTATTGGACTAACAATTTATGTCATAGGACA
Organism: Ascaphus truei; assembly: GCA_036426205.1. NCBI lineage: Eukaryota > Metazoa > Chordata > Amphibia > Anura > Ascaphidae > Ascaphus > Ascaphus truei. The sequence continues at coordinate 41,247,420 of CM071575.1, forward strand.
TAGGATTTATGTCCTATGACTAAATTGTTAGTCCAATAAAAAGGTATCACCTAATACTGAAGAACTCATTTATTCTGCACTATATATATAAACTGACGTTTCGGTCCCCCAGTGGGGACTTTCCCACAGTGGGGGACCGAAACGTCGGTTTATGTGTCTTTTTCCAATACAAACTTGTGATCAAACTTACCAGAGTGCTGTCTCCTAATCTCGTGCTTCAAACGTTTGGTTTATATATATATAATATATATATATATATATATATATATTATATCTATATATCATATATCATATATATATATATATATATGTGTGTGTGTGTGTGTGTGTGTGTGTGTTTTGGGTGGTAACAAGCTTAGCTACCCACCCAGTTAGAGAGAACTGGAGTAAAGGTTTAGATATTTTCCAAAGCGGAGTAGGCTTTTATTTTGTTTATTTTGAATGTTTTGCCTTGTTAAAGGAACAGGCGCAATAAAGACGAGATTTCATTTCACCCTAATCGGTCTCCATTAAATGTACCTCTGCACACATCTCTTACAAAGGCCATAGTATAATAGTATTTCACCGTACTTGTCATTCTGTACTTCAAAATGTTAACGGTGAAACTTTTTTGCACATGGAAATCTTTGTCACTGATCTGAAGCTATGTTCTGTCTAAAAGTGATCCCCTACGCAATGCTTTAATTCTAATCGCACACGTTTAAAATATGAACAGACTTTTCATGTTGGGTGCTTGGCATTTGTTTGAACACTTCTGTAGTAATTGGAAATGCAACAATTGTTTAAAAGTGGTATTGTCCATGAAAAGATTTAGTGAGGGATGAAGAAATTTCTTGAACCTAAAGACATAATCTGGTGATCCAATTCTCCCCACTGTGTCCATTCCCGTGAAACTCCATTTTCTTTCTCCTATCCATCAGCAGCTCCCCACATCCCACCTAGCCAATACTCTAGGTTTCTCACATTGTCTCCCCCTTTGTCTTTCTATTCTAAACAGAAGAACAACAGACAGGGTTCTGAAGGCAGAGAGCATCGGGAGCTGGAAGAGAATAGTTATGATGAGGGTCAGAGTCCTGCCCCTACTGCCAACAGTTACTAGGGTTTGTGCTGCCCGGCTGAACAGTGTTCAAAGACTTTGCTGGGCTTTGTTCCACTGTGTAGGGATTAGGCCTGGCGGTCTGAGAATTTGCCTTCTAATTAAAAAGGATAAAAGATAGAAGTAGCATTAGACTAAAACATAGCAGTGACACTTCACAGGCTGCTTTTAAGTCACAAGACAACGTAAGATGTTATGTCAGATGGTTTTTATATGTTATGTTTTCCACCTACCCGAAAACAGAAATGTTGAAGTAAGGCTGGCTGCTAAATATTGTTGCAAGCACATTCTTGGGAAATAACCGGGCAGTTGTGTCATTTGTACGCACGTGGATATTTTAAAGGGCATGTTCTATTTGGGGCGTTTACTAAAGAAAAGTTCATTCTGAAGAATACAAAACTACATATAAAATAAGATGCGAAATGTTCTATTTTCTGCTTCACTTTTCTTTGATTTCATCTTCAGGTTTTTTTTTTTTCTTGCAATTAGTTTCATTAAAATATTGCTGGAGGACATTGTTTCAATTCTTCCTATCGGCGTCAGTGTAACACTGCACTGTGACTTCGATTTTATTGTATGGAAAAACTCTGGCAGCAAATTCAGGAAAAGTCTTCCGAATCCTCAAATAAAGAAGCACTGCTTAAGAAAAGATTTAGCTGTAATAGCTTTCTACAGCTGTTACACACACTGTATAAACAGCTGTATGCGTAGGGAAGCATTGCAAAAAGCACTTAATGAGTTCAGGAAAGTTCTCTATGGATGCTCAGGGTTTAGAACATACGTTGCACCCACTGTATCATAAGAGTATTAGGGTGATTGTTTGTACAAGAGCTGCTGACGAGATTATAACAATCACTTTTTTTCCCTAAATGTGGGAAGACTTTTGCAAAAGACTTCAGGCCATTTAAAGCTCCTCTCAGCTCAGATTGCAGTCAAATATAAAGGAATGTCTTAGTTCTCACACAGCTCATGTTACGTCATGAAGCAAAGAGGCTGATTTTCTGTTCTTCCGGCATTTTGGTTTCATTCTGAAAAGCAAATGAGAAATTAGGAATGATGCAACTTTACCTGTACGCAAATTCCCATATTCGTCTGTTTTGATTACAAATATACCGTGACACAAGCTTCAAAATCTCGCTGGTGGTAAGGTACCAAATTATTTACTACATTTGTTTCCATTATCATACAAGTAAATATACTGCAGTAAATTGCTAGCAAAATATAAAAAGCTGAAAAATGACTTTAAGTCTCTCCAAAACCCTCCAAAGTCAGCCACTTCACCGATCCAATCGCCTCCACTGGGTCCACTGTCAGACCAATCACCATGCCCCCGACAAGACTAAATCCAGGACCTGATCCCAACCCCTGCCCACCAACCAAGCAAGCTCTCAATGCACCTAACCCATAGCCTGACTATAATGTTCCCACCCCTGCCCACCAACCAAGCAAGCTCTCAATGCACCTAACCCATAGCCCGACTATAATGTTCCCACCCCTACCCACCAACCAAGCAAGCTCCCAATGCACCTAACCCATAGCCTGACTATAATGTTCCCACCCCTGCCCACCAACCAAGCAAGCTCTCAATGCACCTAACCCATAGCCCGACTATAATGTTCCCACCCCTACCCACCAACCAAGCAAGCTCCCAATGCACCTAACCCATAGCCTGACTATAATGTTCCCACCCCTACCCACCAACCAAGCAAGCTCCCAATGCACCTAACCCATAGCCTGACTATAATGTTCCCACCCCTGCCCACCAAACAAGCAAGCTCTCAATGCACCTAACCCATAGCCTGACTATAATGTTCCCACCCCTACCCCCCTACCACCCCCAACCAAGCAAGCTCCCCAATGCCCACTAAACCCTACCTACTATAAATGTTTCCCACCCCTGCCCACCAAACAAGCAAGCTCTCAATGCACCAGTGACGGTGCTCGTCTCAAATCAGGAAGCGGACTCGCAGGGCTGAGGTAGGGGTGCAAATAAACCGACCAGAGCCCCGGGACAAAGTCCTGTAAGAGTATCCGTAGTCAGTAAGCAGGCCGGGGTCAGGGCTGGTGGCAGCATTGGAAAGTCAAGGAGACAGGCAGTGGTCAGGGTGGACAGAAAGCAGCAAGGTCGGAGTCACGGTCCTGGGTCAGCAACAGGGGAATCAAAACAGGCAAAAGGGTAACGCGTGACTGCAAAGACCAACAAGAGCTGGAAACGTAAGAACTTTGCTCGGCGACTCCCACTAGGAACTGCAGCCTTATATAGCAGGCTGCCAGGATACAAAATGGCCACAGTGAGCAGAAAGGGCAGGTGACTTGAAAAACCTGAACCGCAGCAAAACCCGGCACAGATCGAGCAGAATCCTTACAGCATCTAACCCATACCATAACCCAGTGGCGTAGCGGGATATGCGAGGGCCCACGGGCAAAATTTTTGCCGGCTGCTCCTGCACATGAGCGATTGGCGTTTGCCGGCTGCTCTTCCGCCTTTGTGATTGGAGCTTGCAGGTGACACATGCGCATGACTTACCGGCAAAGGCCGATCGTGCATGTGCGTTCGGCACTTGATAATTGCGCATGCGCAGTCGACGAGCAGATCGCTAGATTCGCACATGCGCAGTCAGGGGCAACTATGCGAGAGAGCAGGCCCCCCAAGAGCACGGGCCCCCGGGCTTTGCCCGGGCTATGGCTGCACCACTGACTGGACCAGAATGTTCCCACCACTGCCCACCACTGCCCACCACAATGACATCTTAACAATTGCTCTCTGCCCATCACATGACATGTTCCATATGTAACCCCACCATTGTTTTATTAACTAATGTACAGTGCCCAGGGTAAGGGCGCTATATAAATGCTGTTATAAATAAATAAATATGGATAAAGCAGTCCCTGACAATAAATAAAGCATTCTGAACATGCATCTCTTGGCCGCAGTGTATTCACTCATCTTGCTCTGCTTGCATCAATCAGTATGCAATTTACTCTGGGATTCCCTAAGCTCTGATAAGGGGCATGGAGCCGGTGTTAAGTGGCATTTATGGCACATGGTTGGTGGGCAGGGGAATATGTAGTATGGTAGTTAACACTGGATGGATCTCCGATTCCCCTTTCCAGCGCTTGGTGAATCTGCCCCTTAATGAGTCCGTTATAAAAAAAAGAGCTGCGCCTCCTGCAGCTGGTGCAGAACGCTGCGGCTAGGTTGTTAACTAACCAGAACCGTTTCTGCCACATGACACCTGTTCTCTGTACAGGCTGCCTGTAAAATGAAGAATTTATTTAAAGATTGGCTTGTTGACATTCAAAGCCCGACATGCCCAGAGCCCCAGCTATCTGAGAGAGCTTCTAGTTCCCTACACTCCCGTTCTCTCACTTCCATCTGCAGGTAAAGGATTGCTAACCGTTCCCAGAATCCCCGTGACTTGCTTTGGGGCCCGAGCTTTTAGCCACGCTGCTCCCACTCTCTGGAACAGCCTGCTCCGTACAGTTAGGGAGCCCGCCTCTGGGAATCCCCAAAAAATAGGCTCAGGACCCAACCGCTTACCCAGGCATTTAATTAATGATCCACAACCTGTCTGCCATTTAATAGCTACGGTACCGTCCCATCCTGTACTGTATCTATCCTTGTGTTTGGTCTCTTATATCCTTAAATGTTTTCTTATTTTTCCCCTTTTGTAATTGTGGTGCTTTGCGTCCCATTGGGAGAAAAGCACTATATAAATAAAGTTATTATTGTTTAAAGTTATTATTATATGGAAGGAGTTAACTGTCCACGGAAGGTACCACGTTCTACATATTCAGCCATCACTACCCCCCTTCCCCCCCCCCCCCCCCTTGTTGCTGCATCAAAAATATCTACAAGGTTAAAACCGTCTCACAGAGCAATATTATTATAACAGAGTTTATTGGCTGGTTTCTAACATTTGAACGCATGATAAACCACAGTGTCATAGTACACTTATTGGGGGTTTGCGCTAGTGGTGTTATGAAATGCAGATCTGCATTGCTGGTGTCAATAAACAGTAATTGTAGTGGTCAGTATTTTATATGATACTGTACACCTCATATATTGACATTGGCCTTTGCAGACCTGAATACCCTACTACTGTCTCTGTACGTTCTCCCTATGCACCACTTTAATTGTAAGCTCTTCGGGACAGGGACTCCTTTTCCTAATGTTACTTTTATGTCTCAAGCATTTATTCCCATTATGTGTTATATTATTATGTGTTCTATTGTTACGTCACGTGTGTTACTGCTGTGACGCGCTTTGTACTTAGAAGGCGCTATATAAATAAAGATATACATACACACATACTCTACTTTTATTTTAACATATGTGCCTTCTCTTGTTTAACTTTAATCTTTTCTTCGTCTTCTTTCATTTTTCATTATATTGCCGTTTTTGTCACATTTTCTTGAATGCCTGCGTATTAAAACAATGTGTTTCGAAAAAACCTTAAACATGTGTGAATCTTCCAGACCGACTCCAGAAACACACGATGCCAATAGTGGCCAACGCCAGTCCTCAAGGGACACCAACAGGTCAGCTTTTCCGGATATACCTGCATCAGTACAGGTGACTGAGCCCCTGATTGAGCCACCTGTGCTGATGCAGGGATATCCTGAAAACCTGACCTGTTGGTGGCCCTTGAGGACTGGAGTTGGCCATCCTTGCGCTATGCCGTACCAAGATGTAAACTAGAAGACATTTTTTGTTGCAGCTGCAGCTTCAATTACAAGACAGAAGAAAAAGCTATTGTAGAAAGAAAAAGATAGAAATTGCAGCCACAGATAGGGGAATTTATTAGAACACGTGTTATAAACGACATATTCCACTATGTACTTTACCTTCAGTTGATCATTTCACATTTAGATTCAAAGTACAAATTTCCAGCAAATTAAAAAAAGAAACTCCTTTATTTCTTATTTTTTGTATGTTGTCAAATTATCCTTATCGTTTATTTGTTAAGCGTCAACATATACCGCAGCACGGTACAATGGGGGGGGCACAGATTTATGTATATTACATGAACAGAATGACATAATGAAGGCCCTGATCCTCAGAGCTTACAATCTAGAAGGCACGAGGGGCAATGTTGGAACAAAAGATAAAGTGCCTTTTTGTTGTGGGACGCAGTATACATCAGGATGGAGTATCAACAATAAAATAGGGGGGAAAGGAAGTGATGAGCAGCGTGATTGCAATATCTTGGCTATGATGCTTGAAATGTTGTAGATATATGGGAATGTTATTTCCCTACTCCTTCAATGTTTTTATCAATGTATAACCAGACCTTAAAAAAGTTATGGTGGGTAATAAAAAAGTGACAAAAACCCTTCCCCGTATAGTAACAGAAAGTTAAAATACCACTTGTGGTGCATCTGCATGTGTTAGACAGGTCTGCAACCCTGTGTTCCCCACTATCGCTTAGCAAACAGTGTGTCCACTGCAGCCAGGGATTCTGGGTAATGACATGCAAATGAGCACACAGTGTCCCCTTTTGCTTCTAGTTTTTTACGTAGCGCTTTACAGAGACATTTTTTAGACAAAGCCACTTCCCCATGGAGCTTACAATCTATGGGGGGCAGGGGGGTTTGTGCCTGAGGCACAGGGAGATAGAGTTACTTGCCCAAGGTCGTAAGGAGCCAGCACCGGGAATTGAACCAGGTTCCCCTGCTTTACTCACTGAGCCACACACAGCTTTTCAGCACAGCCTGGCTTAAAGAAGTACAAAGCCAGTAAACCTACTCACAGACAGCTGTTTCAACCTTTTGGGTGTCATCGGTGTAGGAGTTGCATTTTAGTTAACGTTTGTATATACAAGTTAACTGATATGTGACAATGTCCCGATGTCCGCAGTGCCGTGGTCGCATTGTGTGGTAGCTTTGATAACCTTATTACGTGAGTTTTCTTTATACGAGGAAGTAACCCCTAATCACATATATCCCAGGGACCTCAGCTGAAAACACAACTTTCAAAGGGTGCATATTATGTTGTGCTGCCGTGTCCCAGCACTGCTGCTGTAACAGGAGAGAAGCTTGTATTTAGCAAAGAAATTTATAACCCCTTTGCTGTGAGAGGATCCCTAAAAGTAAAAGTTCATGCAGGCGTCCATGTTGCCCCCTTTGAGCAGGTAAAGTAGTCTTGTTTCCATCTAAGCCTTTAACCTGTATAAACCACTTTTAAATCCGTGGATTACAAATGACAATCCAGTAGGATTTAAGGGATTCATAAGAGACCCAAAGTTCAAAACACCATTGCCTTTACCACTCCTTATTACTATTGGAGCACAAAGCACTGGCAAATTATGTCAAGTGCAAGTTCATTTATACATTTTTGTGCTCATTAACCCATTCTTTGCTGTTGCCCCTTTTGGCATTTCTGGAAATACAGTCACAAAACTAAATATTTGCTGTTCACCCTATTGCTGAGCATCTTACTTGGGTAGATTTATTGAATATCTTGTGCCAGTTTACAACACTTTCACCCCAATGTAATTACCCTATTTCCTCGATTCTAAGACACACCATTTTTCTGATTTTCACATGTCTAAAATCGGGGTGCGTCTTAGAATCGATGTATTAAAAAAATAAAAAATACATTTTAAAAAGTGTCTACAGTACTAACCCCCACTTTTCACTTACCATGTTTCAGGAGAGGTCCCATGTCAGCGGAGGATGAAGCGGGCGGCGGCGGCAGGAGAGGTCCCACGTCTGCAGATAGTTGAAGATGGAAAGTAGGTGGGAGTGCGGCAGCAGGACAGGTCCCAAGTCTGCAAGTGAATGAAGATAAGAAGACAGTGGGCATGCGGTGGGTGCGGCGGCAGGAGATCATAGTAGCAGGAGAGCTGAGCAGGAGCAGAGCGGCATAGGGGAACGCTTGGGAGGTGCACACTGTAACACCAGAAGTTGACCGGTGTCTGTCTTCCGGTTACAGTGTGCACCTCCCTAGCTGTTCCCCTATACCGCTCTGCTCCTGCTCAGCTCTACTGCTATAATGATGCCCTGCCGCCACTGTAAGCACACCTGCTGTCTTCTTATCTTCAATCACCTGCAGACTTGGGACCTGTACTGCCGTCGCACTCCCACCTGCTTTCCATCTTCAACGATCTGCAGACGTGGGACCTCCCCTGCCGCCGCCGCCCGCTTCATCCTCCACTGACATGGGACCTCTCCTGAAACATGGTAAGTGAAACTAAGTAATTTTCCTCGATTGTAAGGGCCAAATTGATGGTGCGTCTTACAATTGATGGCGTCTTACAATCGAGGAAATACGGTAATTCCCCTGAGCTCATCGCTCCTCTTGGCAATTTGTGTTCAGCGATCTATGGCGCTTTGGAGATCTTTGCTATGGCCCTTCAGTGTTTGAGCAGAAACCACCACGAATCAGAACTTTAGTTTGGATTTGTATCCAGCGCACACGTTGCCCAGTCAATGGCATCTCCCACCAAGCCCAAGATGCTGGACTCTAAGTCTCGCTGGTGTAGGGCTGATGCATGGATATTGCACCAGATGTCTCAAAGGGGGAAATCCCATTCATTTAATAAGACGATGTTATACATTGGGGTGCAGTGCTGTGGCCCCAGCTTTGCAGTGGGAAGGCTTTGATAAATTACCCTATTTTGACGTTGGGAATTATTGTGGGTATTTATCAAAGACTCGCAGCTGCAAAACCAGGGCAAAAATGTGCACCCGGCTGATCAAATGATAATGATTAACATCAATGGTATTTTTGTGTTGATAAACCTGGCACCGTTATTTTGTTCCACACTCATGTTTTGCCGCTAGGAGACTTTGATACATAACCCCCTATAACCACCATGAGGAACGATAGCTGTGCACTAATTAATTATAGATATACATTTTTACAAAGGGAGAGGGAAACAAGGATACCCTTTTTCTGTCACTTTCTTTTACCCACCATAACTTTTTTATTGTCTGGTTATACCCACGTACCAGCTTCACGTTGCACGGGCAGCAACCAACCTCACACTGATGAGACTCAAAGGGGCAAAATAGCTGTCTGTGAGTAGGGTTACTGACTCTGCACTTCTTTAACCCCGGCTGTGCTGAAAAGCTGTGTAATGCGGGTAGGCAGAAGCTTATAGGGATCCATGTTAAAATGGATGAGAAGAGTGACACACGGTGCTCATTTGCATGTAATTACCCAGAATCCCTGGCTGCAGAGGAAGCACTGTTTGCTTAGCGATAATGGGGAAAGACAGGGTGGCAGACTTGCCTGAGACGCGCATATGCACCACAGGTGGTGTTTTTATTAACCTTTTCTGTGGTTTTAGTTATGAGTTGGAGAACAGTTCAGCTCATAAACTGAGTAACCCGGTCCCAGTCTAACCCATAAACCAATCACCAGGTCCTGGCTTAGCGCCTTGGTCGGCTGCCGTATGTGACTGCGGAGGGCGGCGTTCCATTTGTCTTATGAAATGAATGAGGCTTTCCCCAGCTCAGGCCCAGCGGTTTCATTGCATGTTGAATAAGGACCAACCTATAAAAGCAAAGTAACTATACACATAGCATATTTATTACAAATATTCCGGTATCATCTTCGGTTTTTATAAGAATACCTGGTGAAATATGCCTGTATAAATAAATCTAAAATTTTATTTCAATTATTTTAGGTACCAGAGCATCTTTCCAATTTAAAGTATACACCTTCCTCTTTCCAATAATAAGATATCCTCATTTACTATAACAAGAGTTGAAGTCATTTTGTAGCCAACGGTGAATTTCAGATGAAAAGGGCTCGACCGATCGCTTGGGCGGATGTAGAATAAGCCCACAAGGCCTTAAAAGTGGAAATAGCGCTGATCCTGAGCTGTCATACTAGGAGCACCATTAATCTGCAGGGCTTTCTGCCCGAGATTCCTGGATCAGCGCTATTCGCATTTAACGGAATAATGGCCAAAATGTGCATCTATTCGTCATTAAAAGTTTGCAAATCTAATATGCTCCCAAGTGAAAGACGATGCAACGTGTAAGATTTCGTTTCGCTACATTTTCAAAGCTTGTCTGTAAGGATTTCTCAGTGTGCTAGAATGATGCCTGTTGAAAGATGTTAAGCTCTTTCAAGCAGCACATTGAAAGAAGCATTCAATATAACAGCACCACTTGTGTGCTATGAGTTTAACCTACAAACATTTGTTAGTAATACAGACAAGTTTCCATTTCCACAGATAGAGACATCTGTATATGTATTCGCACCTTCCCTTAATCTATCTATCTATATACAGTATAGTAAAATAATATATATTCAGGGATTTTTTTGTGCAGTTGATTCCTTTTTCATGATTATGAAATTATTAGGATTTGAGGTAGAATACTAGTTTGTGGGAATAAATGCCTTTTCTACCACCGTTCTCTACCTATATCTGTAATATTATGAGTTTTATTGCACTTTGCTTAGTTACACTTTGTAACCATGTATTATTTGTCATCATAACTCTGTGCCCAGGACATACTTGGAAACGAGCGGTAACTCTCACTGTATTACTTCCTGGTAACACATTTGATAAATAAATTAAATAAATAGGGTTCCAGCACCTTTTATTTCCCCTACAAAACTCCACTGTCTACATTGCAATAAACGTCTTGCATCTCTTGGCTTTTTCAGATCCCCGCCCAAGACCTTTAAATTGCGCCGTGTCTAACACATAGCGTCGAATTGGCATGTTTGTAAATGAAATGCAGCGAGATCCTTTAATGTCAGCAGCCCGTATCTCAGATCCCCCACTACTCTCCCTGCCAAAGCACTATTGCCTGCTCATCGCCTTCATCCTTTCATTGAGTCCTGTGTGGCAGCCTCTAGCACATTCTTTAGCATGGGTTCCAGTAGGCATGGTAACTGCTAACCACTTCTTGATTGCAAACTGCCTTTAATGTTAGCTCCTATTTCTTGCTGTTAGGTTTTTTTGGGGGGTGGTGTGGGGGGGAGGGCTTAAATGTTTTTAAGAGTTATCAACTCCATCTGTGTTGTTTGCAATAAATTGCTGCCTTAATTGAGGTACTGCTGCATTGAACAAGCAAAGCATGTTCATCAAGTCTGTGAATCTCTACTGTTGATAGCTGCAGGTACCTCGGGGCTACTCTAAATGATTGCTGTGTTGACTTTGCCTAATTGCAGGGGAGGAGTCCGAGAAGCAATGATGGGCAGCATTATAGTCAGTGGGGTGTTTGGGAAATGCTGGCACAGCCATGCAGAGCTGGACAAAGTGACTGTCAGAGCACTTGGCACATTATTCCAATTGTGGCAAAATAGTCATCTGCAGGAAGGCCACAGCCCAACGTCATTTCATGCACATTTATTGGAAGTACGGCTGCCAGAATGATCATAGATCTATTATTATTATTATTTTTTATGGAAAAATAGATGTTCCATAAATATTTAGCATCCACAAAATACGATTGATGGTTAAAGTGTTTATCTAAAAATGCATGTTATCACTATGCTCAATTGTAACATATTACATCAGGTTACCAGCATATGGTAGGGATCTTGACTACTGAAAAACGACATTTATACTTATACTAAATATAAATAAATAAATATATATTTTTTTATTTATTTATATATATATATATATATATATATATATATTGTATTCATATCATATTTTTATTGATATATACCAAATCGTGTTCAAATATATCACCTTCTACATATGACGGGACCTTTTATTTCATTTGGAACCTTCCATAAAATGGTTTTAAAAAAACCAACATTTTAATGTATCTATTATATTGATATTTTTTATGGCCAGAACGAAACTAAAGGAAATTTTGTGTTACTCTTCATGCATTGAGTAGTCAACCAAATGTTTGTATGTAATGTGCATTTGATATCCCTATGGAAAAGTAGCTTCAATTAAAAGAAAAAAAGATTACGTTCAGTTTATCTAAGTTATTTTAACGTGTTACATTTTTCATTGTTGATTAAAATCTTGCAAATGTTTTGATTGTAAGTTCTTGGGAGCAAAGCTGTCCTTATCTATTTTACCAGTTTATGTTTTCATTGTAATATTTGTAATAGTGCCATTTTATTTCCCATGCATATGCACTGTGCGGTGGATCACGTCAGTGTTGTATAACATATACAGTAAATGCCAATCATTTAAATTTTCTTAACAAACTCATGTTATAAGCTCTCCAGTGGAGGGATTCTCTTTCCTATTGGGTGTTTTTACAATCATTGGTCTTGCTGTGTTATAACTCCCTGTATTGCAGTGTCTGTTTTGTGACGCTGTGTGTGACTGCTATATAAACAAATATATGCATAAATCTATGCAAATACATGAAACGCCATATACAGGATCCAGAGTATGTTTGGAGACTTAAGCAAAGAGAGATTTACAGAGAAGCCGTGTCTAAAGGCAATCTATGCTTTCTTGCAGTGATAGTCTATCAGAACAGATTTACTGTTGTATGTCTTTATTTATATCGCGCCATTAATGTACATAGCGCTTCACAGCAGTAATACATGTGACAATCATATAAATAACAAATAATATAAATAACACATAAAGGGGAGAAGTGCTTCAGACATAACAGTAACATTTTGGAAAGGGCGTCCCTGCTCTAAAGAGCTTACAATCTAATTGGTAGGTAGGAAGGACGTACAGAGACAGTAGGGAGGCGTTCTGGTAAGTGCGTCTGCATGGGGCCAAAGTTTATGTATACGGTGAAAAACTATCACTCATACAGCTACTCATATGCTTCCTTAAGCAGGTGAGTTTTGAGTTGGGTCTTAAATAAATTCAATTCATTGTAATTGTTTATCCTCTGAAATATGTTTATCTATGAAAAGTGGAAATATATTTTTTTTTTCCTTAAATATATTTCACAAAATAAACAGCAGCAAGTTAATGGCTGATTCCAGTGTTTTTCAACCAGGGTTCCTAGGTACTCTTGTGTTCCCCGAGCACCCCTAAAGGGTTCCCTGCAATTTTCTGCTCATTTGAAAATTGTATAAAATACAGAATAATTTACAATGCATCTGATCTCAGACGCGCTATTAGAGAGGGTTGGGGTTCCTTACAATGCATCTGATCTCAGACGCGCTATTAGAGAGGGTTGGGGTTCCTTACAATGCATTTGATCTCAGACACGCTATTAGAGAGGGTTGGGGTTCCTTACAATGCATTGATCTCAGAACGCGTATTAGAGAGGGTTGGGTTCCTTACAATGCATTTGATCTCAGACGCCGCTATTAGAGAGGGTTGGGGTTCCTTACAATGCATTTGATCTCAGACGCGCTATATAGAGGGTTGGGGTTCCTTACATGCATTGATCTCAGACGCGTGATTAGAGAGGGTTGGGGTTTCTTACAATGCATTGATCTCAGACGCGCTATTGAGAGGGTTTGGGGCTTACAATGCATCTGACTCAGACGCGCTATTAGAGAGGGTTGGGTCCTTACATGCATCTTTACTCAGACGCGCTATTAGAGAGGGTTGGGGTTCCTTACAATGCATTTGATCTCAGACGCGCTATTAGAGAGGGTTGGGGTTTCCTCAGAATTTCACTTAGGGTTCCTTAACCAAAAAAAGGTCGGAAAATATTGGCTTATTCACCGCAAATGCTTGCTAATGGTAATGGGATTTTTTTAAATATCTTTCAGAGGCAACTTTGTAGGTTATTTTCCCAGCTCTGGAGGCCAACTGGTTAAACCTTTGTGTATCAGGTTATTTTTGTACAGATTAATTTATAGGGTCCTTTTTGCTGCAGCTGAAAACTGCCCAGCGAGGATTTGACTTCCTACTGCTCCTTGTTTGCTCACAGGGAACAATTGACTCACATACTGTATGTAGTTTGCCGCCTATTCCACCTGGAAAAGTCACAATTCAGTTAATTAGCACAATCACCAGAAAAAAAAATCACTGTTTACCAGCTGTAATTGGTTGGCATAAACCAGACATTTGTTCTCAATAACTCATTTGAGGCTTTAATGTACATATGAAAACTATGAATTAGTATACTTTTTTTTTAAATTATTTTTCATACGAGTCTGAGTCTGTTTGGCAAAAATCCCACTTAGCATCACGAAAAGAATACATTAGTCACATTTTGGTCATCTTGATTGAAATGCAGTAAATTAAGAAGTTCCTTAGTGGAGAAGAGTATATACCTGATATTAAGGTCAAAATAAGCTGTCTGTGAGCAGGGTTACTGGCTCTGCACTTCATTAACCCAGGCTGTGCTGAAAAAGCTGTGTGATACGGCAGGCACGCGCTTATAGGGGTCCGTGTTAAAAGGGATAAGACGCAACAAATGACACTGCTCATTTGCATGCCATTTCCCATAATTCCTGGCTGCAGTGGAAGTACTGTATGCTAAGAGATAATGGGGAAGGGCAGGGAGGCAGACCTGCCTGAGATATTTGAATGTGCTCACACGTGATACCTTTATGTGATATTAAGGGGAGTACGATCTGTGCGCACTTTTTAAAAGGTCTGTGTTATGACAAATGAAAGGAGGATATAGACAAGTATTTTTATGAACTTTATTTTGGTTTCATGACAAACTGAATTATGAACCCACATTTTGTGATATTTATTTCATATTAAAGTTTCAGCATTTGCAATACAATATGTTTTCTAACTCAGGCGTGTTTCTTTACAAGGTCTTATCCTTCCGTTTCTCTTCCTGTGTTGTTTGCAATTACATATTGTTTTATTATGTAAGCACTAGTAAGTACAGGCGGTCCTCGGTTATCCACCGGAATCCGTTCTGGGAGTAGCGTTGGATAGTGACACCGTTGTAAAATGAGTCCCATGTTAATCAGTGGCGATGAGCGTCGGATAACGCATTCCGGCATTGAAAAACGGCCCATAGGGTTGCATTGTAAAGCGTTGGATATGCCATTCGTTGTAAAGTGAAACGTTGGATAGCGAGGAATACCTGTAACCCTATGAATGATTAAACCTTGTTTTTCTATGTGGGTTGCAGGGTTATTTAGAACAGGGGTGCTCAACTCCAGTCCTCAAGCCCCCCAACTGGTCAGGTTTTCAGGATACCCCTGCTTCAGCACAGGTGGCTCAATCAGTTGAAGACTGAGCCTCTGATTGAGCCACCTGTACTGAAGCAGGGACAGATTGAGCCACCTGTGCTGATGCAGAGATATCCTCAAAACCTGACCTGTTGGGGTGGTTTGAGGTCTGCGGTTGAGCACCCCTGAATTAGAACATTACACTATTTGTAAAGCCTAAAATAACTTCCCGGCCTTTATTTTCTCTCCTGTGTTCAGTACGTAGGTAGATCACTAGCGCTAAAAAGCAGGTTGTATTACAGAGTTACTAGTAGCCAGGATAAAGGTTTTAGATCTTACCGCACTCCTTTAAGATAATTGTAGTGGGTGTCCTTATTCTTTGTAAGGTGCAGGCAGTTGAAGAGTGGCTGGGATCCCACTTCTGCCACCTAGTTAAACTCAGAGCTGGATATCTTCTTACCGCACTGTTCTAATAAAGTCTGACACCAGACAGTATAGCAGAATAAAGTGGTTTATTTGCAGGTTGCAAACGTACAATGTTTCGGGGATCTCCCTTCCTCAGGTGCATCGTGCATTTGCAACCTACAAATAAACCTCTTTATTACAGTATAATATCTGGTGTAAGACTTTATTAGAACCGTGCGGCAAGAAGATATCCAGCTCCAAGCTATTAGTAGCGTGGTAATTAGTGACTAGCAACCCCAAAATCCCCCATCTTAAACATCCCCAAACAGATTAAAGAATGATGTCATTCCATTCTTATTGATGAAGTTCTACCTTGAACCAATAAATTCAGCATTATTTCACTGGTTTCCAAACATAAGCACTTCAAACGAATGCTTCAAAATGGGAAACAATTCCTTGAAAAAGTTAGAAAAATACAATTTCCCATAAGAGTTGCGCATGGAATTTATATAAGTTAGTTAATGACGCAGCCAGCGGCTCTAATGAATCCATGTAATAAAGTGAAGAGGAGGCTAATAATTGCCTCCCCATTGGGTGCTTATTTGCTTGTCATTACCCAGAAACCTTGTCTGCAGCTTAATCACTGTTTGACATGTGACAATGTTGTGAATGAAGCAGGTTTGAAGATACGCAAACATACCATGGGTAATGTGTCTCTATACTTAGTACAGTAGAGGGGGGTTTTGTTAACTTTTCGCCCAGCACAACCATAATTGCATCTGGTATGTAAGCAAATAGGAACTCACTAATTGCATCTAATAATTGTGATGTTGTCTCTAGATGATTAGATAAACTTGGCCAGTTTAACCTTTTTGAAATGGGACAATACAGCTATTCCCCAGAGCTATTCTTGTGGCTATACTCAGCTAAAGACCCATAGCTACTATCTCTTGCAGCTACCTTACTGGCTCCAACAGGCTTACTGCAGGTGGGGACTACAGATAGCAACAGTGACTGTCATGTCAAGACTTATCAGTAGTGTTTCCCCTTCCAATAATGCATGTGCTGCCTATTCCTAATTTCAGCCTCACACTGACCCCCCAACAAATATGTAGCAGGATTGGATACGTTCAGTGAATATTTATATTGAGCATAGTTTGAATGTCAGCTTTTCAGATGGTCTCTTGAACGACAACTTTTTAATGTCATACTGTGGTTGCCACTTACATTTCCCCAATTCAATTCATTCTGCAACGACTGAATCAAATCTGTTAGTTCTAGTTAAGCCAACTCCAGACTGAAGTCTACTTCTTTTAATGTTATTTAATTACCCGCTTCATTAGTGAATGTGCCTGATTTATTATTCTCGTATGGATGTTGCTGACTAGGTTCCCCCTTTAAAGCTGCAGTTCAGTCTTTTTTTTTTTTTTTTTCTTCAATAGGTTCATGTGGGAAATCTCTAATTACCTAAAGAACTGCATAGCTGCCGGTCAATTCGTTCTCCGTCTATTGATCGGCAAAGTTTGGCGACATCTTTAAAAATGGGGAATGTAAATCGTTGCTATAGGAACAAGCATGCTTTGTAAAATAGAATGCACGAAAAAATTGGTCTTTCAAAGTTGTTGTTTTTTTAAAACAGAAAATGCTAGAAGTATTTTTTCTTACTACAGAACTGATTTATTTTAAAAAAAAACACACATGCAGAATATTGGCTGAACTGCAGCTTTAAGCCGGCTCCTGTGCTACCAATGTTATACTGTGTCCTTTACATTTCGTACACTGCATGGAGAAAAGAGGAAACAAAACATTGGTATAATCCAGGGTTGCTCCACTCCAGTCCTCAACCCCCCCCCCCCCCCCCCAACAACAGGTCAGGTTTTCAGGATATCCCAGAATCCACGGAGTGTATTGGCAATAATGATGAGAAACTGCAAAACGCGTATCGCACTTTTTTGAGAATGATCCGCTGAAAGCCGCGGACTGAAGTAACCAGCCGTTCCGCTGCCGATCCAAAGTCGCCCCAAAAATTCGCCCATCTCTAATGAGGACTTACCAGTACTATGTAAAGTTGCCTCATCCCCTCCGTCTCTCTGCTTTACATTTCACCATCCGTCGGAGCGGTGTCTTCTGCGTGGCTTTGCTGTTTTTTTAGGTCAGTAGATATGATAAACGTCAGGTCCCTATGCTCGTGTTTGATGATATTGCTTTTTGGGTCTGTTGAACCAAGAGATGATACAAGTATAGTTAATTTCTCATTAGTTCACAAAGTTGCAAATATTGCATCATCTGACAATGCAGAGATATTTTCCAGTCCATGTGTAATGTCACCAGTGCAAACATTAAAATAGCAATTCCCGGTATTTTTTTCATTAGTTTTTTTTTTAGAAATACAGGATTGAGGCAGGGGGTCTCTGGAGCTGAACCCCATTCATTTCTGCTCAGGGGACCACCTGCTTCCGGAGAAACTTTGTTCCAAAGGGAGTGCCGGTATCTCTCTGCAATTTTCGGCATTTTAAAGATCCCGCATCACGTGGACCAATAGGAAGCCGCGCCGGCTGATGTCACAACTTCCTATTGGCCCGCAGGGTGTGGGAGCTTTGAAAAGCAGCCATAATGAGAACCCAGGATGCTAGTCGGAGGGGCTTGCGGCATCCACTATGGAGGCAAGTATCTCTGGAAGCAGGGGGTCCCCAGAGGTAAACTTAACGGAGTCCAGCTCCGGAGACCCCCAGCTTCAATCCAAGGTCAAATATATATTTGTCTTAAATGGCTTGGATTGCTGCTTGAAAGATATTGGGAAATGGATATCATTTCAGCCTGACATTAGTTAAGCAAAACATAAGCTAGTTATGGAAATGCATTCAACATGATAATTGAAATAAATCACTTTCACCCCATTGAGGAGGTTCTGCATTGGCTTTGCTAAACACATAGCACTTATTCTGTGAATGGATTTTCCATGAAACAAAACAAAGAAAACATGACCGCCTTGTTTTTCTACTAATGGGATTGTTATTTCTAGTTAACACGACACTGTGTGGTTCCCGGTCTTCTTATGTGATCCTTGCATTATTGATAGCCTCTTTAAAAATGTCAATTCTAGCATGAAGGTGTGTAACAGGGCAGGTGGAGGTCGGTGCTGGCACCTTTGATAATTATTTCCTTCTGTAAATTTCCTTGTGTGTCAAACCAACAACCAAAGAACGAAACAGTCCTACATTCGTTCAATTGTGGCATTAAACTAAATATTTTTATTACCAAAGTTTATTGGATGATTAAAGAGAAGACCAAGTCCCAGTATGTGATATTTTGTCATATCATCAGTTTATGGAGACTAAGTAACACATTTAAACATATGTGTAACTGTAAGGTTATATAATTGTCCGGTTTATACTAAATCAAAGTAAGCAATAACACCTGGCATGATGTGTATTTAAGGCTACTGACACACTCCTGAGGTGTGTTTAAAGGCACCTGGCCAGTATTATAAGGGACGTTTATAACACTCCTTCCATGCACTTCGCTGATAGCTTGTCATACATACACAATATCCCAAAGCAAAATATGTCCTTTAGTGCATTACACAGTAAAATATTGCCGTCACCTCTGATTCTTAATGTAATATAAATAAAAACTATACATTTTAACCACTTTTATTTTTAAGGCTGTTCCAACATTTTAGCTTTAAAGCAGCAATGCTGTATTTCCCCTTTTTTTATTTACTATTATTATTATTATTATTATTATTATTATTATTATAGTAATATGTAAATCATGTGACAATGTATAATTCTACATTCTTACTTAAGTTTGCTGCTTCTGTTATAAATCTGTACAAATCCTGATTGTGTGCCTAACATAATGGCCGTTATATTTTTATGAGACATTTTCATTCACCAAACACTATCAATACCAGTCCTGTCGCAGTTAACCAGTCTCCTTACATAGGAGGGCGCACTGTAAGGGTGCGTTCGTGCAGAGGTGCTGCCGTTTCTACGGTAATACTCTGCACTTTCTTTTTTCACTAACATAATGGCCGCCTTTCAGTTTCAATCAATCCTTTAGTCAGTGTAACTCAGCAACTACAATGTATCCTTATATTACTAAGGTAACGTTGTCTATTGTTACAGTTTCCAGCTCAAACTGTTGGGAATGTTGGCAACACATGATCACAAACAGGAAAGTGTTGCAAAGATCTTGCACTGCTGGGGAGGTGGGTGAAAATATACTAGAGAAATCACAGGATGCTTTTAAAACTCATTAAAAATGGCATTAAGAATTGAATTAGAAAAATTTAAAATGGAAAAACAGTCACTATTATCTAATACTACAGAACTGATTTATTTAAAAACCCCATATAAGATTTAACATGTTTTGCGGCTGGTTAGTTGTGCTCAGTACAGTTTGGTAACGTATTTTTTATTGTAAGTACGAATATATACCCAGAACATAATAAATATAATTGTTAAATATAAAGCTATACATCTTTTATATATAAGCAAAAGCAAATAAAGACCTAAGCAGGGCGTTCCCCAGAGGTGGAAAGCTGGGTAGGGAGACCCCCAAAGGTAGAGAGCTGGGTATGGAGTCCCTCAGAGGTGGAGAGCAGGGTAGGGAGACCCCCAGAAGTGGAGATCTGGGTAGGAAGACCCCCAGAGGTGGAGAGCTGGGTAGGGAGACCCCCAGAGGTGGAGAGGTGGGTAGGGAGTCCCTCAGAGGTGGAGAGCTGGGTAGGGAGACCCCCAGAGGTGGAGAGCTGGGTAGGGTTACCCCCAGAGGTGGAGAGCTGGGTAGGGAGACCCCCAGAGGTTGAGAGTTGGGTAGGGAGTCCCTCAGAGGTGTAGAGCTGGGTAGGGAGACCCCATGTAGTGTGCATTCAGTTACCCAAATGCACAATGTCTCAATGATCTCCAGTTGATGTAGAATGGAGAGCTAAATAGCACTATGCACATGTACCATAGGAGATACCAACTATGGTGTAACATGGATACATAATTGTAATAAATGATAGAAAAATCCCTCTAATAGTAGATGGTAAGTAATGTGATTAGAGCTTAAAATTTATCTTTAATAGTAACAACAAATAAAATGCTGTGGGGACGCTAACATTAGTTCGATGGAATATATTTAAAGTAGTCTATAAAGGTACCTTCCAAGAGATAGAAGAATATATCTCTACAACTCTGTCAGGTTGTATGTGTTTCCTGTGAGGTACCCTACTTATATAGGAGATATAGCGTATCTCTGCAGCCTCTATATCAGGCTTTATAAAGTACTGTACGTAAGGTTGCTAGTTTGTTAAAAGCAGTCAGGGGGCTGTGTAGTAACAGCACCAGAACATTACTCAGTCTAACTAACAGTCTGGATAACAAATGGTATAAGTGTCAGTCACCAGAGCGGTAATTAGAGGGATAACTGCACTGAACAGGCGGCCTCTCAAATATCAGAGGTGCTGCTTTTATCAATTAGGGAGCTTTCTGGCAGGGCCATACCCAATTCCTACTGTTTGGGCAGCATAAAAAGGTGAGGTGCACCAAAGTAGGGTGAAACCTCAGTCAGCTGTGTACATACCTAAATGGCCCCTGTGCCCCCTACGTTCTGTCCACGACATCCATCTTTCCTCCCACCTTATTACCTCCTCTCACTCTCACCTGTAAGACTTCTCCCGTGCTGCCCCCTCTCTCTGGAAATCCCACCCACACACCATCATACTGTCCCCCAGCATTCAGGTGTTTAAAAACTCCCTGAAAACTCATCTTTTCAAGGAAGCCTACTCCCCTTCTCTCTGACATCCAACTCCCCTCCCTCTCCAACCACATTGGGACCAGCTGTGTGGCTGGACCAACCTCCACCCTTTGTAACAATCACCCACCCCCCCCCCCCCCCCAAACCTTAATGGCTTCAGCTGCCAGACTGGGCCATATTCTAACCTGAGACACACCTTATCCTACAATAAGCAGCCACCTCACCTTCTTGTTTCATCATTACACCTCATTCCCTCTAGACCAGGCCTGCACAACTCCAGTCCTCGAGGGCCGGAAACAGGGCAGATTTTCAGGATATCCCAACTTCAGCAGAGCTGGCTCAATTAGTGGCTCAGTCATACTGATGCTTGAAGAACAGACAAATAAAGTGACCTTGTGCCCAAGGGATTTGAACCGTGTTCACTTGCTTCAAACGCAGTGACATGACCACTGAGCCCCTCCTACAGCCCTGGCTAGATTTATTTCTAAAGCTGAGTAAGGTTTTATATATTGAAACTCCCAAAGTGCCTCATCCATCCGTCGTCCCTGTTTCCATCTTTAGTTTTCCATTCAATCTCAGGTATATTTAGGTTGAGGGAAAATATATTTATATGTGCAGTAGTTTATTAAATAACTGTGTTCTCACGGCAAAGAGGGAGTTTGGGGAAATGTCTCTGCCGTACGCTTTCTGAGCCTTTCTATAGAAAGGAACATTTAGGAGACAATGAAATGTCACCATTCTGTTCAAAAATACACAGAATGAGGATTGGATTGTAATATAACTATGATGTTCCAGTAATTAACCCACAATCTTCTCTATCCACAAGGTGTGAGATATTTTTTCTTTTATCCGCTTACAAAGAGTATTTGTTTTTTTCAGTTTTATTATTTCCTTTTTTTTTTAAACTGGTTAATGAGAACACTTTTGCTTTGGAGACCTAGAATTCCAAATCTTTCAGCACCAGTCTTCTTTGGACAAGAATCATACGCCTCACACACATCAAGATGCGGAAGATCCCTTTTTTTTTCCTCCTAAAGCAGCATCTGGCATCTTGGCAAACCGATTATGCCGTTGTACTGGTGACTTTTGGAGTTGCCTCCAGGTTTGTCGCATGGCCGTTCTGAGCACAGGCTTCCAATGTCTGGCATATGTACTGTAATTTCCTTTTGATTCGCTTCTGCGTGCCACAATGCGACAGACTTCCACAAAAAGAGGAAGAGGAAGGACACTGGAACAATGGGAAAGATAAGGGATGGAAAGTTAGGTCTGGTGTAGAGGAAAAGTATATGAGGGGTAATAAAGATATTGTTTGCAACATATACGCTCCGTGTCTGCAGATATTCACAAGCCTATAAATGCATTTGTTTATTTGCAACATCTTGTGGACATTTTTGTATTTTCATCTTTTTTTATATAAGCAGTCAAAGCAGACAGCATTGTAGTATAGAAAGCAACAATGTATAATGTATAGAGCAGTATCAGCAACAAATATACGTACACAAGAGCATAGAGTCTGGTGATGGAAAACTAAAAAGTTAATGTTAAAGCTGCCATTCAAGCAATATCCTACATGTGTGTTTTTTTTTTTTTTTAAATAAATCAGTTCTGTACTATGTAAAAATACTTGTAGCATTATTATTTTTTTTAAACAATATTAAAGAAATGTTTGATGTATTCTAATGTAGCAAGCATGTTTGTTCCTATAGCAACCATTTACAAAGTCACATCCTCTTCCCCTTCTGAAACAGGATCACCTCTTTGAGCCCTGCCCTCTCTAGCAGTGAACCAATTGAATCTAGCGCCTGCCTGGTCACTTGATCTTCCTCACAGAACTTTGCCTGTCAGTGCAGCAGAAGAGGACCCAAGATGCATTTAATGAACCCCGAGCCGAATCTTCGATGATCGATCACATGAGAACGGATTGCTTGGCAATTTAGCTAATCACTTGTCAGTGGGCACAAACTGCAGCTTTAGCACAGTCTTGAATTCGGTCAGTGACACTGTGTGCTCATTTGCATGTCATTTCCCAGAATCCTTGGCTGCAGTGGAAGAGTTGCCTGCTAAGAGATAATGGGGAAGGGCAGGGCTGCAGACCTGCCTGAAACACAAGTGAATGTGCTCACACGTGGTATTTTTATTTGCTGTGCCCGGTACGGTGGAGGGTTGTTGTCACTTTTTTTTGTACCCTCCATAACTTATTTAATGGAGGGTAGTTCCTGGAAGGCTTTTCATTCCAGTCTTTCTTCTGAATGACATTAAAAATTCCATTAAATGCAGATTTTAAAAAGGATGCCACCTGTGAATCTCAATGAATTGCTGAAAAAAAGTTGTTTTGCAAAATGTTACCTGTGTAACCAAAAAGGGGTA
The DNA here is from genome assembly GCA_036426205.1 of Ascaphus truei. Taxonomy (NCBI): domain Eukaryota; kingdom Metazoa; phylum Chordata; class Amphibia; order Anura; family Ascaphidae; genus Ascaphus; species Ascaphus truei. The sequence goes on from CM071575.1 coordinate 41,271,032, forward strand.
ACATTTTAATCAATATGCCTTCATTGTCGCGATGTTTTTTGTGTGTGCTTTCCATGAAACTCCAAGGAAAAATATACATGAAGCAGGAACTGTTTATACATATTTATATCTATAAATATGTATACACAGCTTTTTACAGAATATACGCTATTATCATACAAAATAAAAAATGCACAGAAAGAAGAATCTGCGCAAAAGAGCTCACACCCTGGGAAGATTTCTTGCCACCATTAATAAAATTCCTGCCTTTCTAAACCTTTATTGTACGTTTAAAATTGGTCTGTAATTAAAGACAATCTATTAAACCTTTTTCCAGTTTAAATTATTAATGGTCAGTAATAATATTATTCTTCCGAGACGTTGAAGTGGGACAACTTTGAGATGGATGAGTTTTGAGCCATAATAAAAACACATCTTCTATATACAGTAACTAAAAAAAAAAGGAGAATACAGACCAAAATGTCCTATTTTAACATGGTTCATCCTCTTACCAAAGAGCTTATTCTTTATCCATTGAAGTGGCCAGTTGGTTCATCTTCGGAAGGTATTCACCATTGAAGTCAATGGGAAATTTTGACGGAAAACAACCTGGTTGGATGATTTGGTAGATATAGAATAAGCTACTAAATGTTAACAAGTAATAACAACATTCTTGTGCCAGGCTCTATGGGGCCGATGCAGTAACTTGCGATATGTGTGTGTCGGCAGCGCGCTTAAATCTCCTGTGTTTGGCGGGAATTTGCCGCTAAATGCAGTAAATAGCGATTGTGAGATACAATGGTGAGTTGCACATGTTGCGAGTTCCTGCAGTCAGTGGCGGATGACGGCATGTATCCGTATTTCACTTGAATGTGGCGTCAACCTCTGCACATAAATAAAAAAACCTCCTTCTTGCTTAAAGCATTCAGTTACTCACGGTAGTGACTGTCTTGCTGATACTGACATTAGCAAACCTTTTACTGCTGTCCCTCATTAGATACTTTTGGAAACATAGCTGGTGCAGTGCTACAGTTGTGTCTTCTGTTATTTGACACGTGAAGAGGTGATACATGTGTGCATGTGTCTTGTGACATTTCATGTACATTTGTGTCTGTGTGTTGGACTCTGTTGCAAAGCTTACAGTACATTTCAGTGAGTTGCTGTGTGTACTGTAACCCGTGCATGCAGCAAGAGGGGGATTACTTCATGCATCTGTATTGAAGGAGAATTTGGCGGCAACTTTTGAACATGAAAAAATCACATCATGGAGAGTTTGACCTTACATGTTACTCACAGCAGGTGTTTCTTGCTGCTGTGACATTAGCAAGGCTTTTCACAGCGGCTTGTCCCAAATAGATAGTTTTAGGAACATACCTGCTCTTGTCATTCACAAGACAGACACCTTTGGCTAAACATTAATAATGTATTGTTATTATAAACAACACATGTACAACAGGTTCTGAAGGACATGTAACCAATGAAGCTGCGTGCCAGCTAGCAACAGTACAATGACAACAACACTGTCACTAGCAGCTGAAATTTTCGGCTCTCGGCCCTGCTTGTTGGGTTGCCGCAGCTTTTTGGCGCTTTTCTCGCAAGGAGTTTCTCCCCGCGCCCCCGAGATCTTACTCGGCACTTACGGCATTTTCTGCGTGCTGCTTAATATGGCGAAATAGCATTCTCGCCACCCGCCGGCGCTTGAAATCCGGGCAAACAATTGCATATGCCAGTTTTCAGGTAAACTTCGCAACCATACCGCGCACCAACTGCTACTACATGCCAATCTCGCAATAAAACAGCCAAATTCAGCCTTCTCGCAAGTTACTGCATCGGCCCCTATGTGTGAGATTCTGCTATTTAGTATTTAACCCAGGGGGGCTCAACTTCAATCCTCAAGCCCCCCTAACAGGTCACATTTTCAGGGAGGCGCTGCTTCACGACAGGGGCGTCAATCAGAGGCACGCGCAGCTCTCTGTTGAGTCCACCTGAATGGAAGCAGGGGATATTCCATGGCAACATCACCTCTGGGGGGGGGGGGGCTTGATGACTGGTGTTGAGCACCCCTAATTAACCCGATAAATAAAGAATATATGATGTAGTCGAAAATATCACCAAGACAATAACATTAAGGGGTAAATTGTATATATGATGAAGAGGCTGTTTGGGCCATTTGGGGATGACAATAAACCTGGACTTCAATAAGGATTTCCATCACAAACGGCTGCTTTGGGGTATATAGACTATACCCCGTAGTCTGGATGGGGAACACTGGTTTGCATATAGACTCTGGGGTGAGCAAAACATAGACAACAATATCATTAAACATCTACCTGTCCCTGTGTTTTTCAAAAGAGGTTACTAGGAATCCGTGGGTTCCCTGAAATTTCCAGGTCGTTCGAAAATTGTACCAAATACAGAAGAGTTTACAATGCATCTGATCTCAGACGCGCTATTAGAGAGGGTTGGGGTTCCTTACAATGCATCTGATCTCAGACGCGCTATTAGAGAGCGTTCAGCCGGTATCGGGGATAACGCAATAAGAAACAGGCGAGCCTCTCAAAAATATAGAGGTGCTGCTTTTATCAATTAGGGAGCTTTATGGAGGGCACAGACCACATTCCTATGTTTGGGCAGCATTATAAAAGGTGAGGTGCACCCCAAAGTAGGGTGAAACCTCAGTCTCGTGTTGTACATACCTAAATGGCCCCTGGTGCCCCCTACGTTCTGTCCACACATCCATCTTTCCCTCCACCTTATATACCTCTCTCACTCTCCCGTAAGACTTCTCCCGTGCTGCCCTCTCTCTGGGAAATCCCACCCACACACCATCATACTGTCCCCCAGCATTCAGGTGTTAAAAACTCCTGAAAACTCATCTTTTCAAGGAAGGCCTAACTCCCCTTCTCTCATGACATCCAACTCCTCCCTCTCCAGACCAATTGGGACCAGCTGGGAGTGGACCAACCTCCAACCCTTGTAACAATCAACCCACACCCCCCCCCCCCCAAACCTTACGGCTCAGCTGCCAGACTGGGCCAATATCTAACTGTGAGACACCTTATCCTACAATAAGCAGCCACCTCACCTTCTTGTTTCATATATTACAACCTCGATTCCCTCTAGACCAGGCCTGCACCAACTCCAGTCCTCGGGGCCGGAAACAGGGGCAGATTTTCAGGATCTCCCAACTTCAGCAGAGCTGGCTCAATTAGTGGCTCAGTCATACTGTGCTTGAAGAACAGACAAATAAGTGACCTTGTGCCCAAGGGATTTGAACCGTGTTCACTTGCTTCAAACGCGGACATGAACCACATGAGCCACCTCCTACAGCCCTGGCTAGATTTATTTCTAAAGCTGAGTAGGTTTATATATTGAAACCCAAAGTGCCTATCCACCGTAGGTCCGGTTCCCTCTTTAGTTTTCCATTCATCTAGGTATATTTAGGTGAGGGGAAAATATATTATATGTGCAGTAGTTTATAAAATAACTGTGTTCTCACGGCAAAGAGGGAGTTTGGGGAAAATGTCTCTGCCGTACGCTTTCGGAGCCTTCTATAGAAAGGAACATTTAGGAGAAATGAATGTCACCAATTTTGTTCAAAAATACACAGAATGAGGATTGGATTGTAATATAACTATGATGTTCAGTTAATAACCACAATCTTTTATCCAAAGGTGTGAGATAATTTTTTTTATATCCGCTTACAAAGAGTATTTTGTTTTTTTCAGTTTTATTATTTCCTTTTTTTTTTTTTTTAAACTGGTTACATGCAGAACACTTTTGCTTTGGAGACCTAGAATTCCAAATCTTTCAGCACCAGTATTTTTGGACAAAGAATAATACGCCTCACACACTCAAGATGCGGAAATCCCTTTTTTTTCCTCCTAAAGCAGTCTGGCATCTTGGCAAACCGAGTGATCGTTGTACTGGTGACTTTTGGAGTTGCCTCCAGGTTTGTCGCAATGGCCTTCTGAGCAAAGGCTTCCAAATGGCTGGCATATGTACTGTAATTTCCTTTGATTCGCTTATGCGTGCCACAATGCGACCGACTTCCACAAAAAGAGGAAGGAAGGACACTGGAACAATGGGAAAGATAAGGGATGGAAAGTTAGGTCTGGTGTAGAGGAAAAAGTATATGAGGGGTAATAAAGATATTGTTTGCAACATATACGCTCCGTGTCTGCAGATTATCAAAGCTATCAATGCATTGTTTATTTGCAAATCTTGTGGACATTTTTGTATTTTCATCTTTTTTTATATAAGCAGTCAAAGCAGACACGCAGAAGAGTATGAAGCGCAAACAGTATAATGTATAGAGAGCGTGATCAGCAACAAATATACGTACACGCAGAGCATAGAGTCTGGTGATGGAAAAAAAAAAGTTAGTGTTACAAGCTGCCATTCAAGCAATATCCTACATGTGTGGTTTTTTTTTTTTTTTAAATAAATCAGTCTGTAGATATGTAAAAAATACTTGGAGCATTATTATTTTTTTAAACAATATTAAAGAAATGTTTGATGATATTCTAATGTAGCAAGCTGTTGTTCCTATAGCAACAATTACAAAAGTCACATCCTCTTCCCTCTGAAACCAGGATCACTCTTTTGAGCCACTGACCTCTCTAGCAGGTGAACAATTGAATCTAGCGCCTGCCCTGGTCACTTGATCTTCCTCACAGAAACTTGCCTGTCAGTGCAGGCAGAAGGAGACCCAAGATGCATTTAATAAACCGAGCCGAATCTTCGAATGATCGATCACCATGAGAACAGGATGGTTGGCAATTTAGCTAATCATGTAGTGGGGCACAAACTGTCAGCTTAGCACAGTCTGAATTCGGTCGTGACCACGGTGTAGCTCATTTTGAAGTTCAGTTTCCCAGAATCCTTGGCTGCCACTGGAAGAGTTGCCTGCTAAGAGTAATTGGGGGAAGGGGCAGGGGCTGGTCCGACCGCATGAAAAACATAAGTGAAATGATGCTCCCAACGTGGTTAATTTATTTTGCATGTGACGTCACTGAGGGTCACATAGGGGGGTTTACTTTGTTTTGACAAGTCCATAACTTATGTAATGGAGGGATAGTTCCTGAAGGCTTTTCATTCCAGTCTTTCTATGACCGAACATTAAAAATTTCCCATTAAATGCGTTTTAAAAGGATGCCACTGTGATCAATGAATTGCTCGGTGAAAAAAAGTTGGTTTGCAAAATGTACCGTGTAACCAAAAGGGGTGTAACATTTTAATCAACTGCCTTCATTGTACGCGAGGTTTTTTGTGGTGTGCTTTCCATGAAACTCAAGGAAAAATATACATGAAGCAGGGAACTGTTTACTACATATTTATATCTATAAATAGGAACACAGCTTTTGTACAGAATATACGCTATTATCATACAAATAAAAAATGCACAGAAAGAAGAATCGCGCAAAAGAGCTCACAACCCTGGGAAGATTCTTGCACCATTAATAAAATTCCTGCCTTATCTCCTACCTTATTGTAGCGTTTAAAAAGTTGGGTCTGTAAAAGAAGAATTATTAAACCTTTTCAGTTTAATTTTAATGGTCAGTAATAATATTTTCTTCCGAGACGTTGACGTGGGACAACTTGAGATGGGGATGAGTTTTGCAGGCCATAATAAAACACATCTTCTATACTCAGAACTCAAAAAAAAAAAAAGGAGAAAAGCAGAACAGACACAAATGTCCTATTTAACATGGTTATCCTCTTACCAAAGAGCTTTTCTTTTACTCCATTGAAGTGGACCAGTTGGTCCTCTTCGGAAGGTATTCACCATTGAAGTCAATGGGAAAATTTTGACGGAAAACAACCTGGTTGGATGATTTGGTTAGATATAGAATAAGCTATAAATGTTAACAAGTAATAAACAACATTCTTTGTGCCAGGCTCTATGGGGCCGAATGCAGTAACTTGCGGTATTCTGTGTGTGTCGGACAGCACGCTTAAATCCCTGTGTTTGGCGGAGAATTGCCGCTAAATGCAGTAAAATAGAGATTAGATTGTGAGATTACAAGGTGAGTTGCACATGATGTGCGAGTTCTGCAGTCAGTGGCGGATGACGGCATGTATCCGTATTTCACTTGATAGTGGCGTCAACCTGCAACATAAATAAAAAAAACCTCCTTCTTGCTATTAAAGCATTCAGTTTACTCACGGTAGTGACTGTCTTGCGATACTGGACCTTAGCAAACCTTTACTGCTGTCCCTCATTAGATACTTTTGGAAACATAGCGGTGCAGTGCTACAGTTGTGTCTTCGTTATTGACACGTGAAGAGGGTATACATGGTGTGCATGTGTTTGTGACATTGCATGTACATGTTTGTGTCTGTGTGTGGACTCTGTTGAACAGCTCTACAGTACATTCAGTGAGTTGGACTGGCGTGTGTACTGTAACGGCGCGTGCGGCAGCAAGAGGAGGGGGATTATCATGCATCTGTATTGAAGGAGGAATTTGGCGGCACTTTTGAACATTGAAAAAAACAACCTCATGATAGTTTGACCAATTCTGTTACTCACAGCAGGTGTGTTTCTTGATTGCTAGTGACATTAGCAAGGCTTTCACAGCGTCTGTCCCTCAAATAGATAGTTTTTTTAGGAACCTACTGCTTCTTGTCATTCACAACACGGACCCATTTGGCTAACATTAAAATGTATTATATTATAAACAACACAGTAACAGGTTCTGAATGACTGACACAATTGAAGCTGGCGGGCCAGCAGCAACAGTACAATGACACAACCAATGTCACTAGCAGCTGAAAAAATTTTCGGCTCTCGTGCTTGTTGGTGCCGCAGTCTTTTGCGCTTTTCCCAAGGAGTTTCTCACCGCGCACCCCGAGATCTAATCGGCATTAATGCATTCTGCGTGCCTGCTTAATATGGCGAAATAGCCATTCTCGCCACCCCGCCGGCGCTTGTGAAATCCGGCAGGCAACAATTGCATATGCCAGGTTTTCAGGTAAACTCGCAACATACCGCCCATCAACTGCTACTACATGGAACATCTCGCAATATAAAACAGCCAATTCAGCCTTCTCGCAAGTTACGTGCATCGGCCCTTATGTGTGGATTCTGCTATTTTAGTATTTAACCCCAGGGGGGCTCAACTTCAATCCTCAAGCCCCCCTAACAGGTCACATTTTCAGGGTATCCCTGCTTCAGCACAGGTGGCTCAATCAGAGGCACAGTCTGAGCCTCTGATTGAGCCACCTGTAATGAAGCAGGGGATATCCTGAAAAACATCACCTCTGGGGGGGGGGGGGGGCTTGATGACTGGGGTTGAGCACCCTAATTACCCGATAAAATAAAGATATAGGTGAATGTAGAGCGAGAATATCACAAGCAAAACATTAAGGGTAAATTGGTAATATGATGAAAGAGGCTGTTTGGGCCATTTGGGGATGACAATAAACTGGAGACTTCAATAAGGATTTCCATCACAACGGTGCTTTGGAGGTATCTAGACATAACACCGTAGTATGGATGGGGAACACTGGTTTGCTATAGACTCTGGGGTGAGCAAAAACATAGACAACATATCATTTAAACATCTACAACGTGTCCCTGTGGTTTTTCCAAAAGGGTTACTAGGGGACATCCGATGGGTTACCCTGAAATTTCCAGGTCGGTCGAAAATGTTACCACGCAATATACGAAGAGGGTTACAATGCATCTGATCTCAGACGCGCTATTAGAGAGGGTGGGGTCCTACATGCTCGATTCAAACAGCGCTTATTGAGAGGGTTGGGGTTCCTACAATGCATCTGATCTCAGACGCGCTATTAGAGAGAGAGGGTTGGGGTCCTACAATGCATCGCTATCTCAGAGCGCATTAGAGAGGGTTGGGTTCCTAACAATGCATCTGATCTCACAGCGCGCTATTAGAGAGGGGTTGGGGTTCCTTAGAATGCATCTGATCTCGACACGCGCTATTAGAGTGGTTGGGTTACGTACAATGCATCTGATCTCAGATGCGCTATTAGAGAAGGGTTGGGTTCCTTAGAATGCATCTGATCTCACCGCGCTATTAGAGGGGTTGGGGTTCCGTACAATGCATCTGATCAAGACAGCGCTATTAGAGAGGGTTGGGGGTCCTACAATTCATTGATCTCAGACACGCTATAGAGAGGGTTGGGGTCCATACAATGCATCTGATTCAGACACGCATTAGAGAGGGTTGGGGTTACATACAATGCATCTGATCTCAGACGCGCTCTTAGAGAGGGTGGGGGGCCCATACAATGCATCTGATTTCAGACACGCTATTAGAGAGGGTTGGGGTCCTTACCAGAGCACTGATTTCAGAGGACACGCCATTGAGAGGGTTGGGGTTCCATTACAATGCATCTGATCTCAGACGCGCTATTAGAGAGGGTTGGGGTTCCTTACAATGCATCTCTTTCAGACACGCTATAGAGAGGGTTGGGGTTCCTTCAATGCATCTGATCTCAGACGTGCTATTAGCGACGGGGTTGGGGTTCACTACAATGATCGATCTCGCGAGCGGATTAGAGAGGGTGGGGTTCAACAAGGCATTCTGATATCAGACGCGTATTAGAGAGGGTTGGGTCCCAATACAAGCATCTGATTTGGAAACACAGCGTTAAGAGAGGGGTTGGAGGTTCCATACAATGAGTGCTATCTAGACGCGCTATTAGAGAGGTTGGGTTTCCATTACAATTGCATTGATCT